>CM041790.1:57157811-57757811 GCA_023375725.1 Nephotettix cincticeps
CAACCACTGAAAAGAAAGATTTCCTAAGGACGTGGAAGACGTGGAAATTCTATCTAATTCTTTGAGCTTTCCAAACCAATCCAGATCCAAGCCCGGGCCTTGATCATCCCTAGGAAGATCCATGCTCTGACTCAACTACACCATAAGTCCTGAACATGAAAAAATCTACCCAGGGTATCCCCAACACAGTATTCCTTCCCCAACCACCACACTAAGAGTCCATATCAAGCATCCTTTTTATGTATAAAAATCGCACACATTAAAAAGACAAATCACTCCCCAATAACTTGAATCATGACTAGCTCAACCGGATAATTCAGGTTCAACCGGACGTTAAGCTCCAAGAGCTTATTGGAGTTCTTTGTATTTTAGGATTAGTCTTCCCAAACCACTGGATGCATTACTGCTTGTGATCGCTATGCTAAGGCTCGCCTCAGAATCCGAAGGTCGCCGGTTCCATTCTAGATCCATTTGTAATTTAGGTTATTTTATATAATATTCTATCTAACAAAAGGTTGGCTTTAGTTAATACACCAGGGTTCGGACCCTTATCTATCAAAACTTATTTACATTAAAATCGCCATTGACGTATAAAATACTGATACAAAAAGGTCATTAGGGCAACATAGTCTGTAAGGTAAACCCTGTGGGCCGTAAATTAAATTTAAACCCAATTTCATGAAGAACATTAACTTGCCTAACCGGGTGAGAACTGTACGCCTTTCTCTAAGCTCAGGAACTTTCCATAATACTGGTCAACCACAAACACCATCCTCATAATTACACCAGTTCGTAATTCAGAAGCAAAATTGTGGTTCGGGTCCCAAATTAAACTGTAGGTCCTTCAGATTATTAGTAACAAGACTTCAATATCGCGCCACAATTATCTTACACTCATTTATCAGTTGTATTTGGCTAAAAATGAATAGGTAAGTTGCAATTTCAGATAGGTAATAATACAGTAATAAAAAAATTGTTGCAAAATGATGAAATTGTAAACTGATGGGCTCTTCTTTTCAAGTTTAATATTTATTTTTAAAACATAAAAAATGTAGAAGGAAAGGTCAAGATGGACTAATGGAGAGCAGGGAGTCCACGCGATCGGCACGTAGGCTGCTCTCCCATACTCCCATATCTCCTATCTATCCCAGTTCTCCCATATTTCCCTGTTCTCCCTCCTCTCATCACTTCCATCTCTTCCCATCTATTCCAGTCATCCCATCTAGCCCATCTCTCACATATCTCCCATATCTTCCATCTCTGCCATCTTCTCCAGTTCTCCCATATCTCCTCGCTCTCCCATCTTTCACTGCACTCCAATCTCTCCCATATATGCCAGCTCTCCCATATCTACCTGCTCTCATATCTTTCCCTGCTCTCCAATCTCTCCTATCTATCCCAGTTCTCCCATCTCTCCCATCTTCTCCAGTTCTCCCATACCTCCTTGCTCTCCCATCTTTCACTGCTCCCCAATCTCTCCCAAATATGCCAGTTCTCCCATATCTACCTGCTCTCCCATCTTTCACTGCTATCCAATCTCTCCCATATATGCCAGTTCTCCCATCTCTCCCATATTCCCCATCTCTCCAATCTTTCCCAGTACTCCCATATCTCCATTTCTCCTTGCTTTCCCATTTTTCACTGCACTCCAATCTCTCCCATATATGCCAGTTCTCCCATCTCTCCCATATTTCCCATCTCTCCCATCTTCTCCAGTTCTCCCATACCTCCTTGCTCTCCCATCTTTCACTGCACTCCAATCTCTCCCATATTTCACTGCACTCCCATATCTCTCCCTCTATCCCATCTTTCACTGCTCTCCTATCTCTCCCATCTTCCCCTATCTCTCCCATCTTCTCCAGTTCTCCCATATCTCCCTGCTCTCGCATCTTTCACTGCACTCCAACCTCTCCCATATATGCCAGTTCTCCCATCTCTCCCATATTTCCCATCTCTGCCATCTTCCCCAGTTCTCCCATATCTCCCTGCTCTCCCATCTTTCACTGCACTCCAATCCCTCCCATATATCTCAGTTCTCCCATATCTCCCTGCTCTCCCATCTTTCACTGCACTCCAATCTCTCCCATATATGCCAGTTCTCCCATATCTACCTGCTCTCATATCTGTCACTGCTCTCCAATGTCTCCCATCTATCCCAGTTCTCCTATCTCTCCCATATTCCCCATCTCTCCCATCTTCTCCAGTTCTCCCATATCTCCCTGCTCTCGCATCTTTCACTGCACTCCAATCTCTCCCATCCATCCCAGTTCTCCCATCTCTTCCTGCTCTCCCCGACACTTACGTCCCCGGCACGGCGGACGCCCTACTCGTACACCCGTCGTGACATTTGCAATGCAAACCCACCGCTCGCGGCGGAGCTCCGGTTCCATTCTTATGTAAAACATCCGCCAGAGACCGCTGGGATTACCAAGACAGCCTCAAACCTCAAACTGCTCCAAACCTCAACCGCTGCCGTCTCGGGTGACTCAGCATGAATTACTAAATGGTAATTACAACGAGTGTTACCTTTTGTAATTAGTCCTGTTTTACATATTCCTTTTCGACGTCTCTCAACTGAAATCCCCGAGTAGGTAATTAAAAAGACATTTAATTTTGGTTTGTTCTTTTTTGAGGGAGGAATAAACATAAGTCTGTTGTATGTTTTGTTTCAACATTTATGTAAATTATACGCCAGAATAACGTAACTGTAAATAATAATCTTTACCGTTTGCTATCTCTTTGGATTATTTTATTTTTGTTGTACTCGAAAATGAATTAATTATTATACAAATATAAACATTACTAACACTACAACTAACAGTAAGTTGTTTACTATTTTAAATATTGATTAAACTAAGTATGAATAAGCTGCAAAATTTTAAACTATAATTAAAAAGATAATAACCTCAACTACGATGGAAGTCTCGATGTAAAATCCGGTTAATGATGTAATAACAATGGAACTTCATTAACTCAGAAACAATAACAATTATCTTGGAGTCGGTGGCCCAATATTAACAATCTACAAAAGTTTGATCGTCCCGAAACTTTGGCGGGCCTAGATTTGACTTGCAGATCGCCCAATGTTAACGTTTATTATTTCATCAGCATGGAAATTGCTTTTTCGAGCTTGTTTGTGCCAAATTTACAGGAGTTTGCAGTTTGGGGTCGCTGTCACCGCCTCTGCCTTGGAATATATTTACTATTTGGGAAAAAAACTCTCTGGTACTTTTACTTTAGCCTGTGTCACATTGGTAAAGTTTTGAAGATGGTAACAACATTAAAAGGTATACAGTCTTAGGATGAAGGGATGAAAATATAAATAAATATTATTGTTCAGTATTTATGTCAGTGATTATTTGAAATGCATTTTTCACTCGAGGCCAAGGTTACAAAAGGTTAACGAGCTCAAACTTATTAATATAAACATTAACTCAATGTGATTAAAATTAGAAATTTTAGATATGGAAATTATCGTAAAAAGGATATATGTCAATAATTTCGACTATATATCGATATGTCGAATATATACGACTGGGACCTTGGCGTGTCCTGTAATCAAGCTAAGGAGGTCACGAATTGTGGATAATTATTAATTATTTAGAGCGTTGCTTAGTGGATGTAACAAAACCTGGAGTTGATTAACGTCCGAAATATCCTCATAACTAGTTCCTATTTCAGATGAAGTGGTTCGAACTTCACGTTAAACTGTAGGTCCCTTAGATATGCCATTGACTATCGGGCTTTTAATTAACAGTCTGTCTAAGGAATATGTCACCCTTAGTCAGTAACAAGACTACAAGATCGCACCACAATCATCACACACTCATTTCTCAATCATACTTGGCTTAAAATACCTACCTAGGTATGTCACCATTTCAGTAAAAAGTATAAAGAATAGAAAAGATATATTAATTAAAACATTATATTTGCTATACCATCTCGTTGTTCTGTAGTTTATTTTAATTATTATAAACGAAAACTGTGAAGAAAGGTTAATGTATCCTCTTCTTGTAATCAAGAATAGCCCATCAATATTGTAACATTACGTCATATGTGTAACACAAACATTGCTCAAAATAAAAGATTTTAAACGAAATTTCGATTACCAACGTAATATATTCACACAGATTGTAATTGCAATTGTTCCACCAACGCTATCGTTATGAGGATCAGCTCGCCACGTGGAAAATGACATTTACAATTATAATAAGGTAACAAATTCATTCGGTGAGGCCGCGATGTCGACCGGTGTTTTGCAGAACGCCCTTCACGGCTGGTCGACTCCGCACAAAGAGGTAGCGTCTCGTGATCGAGCCCTCGGGCACCTTTCAGATGGTAATGGTCGGTGTCGAGGGTGTTCCACAGGTGCAGGCACCTGCACCCTCCCTGGACGTGTCTGGGGTGCGAGACAGAGGCTCACCCTCGGACAGGTGGATGCCATCTAGGGTTCAGCCCTTGATCCTTTCAAGGAAGGAGAGTGACGTCCTTAGTCCTCCGTTCTGATCCCACTGCCTTCGTGGTCCTGGCCGATTGCGGAAATATGTTTCCTTTTAGAGTCTTTTACGCTGAGACATCGGAGTTAACATCGTTTTATGAGGAAATATTTTTAGCATTACCGACATAACTTACCATTACTGACTGAAACCGTGTCTTGTAATCCAGCTACTTGGAGGTCAGAAATTGTGGATGCTGTAATTGTTGGCGATGGTGGGTGTAGTGTTCTCCTGTGTTTGAATGAACGTCCGCTCTATTGAATACTACGTTAATCCACAAAGACCATCCTCATAATTAGACCAATTCGTAATTCAGAGGCCGTGGTTCGGATTCCACGTTGAACTGTAGGTCCATTAGTTGCCATCGGCTGTTGGGCTATTAATGAACAGTCCTGTCTAAGGAACGTGTCGGCCTTAGTCAGTAACAAGACTACAAGATCGCGCCACAATCATCCTACATTCTTTCCTCATTCATGCTTGGCTTAAAATACCTACCTGGGTAGATCGCCATTTAAGATTAAATTGTAAAAAGTATAAAGTATAAAATTACTGTCTGGAACCGTGTCCTGTAATCCAACTACTTGGAGGTCACAAATTGTATATATTTGTGAGCGATGATCGGGGTAGTGTTCTCTGGTGTGGATGAACGTCCGCATTATTGGATACTACGTTAATCCAAAGTTACGCACCTCTTAATTAAACCAGTTCATAATTCAAAGGCAGTAGTTCGGACTCCCTGTTAAACTGTAGGTCCATTACATATGGCATTGACTGTTGAGCTATTAATTAAAAGTTCAGTCTAGGGAACATGTCAGCCTTGGTCGTTAACAAGACAACAGAGATCAATCATCTCATACTCATTTCTCATTCATACCTGGCTTAAAATACCTACCTGTGTAGGTTTCCAGTTCAGTAACTAATTGTGGTTGAGGTATTAAATTAAAGTGATTATCTAAGGAATTTAACACAAACATGTGTTATTATTTATTGTAAAATTAACTAGATTCACCTTTTACTAGTCAATTATTAAAATATAAACGTGAATAATTTTTTTACTAAAATATTTTTTTATATATGTAACAAGGGATTAGTGAGAAACGTTTTGTCCACGAAGGAAATTATTGCCACATTCCATTTTCATGTGACGATTGTGCACACAACATTTTGGGGGGCCGAACACTATTTAAAATAAAGTATCAAACTCGAAATAATAGTATTTTCGTGATTTTAAACACTTTATTACTAGTTTTATTGAACTTGTGATCTAAAACAACAATAAGTCAACAGCTGTTGCGGTAACTCCTTCTCAATATCGAGGTTAGCTTACTAAGATCATTGTTTTTGAACTGATTTCCAAAACACACTAAAGTAATTAGTTTACCTATCGCAACGAATTTTACTAACCAAAATGAAGGTTGGGATTTGTCCGGTATAAGGGCATAAAAATATCTACACTAACATTAACAATAAATTAGATTATTGAAATTGCAACCATACTACAAGGTAGGTATTTTAATCCAAGTATGAATGAGGATTGAGTGTAAGATGATTGTGGCGCGATCTTGTTGTCTTGTTATTGACTAAGGCTGACATGTTCCTTAGACAGAACCGTTAATTAATAACAGCCCAACAGTCAATGGCAACTAAGGGTCATATAGTTTAGTATGGAATCCGAACCACTGCCTCTGAATTACGAATTGGTCTAATCATGAGGATGGTCTTTGCAGATTAGCGTAGTATTCAATAGTGCGGACGTTAATCCACACAAGAGAACACTACACCCACCGACCATCGCTCACAACTATCCACAATTCGTGACCTCCAAGTAGCTGGATTACAGGACGACGCCATCGTCCCAGTCAACTAAAGTCATATATAAATCAAGTTTATGAAAATTCATATAACAAAGCTCTTATAGTAAAGTGTCTATAAAGCATACAACACAAGCTGGCATCAGCGGCCATGTTAACTGCCCCTTGTTCTATAGGGTAATGCCTGATTCCTGCTTATGCATACATCCTGGATCACTCTGAACTGCCGGTGCTAACTTCAATAGGGCATTGTTATGTTTATAGCAGTTCTCATCCCACGAATATTGGACATAAATTTGCGGAGCCATGTTCGCTAACACTACTCCTTCATGTTCGATTATAAAGTTTAAGCTATCAGCAGAATCGTCTCGGTTTGAAACTTTCCAATAAGTTTTAAATTTAAAAAAATATTTTAATGCCAGGCTTTAGTCTTACTAGTTATTTTTCCTCTATAAGATTGTCATAGGAAATAATTTTTATACAACATAAGCTAGCAAGAATAAACACAATTATTCAGCAAAACATTTTTTTTACTAACTAGTCTCCTTGTTGTTCTACGAGTACAATTATTCGAGTTTAAACAACGTGGCTTCCTTGTTAAGACCATATAATGAACCCGGTTTGTTTTTTATAATTCCAATGATTGAAATGATTTGGTTAACTAATTATGTGTATATTCGCTCCCAGATCCTAATTTAAGTCACGTTTCCATTTTTCATTATTTTTTATTTTCGCAAACTGTACTTTTTAGTAGACTGTGAAGGAAGAAGTATTTACGGTATTAAAAGATGTCTTGTAGCAGGATCTACAATAATTTAACTAATTGTGTATAAATGAAACAGTGACAAGACAAGTGTGAAAAGCAGAGGAAGCCTTACGACTAATTTCCTCGCTTGGTTACAGCTGGGATGAATGACGTCATTACGGCTCCATAATGAACCAGGACGACCAATCAGCACCTCCAGCTCAACAATGGGACACCTTCAACAGCTGTTCCAATATTTACTCATTTCCCCGCCGGCTTCATTGTTCGACTCGTCGGATTTACATTTTATCTTCCGCGTCCTGTTTCCATCTCCTGTTCGGATATGTTTGAGCGTGAAATGTATTCGTGGCGGTTCACGCACGTTGTGTGCCTGGCCTGACCACGAACCACGAGGTGTTCATAGGTAGGCCGTGGAATGCTCATGCCCACGATCTGATACAGCTTGCGTGACGAACTTTGATGTTTTAACTCGATTACAAATTTACATTTCAGGCAAGCGCGTTTTTATAACACGAAGTCGGAGAGGTAATACGATTTATTTCCCTCTGATATGTACAGCTCATTCATTTTCAATTTCTTTTGAAATTTCCAAATTTTATTTGTAGTGCTATCGTAAAATCATTCTTTTCAGTCACATAATTTTAATGAATTGAAAATAAACCTTTTTTAATACAAAATATATTATCGTGTTTTTGGCTAAAATATGAATTTTTGGTCCTTCGAGACGGATTAAAAAAAATAATTCTTATATTATACAACCAACAGACACAGTAATGTTACTGTTACAATAATAGAGGAAATATTGTAATATTTTCTAACCCATTGTTCATACGTTTGTGCATATTTAGCTAATCGTGCGACAAAACTGTTCCATAAATGTTGATCCCAGGATCAAGCGCAGGGTGAACAACCTTGTTTCCACCCCCGCTAATCCTCAACGGAACAATCGCTGCATTATATAACAGTTGCATAATTGCTCTCTATGGATTATTCATTTTTAACTGCGCTGTTTAGGGGACGAATTATGTATTAATGGAAAAGTATCTGGGATCACTGATAATCAAGTCTGTAATGTATCAGTATTTCATACGTTATAAATATTTCACAATTTAAACAGCAGTATCCAACATTCTGTTATTATAGAGATAAATATTAATTTCCCTTCTCACTTTACAAAAATCCATCAGTAAAATTTCTATAACGAAGTTATTTCATCAATTTATTTTAATGTGCTGAATCGGCATCCCTTTTAATTTAATGCACATTAATTAATGACACACATATGTTGTTTTGTGTATTTTTTGATTTTCATGATATTTGGACCTACAAATAAAATTAGCGGAGAAGGCGAATGCACTATTGAATTATAAAAGTCATAACATAATTAAATATGTTAAGCCCTACGAATCGTGGATATTTATGGAGCGATGGTCGGTGGATGTGATATTTTCTTGTGTGGATTAACGTCCGCACTGTTGAATACTACGTTCATCCTTAATGATCATCCTTATTGTTCTATCAGTTCGTAATTCATTTTTGTGATTTCATGTTACTGTAGTTTCCTTAGATGTGATCGGTTATTGGGTTATTAATTAACAGTCCCGTCTAAGGAGCATGACAGTCGTAGTTAGTAACAATACTACAAGACCGCGCTGCAATAATCTTTTTTTGAAACTCATAACAGTGGAGGATTTATAATGATTTAATTAATAATTTGGACTTTTCCTTCCGCTTCAAGTGTTTAGCTTAACTAAGTTTCGGTAGGTAAAAAAACTCCTACCGTTATCAAGTGCACCTAATTAAAATCTACATTTCTCTACCTACATTTTATGGGTTTTTTGTAAACATAAGACATTCATACACATGGAACATACGTAAAAAAGTTCATACCGTTACATAATACACCGTCGAATTTGTTTTATTGTTTTATTTTAGTTGTTTTATTTATAATAATTAGTCCCCATATATGTAAAGGTGTGCATTGTACGCGTATTTCATGTGTATGAATGTATGAATAGATGATTTTTACCAAAAAAACACACACAAAACATTGTAGGTACGTAGAGTAATGTAGATTTTAATTAGGGTCACTTGATAACGGGAGGAGCTTCCTTATCTTCCAGAACGTAGTGTAGTTAAACACTTGAAACGGAAGGAAAAGTCAAAATAATCTTACACTCATTTCTCACTCATACTTGGCTTAAAATATCTACCTAGGTAGCTTTCTGTTCCAGAAATTTAATACTTATGAGGTCACTATTGCTATTTTTGATGGCGTAGTTTATCTTATTATTTTTAAGATAAAAATCACATGCACGATTTAACACCTAATCCACAAAAGCGTATAAGAACAATAGCACCCCACTTAATCTCCATACTGGAGTGTAAATTATGGAAACATTAAAAACAATTATTTTAAAACCCAACCAGACCACTTCGGGCATGCCTCAGGACGATAGGCTCCGTTGGTTTCTTTAATTCCCAGGTATAGCTTCGGGCTTACGCATAATTTACCTGGAGGATCCACAGCACCCTCTAATTACTGTCAAGCCCACGGGCCAACACCCAACAGTTGAGGGAGGCCCAACCGTCAAAATGATCGTATCAGATAATTAAAAAACAATAGCTACTTAATAATGGCCTTCTGTAATATCATATTTATGGGAATTCCTCTCAACTACACGGTTGTTACATTCGGTCGGATACGGGTTGCTGATGCATAGAGATTCCCTGAGATATACGGCAGTGAATGGACGGTCGAAGTCGAAATTGGATGGATCGCGTGCTTGCAATGCTGCAACTGAAGCGAGCTCGTAAATATAAACAATGGTTGAAACACTTAACGTATTTTAATACGTTTTAAAATAGCTTCAAAAGGGATTAAAGATAAAATATATGCTACTAGTCAAAACGTTTGGATCAATTAGAATGAATCAGTTCATCTAAACGGCTGTTTTTATAACCTTATGGCGGCATTTCCTTTAAACACTTCAGCTGCAATTTGCGTTCCACAAATCTGCTACCCCCCACCTTCAGAGCTTAGACATAACCATGGAATAAATTTGAAACGATATCTGATGTAAATAATAATTACACTAAAAGGGAAAAGTTATTACAGAGGTTTTTGGAGAATAATAAAAGTACAAAAAAACGTGAAAATTCCTTATTACCGTGGATCTAATGAGTAAGCACTCTGATCAGACAGAAAACAGGGCTGTTCCTCTTCCATAACAGAATAACTTAAATATCAGCAATCCTCTATGTTAAATTTCTTTACAATAAAAACTTTTACTAAATTTAACTTATTCTTTCTCTTAACCACGGTTACCCTATAGCCTGAATTAGGTTATTTAATATTCCAGAACGTAACTAGTGTTGGCCAATTTCAACGCGTTTTATGACAGTAAAACACTCTGATTTCTGGCTCCAGCTGATGAATTGTGCCCAAAGTGCTGCAAATATACCCGTAAAAGTAACAGATAAATCTCTAGCTACGGAGAGACAAGGATGTAAATCTCCGATGAAGGAACAATGCTCATTGTCTGATACTCCCATGCCTCAATACTATCTGACATCTTAATGGCCAGCTGATAGGGTTTATAATTCTAATCAACGCTTGCCGTAATGCCCAATGCCACTCGTAGACCTACTGGACTTACTGAAATAATTTTGTTTCTCAATTTTTAACATTGATATAAGCACCTTGAAAACGTCCCCGTTAGACACACCCACAATCTACTTCCCAAAAGGAAGCAATTACATTTTGATACGATATGAGTAAGCTCTAAGGAGAGGGCAATCTGCGAGACGCAAAAATTGTAACGGAAATGACGTCATTTATTATGTACCTAAACAGTTGCTTAGGGGGACTAAACACAGACATATCTATGAGCTGAGCTATCTCTTATAGGGAAGTAAATGCAATTTTTAATACATTTTGTTCAAAAACGAAAATAGCTGAAATATTGGAGAGTATATTTTCTGTGGGGATATGAGTTTTCAAAGGCAATATTGATTATATTATGCATAGGGTACTTCTATCTTATTAGCTTTAATTAGACCATCTAATTTGAAATCATTGTGAGATAGGATCATATCATATACACTGACTTTGCTCGTGATAGGTCTTAAATCCACTGTAATAAGCTTTTTGTAACTTTCTATACTTTTAATCTATAGTATTGTAGTTATTGTTACAAACAAATCTATTTATTTGATAGGAATCGTTATTGTTATGTATACACATATTTTTAATGAACGATTTTATTTTATTTTATTTTGCTTATTATTTGACTTGCTGGGTGGTTCGGTAATCAAGTAGGAAGGTCATAGTAACCCAATTCTAATCTGAAGGGTGTAGTTTCAAATGTCGATGAAAATCGACATAACATTTTGATGTTTCTATACAAGACCCGTTGTATTTATTTGTTGGGCTCTTAACTAATGATTTTGGAAATTAATGAACTGGTTTTTGACAGTAACAAAGCTACAGACATAAAATCGATAATCAATAATCAAATCAATAGTAAAATCCATAATCTATAATCAAATCAATAGTAAAATCAGTAATCAATAATCGAATCAATAGTAAAATCAATAATCAATAGTAAAATCAATAATCAATAGTTGTACTCTTAACACTCATTGCTCACTCATTTTTCCCTTTAAATTTCCACTTATGGTTAAGTCCATGTCTATGGAATAAAAATAAGATAATTGTATTTTTCACAAATGCAAATTAAATAGTATTTTTCTACCAGAGTTTTTACTAAGTTTTACAATTTTAAAGAGTTTTACCTTTACTAAGCAAAACAATATTTCACATTATGAAACAAAAGAGATAAGATACTGTCTTAGACTCCCTTTCACGAGAGAGCCTCGTTGTTTCGTGCATACAATATTCAGTTTGGAAGGTATACACTTGTAGCTGACAACTCTTGTGACATGTTATTAAAATATCTCCTCTCCTGATATTTTTATCCTCGCCAGGGGATGAAGGGGGAACACGGCTAAATGAATACACCCCACGCACCTACCCAGCTAGATACACGTCAAAAACAGTTGGTTCTCGCAACATTGTAGGCCTACAACCACCTCTCTGGAAGTTTTGAAATATTTTTATAGCTGTATTTAATAAAACAATATCAAATTTTCAACCTGGATACTGCAACGGACTTTTACTATAAAAGAGCCCAATATAATTGTGAGATGCTTTTATCCATAAATAATCACGCATATATTTTTCATTTATTTTGAGTGACCGTCTTTCGTGTAACCTTCTTGTTCATGTATAGTGTTAGAGTTTTCAGGTCACACTAGTGCCTCTAAAGACTGTTTATGTATCCTGGACGAACGACTTGATGTGTCTTCCGAAGCACGGTGGCAGTCTGGGAAATAATATTTCATATTTATTTTGAGTGATAATTATTAATTATACTTCTCTTGTAGGCCTATATGCCTCCTGATGAAAACCAGTTACGATTATAGTGGATACTGTCAAGCTTCAAGTATTCAAATATTTGGTGTAACTAAAAAAAATCTTTAATTAAGCCAGATATGAATAAAACATGTGTCAACCATAATTAACTACTTCTCTTACGCGGCTTAATATTCCAGAAAATATGGAATGGCTTCAAAGGCTTTACTGCTACTACAATTACCTAACATTAAAAAATTACTCAATGTTGATTTTTTATTACTTTCACATGGATATGTCTTAGCTCTGGGAGGAGGGGGTTGACAATCCATCAGACCAAAATTATCCACGATCTAAGTAAACATAGATTTTTTGCTATAAAATACTACAACATATGGACAGAATATATTTGTAAACAGAAATTCAAGAAATTTAAAATTAAAATAATAAGAACGAGCCCATAAAAATACATCTATGGATACGAACACAATGGTGAAAAATACTATCCTTTTAATAGAAATCATACTCATAAATATTAGAGTGGTTGTTTGCGAATTGATATTCAAATTTGTCCCAGTTAGAGTGACGGACGACCTGGATATTGTGCAAGGTTTTGTCTCTGCTCCAGCAGTGATAGCAGTGATAAGAAGGCGACAAGCCTCGGCTAAACGTGACCAGCCTGGTGATGATGGGACTTGCATAACTTTATACGTCCTGATATGAACTTTGTGCGTCCGTGACTCGCTTCCATTTGGATTTATCCTTCATCCTTAGACTCCCTTTACTATTCTCAAAATAAATGTCTCAATATTCACGAGTCAGCTACCTACTGTCGAATATGTACGTATATTATTAGTTACTGCCTTGTAGCCTATGTGGTGTATTTGTAAATAGTGTTGGTAACTCTAATATGACACTTTCGTTATGGAACGTGTTTAAACAAAATACCCCCGTCGTAGCAGACCTGCGTACTCAGCGAATTTCAATAATCTAATAATATAATAATAATATATGATGATGAATATAAGTTTTATAAAAAAAATCTGTCCATTAACATGAAAATTATTTGCCTATTATCCATAACATTAACATGGGAAAGAGTGTGCAGGTTTGCTGCTGTGAGAAACACTGAAAGTAGGCATTTCTACCATAAACAGTTTTTATTTTTAAAATTTATACTAACTATCATCAACATCTGTCCATAAATAAAGGAGTTTGCCTATTCCCTATATGATTATTATGGGAAAAGAGTATGGAGGTTTGCTGCCATGATAAACACACAAACTATGATTTTTAAGCATAAACAGGTAGATATCAACAACATGAAGGTAAATACCAAGTTTCATCCAAAAATACAGATTGATAAGTGAAATATTAATTTTTCCTTATCCTCCATAAGATTAACATTGGAGCCCCAAAATACAACGTACTGTGTTTAGATTTTTTAATATCTCAGTAACCGTTGGAGATAGAGAAAAACTTTAAGAAACTTAATTGTGTAGTTTTTAAGCTGATTCTAATGGTGAATCTAAGATAAAATAAGACCTCCTTGGTGGTTGGTTCTAAGATAAAATTTAAAATGTCTTTAAATTACATATAAAAAAAGTAAAAACCCGATTTTTGAGTACAAACCCCCCCCCACACACACACACACACACACATATATATAACGGTAATAGCTTCCCTTTGGGTAAATCGCTCAAATTAGAGTTTCGTTATAGATTTCTTTCAAATAACATCAAGAGGCTTATAGCCAGACTCTATTACAGCATTTTAAGTGTTTCACAATAAACCGTATAGAGGTTTTTTCAATGTTAGCATACCTTATTTGTATAGTTAAATTACCAAAAAAATATTATGTAAAACTCTTATACAAAAAACTATTATATATAAACTATACACCTCCCTAAATTAAACCATTTTGCGTTTTTGTTGTTTTTTACAGGTTCATAATACTGAATAATAAGTTTACATACCGAACAATTTATTTTTGACATAGAGCTTGATTTATTGAATTAATTTACAGAAGTAAATCTCACATTGTGCAAAGGTTATCTCTACCATCAAAGCCGGCAGGCTATTATTAATCTGAATATTAAAGGATAAGGAAATCAGGTGACAGAATAAGTATTCTTTTATCGCCGTAGTAATCCAGAGGGCGTGAAGGGGTGAGGGGGAGAGGCGCTTCGTGCGAAAGAATTAATTCTAGGGGATTACTCATCTCGCGCAAATTGCACCAAAGAGATACGACTTTAGCGAAGCCGAGGTGGAGGGAAATGGGTTGGCTAAATTAAATCTAATATTCAATTCTTTGATAAAGTGGGACCATATTTCAGCTAGTCTGCATGCCGCATACAGATGGACGCGCATGTTTAATGCATGTTGAGTTGTTATTCATGTGCTTGTTACTACGAGCCTCTGGGAGGCTAATTCCACCTAGATCGGAGACCTCGTACTGTAGAGGTCGGTCATGGGTTCAGTTGGTGTGGGGGCTGGTTCGTAACCTCCGGGGAGCAGGTTCAATGCTGAATACTTCAAAGCCAAAAATGAATGAGAGTAGGATGATTGTGGCGTGATCTTGTAGTCGTGTTACTGACTAAGGCTGACATTTTCCTTAGACAGTACTGTTGATTTATAGCCCAACAGCCGATGAAAACTAAGGAACGTACAATTTAACGTGAAAGTCCGAACCATGTCTCTGAATTACGAACTGGTCTAATTATGAGGATAGTCTTTGCGGATTAACGTAGTGTTCAATAGTGCGGACGTTAATCCACGCAAGAGAACACTACATCCACCGACCATCTCTGACAACTATCCACAATTCGTGACCTCAAAGTAGCTGGATTACACACCACTATTCCAGTCAAAATTAGGCCAGTTCGTAATTCAGAGGCAAAATTGGTTCCGATACCACGATAAACTTGGCTTTGGCTTTTGGACTGTTAATTAACAGTTCTGTCTAATGAATATGTCAGCCTTAGTCAGTAACAAGACTACAAGATCTTACCACAATCATCTTTCAATCTTTCATCTTCAAATACCTACCTCTGGTAGGTCACAAATCCAGAAAATTAATAATGAGTTTTTTCAGTAAGTTTAAAGTGATCAGATCCAGACTCACTCTTTTCTGATACCTCAATAAAAATTATCAATATAAAAATAAAGAAACGAATAAAACCAAGTTTTGTAACTTATCCAAATCTGAAAATACGTGTATAACACATAATATTAATCGTAAATGATAAACATTTGATTTAATGAGCGTTATGTTATTTGTGGGACAATATCCTCGTATCCGGCGATACTAGTGTTTCACTGACGGGATGGAGCTAGGGGTGATCGGTTCGGATGTGACAGGGTGAGAGGGGTAGGTAGAATTGTGGTCGGCAACCCTTCCCATTAAACATGCTTTACAGACATTACCACAGTAAACCTATCACAGTGAGTACACTTTGGACGGGCGATATGGATCTTGCAGACCCAGGGGATATTTCAATTACAGTTATTACTCCAGGAAGGTAATATTGAATCAGTTCAGCTCTACCTGGCATAACTTCACCGTAAGTGATTGGACCTAGCGTTTGTAAATGTTTGCTTAAACTTGAAATAAACTCTTAGTTTACTTATGGATAGCTACCATTTCATTTAAGAGATTCAATCAGATCTAGCATATTTCTTTTTGTCTCTACACACATAATCATTTTTTCGTAGGCAGTATTAAAGGTCTAGCGAGAGTCGTAAAAAGCTAGATGAATTGTAACATTAAAGTTATAGTGGTTGTTTAGAAATAAAATTGAATGTGTTTTAGTTTTATTCTACAATAAAAAAAATACTCGGTAATGAATTCCAATGTAATCTAACCTAATGTTTTAAAAAGCTAGATGAAGTGTTATTTATATTAGATATTTAGTGGTTATTTAGGAAAATTTTAACTAAATGTGTCGTATTTTTACCGTAAAATATGATAACTACACTATAATTACCATTTTTATGAAATTAACTTGACAAATTTATTCTTATAATTCCTTTAATAACTAATTTTAAATTAATTTATCACCTCGTCCAACTATTGATGACTATTAGTGACATTGTTCATATAACACTAAAACCCAATATGGTGACTCCGATGAAGAAGGATCCAGAACTTTCATTAGGTGTTATTCCATTCCAACTAATATTTTTGGTGTTTTTTAAGACATAATGACTTGAGGCCTACAGTACCGCCGCCATTTCCTATTTTATGTCTCATAAGAAATATGTTAATTGTGTGACAGTATTAATGACCATTCAGTGGTCGAAGTGCCAAATTAAAGGTAAAATACTATAGTTATTTAGGAAATTATTTTTACAAATTTTACACAACAAATTTTTATATTTGTTATTTTTATAATTTTAAATTTTTATATTTTTAACTACTATGCGATATAATTGGGAAAAGAATTATATTTTTCTGGAAAGTAAAATAGCAAAATAACTTAATTCCCTACATTATTATTTCTTAAAGTGTGGTTCGCGGACCTCTAGGGATACGTGAGCAGTTTTTTTGGGGGTCTGCAAAAACATTCTAATCAAGTTTATTTTTAATCACTCACATCAAACGCAGCTTTTTCTCAAAATAACAGTCTTGGTTTGTATTACAAAATGCATACGTAGAAAGCTCAACGCAAGCCTATGAGAAGGGAAATATTGTTTTCCCCTTGTTTTTGTAAGGGATCATCATGGTAGGGTATATGTGTATAAGGCATGGTAGGGTATAAGGCTATAAGGTATATTACACACATAATTAATTACGGGCACTTTTGAGTACACGAATTTTGAAACCCCCTGCCTTAGATAACTATTTTATTTTAAATTTGACACATCCACCATCTTTTACGACCTCCTTGTAACCAGTAATGCTGTCACAATGTAACATCGTTCTTAAGGGACTAAAACGAAATATTTTACCACTAAGGCAAACTCTTAAACATAAATAAAACTTTAACGCGATATATTTATTTACAAAACTACTCTATTTAAATAAATAAAAAAAATGTCAACATGATGGTCGTATATTCGGAATGCTGTTGGCCACGAAATGATCGTAACAATGGGAATAAAGGTGTGGAAGACTCAGCAGTTAGCATTCGCTACATGATCACGTCTCAAGCTGAGCCTTGCAGGCTTACCACAATAGTCATAAAACGTGTTTATTTAGGCCTACCTACATAAATAAATTTATAGCTTTGTCTGTATATTGCTTGCAAGTATGATATTTATGGTTATATTTACGGTTTATAATCCTGAACAGAAATATCTGTCTCTGTGTTTTCTCTCTTTAACTTTAAACAAGGTGTTTTTGTAAAAGTGAACGAGAGCATAACGAAAACTAACTCACATTACTCTTTATCATTGGAGAAGGTGTTTGTTTACATTAAACTTACCCTCAACCTGTAATAATAAAGTAAATACTGTTTCCTGAAGCTACAGAATATGTGATCTGTTAAAGTGATTTAAGAAAAAGAAATACCAGTCATATTAAAATTAATATTAGTTTGTTTACATTTATCATTGATATTTATCTTAGTTTAAAACTTATACTATATTAAGTGTTATCGAAAGTTTAAAACCCACTTTTACTTATATTGCACATTTACTTTTTTTCTTCTTTGTTTGTTTAGTTTTTTTAGACGGGCTAACTTCTTGTATATTTTTAAAATTGTTATCAAAAACCTTAATTTGTGGAAAGATAAGTAGGTGGTACTATATCAAATCTATTGCTAAATATCAGTGCAAAATTGACATTTTTGTCTACTGACAAAATTGTTGTGTATTTGTATGATTTTATTGAAAATTAAAAGTTTTACTATTGAAGGTGGTTGGTAGTCTAGGTTTAAATATTGAAAAATTCTGTATTGTCAATGATATTTAATTTTTACTAAAAATTATACTACAATAATAACAAAAATAATTTTAAAGAATATTTAGGTGCCTTACCAATACCAGTTCAATATAGACAATTTATAGGTAAGGCCGTCGTTTACAAAAAAACACTTCTTAAAACTTACAACTTTAAAACTTTTTACAACTTTTAAAACTTACTTTTTTACACTTTATCTACAAAAACAAACCTAACTGGTTTGATCTAGTAGTGACGACTGATTTGACTAGGAGCGTCACCTGTAATCCAACTACTTGGAGGTCACGAATTGTGGATAGTTATGAGCTATGGTCTGTGGATGTGATATTCCCTTTGATAGCGTCCACACTATTAAATACTAAATTCATCCGCAAAGACCATCCTCATAATTAGACCAATTCAAGATTCAGAAGCAAAATTGTGGTTCGGATCCCACGTTAACTTTAGGTCCATTGGCTGTCGGGTCACAAACTATTAACAGTCCTACCTAAGTATCGTGTCATAAACATTCGTACTTTTCAAAAAAATACTTAACCTGAGCAGGTCACCTTTCATAAAAGATAACGGTTTTAACAGCGTTAAAATATAGTAGGTAGTAAGTAGTGGCATTTAGTTTAAAAACCACTAAATTATATTTTTGGGTAGCTGGTTACTTACTTGATACACTTGATATTGTCCCACTAGTATTGCTCCCGCGACGTGGTTGTCAGAATAGTATGAAGACATTTTAGATCGGAATTAATAATTCATCCACTGTATAGTAGGCGGCTCCACATAAATATTCTTTCAAAATAGTCTTAAATTTTGTAAAGTTTTGTTCTTCAATTATATATTTTGGTAATTTGTTATATATCTTGATACTGCAAAAGTATGGGCTCCTGCTGACCAAAGCCGAATTCACTTGAGGTACATGTACTTGGTTCGCACTTCTTGTTCAGTACTATGGACCACAATGTTGGAAAAAATGATTTCCGGATTACTTTTCACTAGAATCAGATTCCAGAATAAATAATGATTGGAGGGTTAATATTCCCAGGTCCTAGAACAGGGGCCTACAGTGGGAAAAGCGTTGAGCACTACACATCCTCCTAATAATTCTTTTTTGAAGGAGGAAAATCCTGTTGGCCGTGGTACTACCTCCTCACAACACTATTCCATAAGACATTATACTATGGAAACATCCATAATAGACTCTCAACAAGATGTAAGTCTGGACCAATTTCTGGAACCTAGAAATTAAATAAATTACACATGTTAATCTTGACGCTATGGATTTAACATGCTCTTCCCATTAAAGTTTTTCGGTAATGTGCAGGACAAGGTACTTAACTTTCTCACAAGAAGTGAGAGCGACTTAAGGAGTAAAAAGGAATAGGCGAGTAGGTTTACTAGTGTCGAGTGTAGAACGATCAAATGCTTGCCGTACTTTTCCACAGACGCGGGTCAGACGAAGGACACGAAGATATAGTAAGGATCAAATCTAAAGTGACACAGGCGCTAGTGAAATGTTTTTGTCATTAGTAAAAACGCCATGGCTGACCGACCGTGGCTTTTCACCTCCCAAACGCTAATGCGCTATGAGAAAGTGAAAGTGCCCTCGCTGAAATGTCATTTCTTGCAGCAGGAAAGGGATTTCTTTTATTAAGTAGCGGTTTTATGACGTCACCACCCTCCCTGGTTTCCGTAATCAAGATTCTATTGGCTTTCTAGAACGATCAGTTTAGTTGATTATAAGATATAACGTTTTCTTTGAAATTTACTTTATACTGTACCTGGGACGGTGGCGTGTCCTGTAATCCAACGACTTGGAGGTCACGAATTGTGGATAGTTGTGAGCGATGGTCGATGGGTGTAGTGTTTTCTTGTGTGGATTAACGTCCGCACTATTGAATACTACGTTAATCCGCAAAGGTCATACTCATAATTAGACCAATTCGTAATTCAGAGGCAGTAGTTCGGACTCTACGTTAAACTGTAGAACCCTGAGATGCCATCAGCTGTTGGGCTATTTATTGGATTATTGTTGGATTAATTAACAGTCCTGTGTAAGGGACGTGTCAGCCTTAGTCAGTAACAAGACTACAAGATCGCGCCATAATCACTTACTTACTTACACTCAGTCCTCATTCATACTTGGCTTAAAATACCTGCTTTGTAGTATGGTCGCCTCGCCACTTCAATAATCTAATCTAATCTACATTTATATGTCTTAATTCTGGGGAGGGGGGTTATTGGCTATCCTTCAGACCAAAATACAGAACGTCATATGGTTAGGCCTAGAAGGATAGCTCTTTAGAGGAACTAAAAACACCAATTTTGGCAGTCTGATTTCCACTCTTGGCCGGTAACGCGTAATTTTAATTTTTTAATTTTAATAGTGTCTCAGTGTAAGTGTTTTTTTTATCAAGAATGACGAAGGTAGTGTTGAATAAACAGGTTTGACAAAAAATATTTGAAGTGGCCATAACCACGAAACTATACTAATTCAAGGATTGAAGGACGACAGGTTTGTAACCTATATTTATTTTAGTGAAAAAATTCCCTTTATACATATCCATTATCTAAGCTATTTACCAAAAGGAAGTATTATGGATTTTACAAATCGTAAAAACATAGTAGCGCATTTAACCTGCATTTTTGTAAACATACGCTAAGAGCTTGAACAATGCCGTCTTATTCTTCATTCACCTCATTCATTATTCATGCATTCTCTTCTTCTTTGACAAATGGACAGTCTGCTAAAATATTTCTCTCATTGGATTCTTTTTATTTATTCCAAATATTTTTTCCAGTGAAATACAAAGGACCCAGAGTTTACGTGGGGTCCAAAACACAATTTTGGCGGAGGTACAAAATAATCGGTAAATATATGAAAACGCATTACTAAACAATAGATAGGACTTGGTAGTCATAATTTTGACTCTAATAAAGATTTGTTTTTAATTTATTTCAAATTTTGTATAAAACTATCAGTAAGCCCGTCCTTTGTCCGGGTTTCAAGATTCAGTTTTAAGAAGAAAGATCATACCAAAATGTAAACCTGAAATCCTGAACAAATCAATGCAAAGAAAATAAACCAATACCCAGCTTTATTATTTAGCATTACTTTACAATTAAATAGATTAGAACAATTTATACCATTATTATAATTAGTTGTGCGTTAAGATAACTTTTTAATGTAGTATAATTTCGAAATGGGGTTAAAATTACCAATATAAACTAACTAATATTGATTTTAAATTTAAAGCTGTTTGTTTTTCTTTTAAATCATTAGACTACAAAGACAGTTGATTATTACCAGTGGGTGGTTCATTGAAAACTGAAGCAAAATGCGACCAATATCGCATAAAAAGTGGGTTATCAAATGCTCGTGATTTACTTATCAAGGGACGGTTGACGATTTCGAGCGTTTAAAACCTTCTCTGGAATGAAGAGAATGTATGAAATAAGTTTCATTGTTATCAGTTATTCCGTTTTTTTTTCGGAGAAGTCGGCGTAAATTGCCTCCTGGAGCGGCACAGACAAAAATTGAGATAATCTTTTTTCGGCTTCTCTAACGCACGAAACGTAAAAATAACTCTAAAATGTATAATTCTGAGCAATGTGCAGACTAAATTCTAGTTTTATTTATATAAATTAGAAATAAACGGCACCAGTGGACTGACACATATTAAATTTAAAAAAAGACAACCTCTAATAAAACTATCATGTTCTACAAAGTTAATCTAAATATTATTTGATAATTTATTGTTTTAAAAATAACCATCCCATTCCTGAAAATAAAAACAAGAGAGACAAAATTAAATGAATTGTTCGAATTGCATGGGGGGGAACCACCACTCCCACCTGGTAATACCAAGCTTTCTTGAGTTGGTTTTGTTGGGTGATTTGACCTTAAGCTTCATACCAAGTTTCCTGGAAAACGGTTGGAAAATAAGGAAGAAATTGATTTTTTATATTCTCCATAAGAATAACATTGGGCGCTTTCAGACAACGTACTGCGTTTATCATGGACCATAATTTAACTTTTCTCTGGAGCCGTTAGTCGTAGACAAATAATTCAAAAATCTTAAATTTTTTTTTACTTAAATTTTTTTAGTTTTTATACTGGTATCAATGGTGCCAGTCAAGTCATACTTTACTTTTATTGTTTTCGCTGAAAATTTAAAAACTTGATTTTTTGACATTTAAAAGCCCATAACTTTTGAACCGTAATTTTTACAGACATGTGGGTGGTGTCAAATTATTTAGTACTATGTTCACTATAAACTTTTAAATTTTAATCAAAATCGTTAGAGCCGTTTTTAAGAAATTTGGATTTTTCACGTTTTTAAGGGTTTTTAGGGGTAATCTACCCTTAAAATAAAAAATTAAAAAAAATGAAATACACCTGGAGATACGGTGGATATACACATACTTACCAAATTTCATCTAAATCGGACCAATAGGGTAGGCTGTGGCTCTGTACACATCCAGACACACACACACTAGATAGACGGACACACGGACAGACAGACACACGGACGGACAGACATCACGTCGAAACCCACTTTTTTGGATTCAGTGGACCCCAAAACAGATATATCCACACTCAACTTAAATTCGAAAATGTTGACGAAAACAATACTATCTCCATATACTATGTATAAGGGGAGAAAATAAAAAATGATCATCACAAATATTATTAAAAACTTTAGTGAGAACAGTTTTTCAGTACGAATCGGGAATGGAAGCAATAAGGGTGGATACGGCTTGGTGTTTGCTACAATACGCGTCGCCCTAGGGGTCGATGATATCGAGGTAATATCAACACGATATCAGTTCACCGCCGCTGCCTGTGACAGGTGTGCTCAGGGCTCAGGGGGTGAATGTGGACCGACCCCTGTGGGGGAAGCGATGCAGGCCTGTGTGATTGGCTCATTCATCACCCTCGAATCAATTATGCGATTCACTATTTGGTTTTAGGCCCATCAAAAATCAAAAGGTAGATAAAAGTGAATTATAAATTTTCATATTGATATTTTATTAATACATTTAATCAATTACCCTTTATTACAAAAACATATTGGAGTGTGCCTACATTCCAATATGCTTTTCATTAAAAAATATATATATATATATATAAGCAGTAATAAATTTTAATATTATAGTATAATTTGTACAAAAATGTATCTTTATTGTCATATTATCGGATTTAAATTTTTGAGTTTGAGTTATTATTGCTATTTATACCTTTTGCAATGGTGACCTATCCAGGTATGTATTTTAAGCCAAGTATGAATGAGATATGAGTGTAAGATGATTGTGGCGCGATCTTGTAGTCTTGTTACTAACTAAGGCTGACGACATATACCTTAGGATTTTAATAACTGATAGGCCAACAGCTGATGTTACAAACGGAGCTACAATTTAACGTGGGATGCGAACCACTTTTGCCAGTTTTAAAATACTAACTAGTTTTATTATGAGGATTCAATAGTGCATACGATAATCCACACCAAAGAACATCACATCCACCCATTATTGTCCATAACTATCCACAATTCGTGACCTTCAAGTAGGTGGATTACAGAACACGCACGTCTCACACGTCTCCCGTCATACACGTCTCAGGCCATGCAACAAGTCCAAGATAACCAATAAGGTAGCATGACACCCAAAAGTTGAGTTTCATATTATTCTTAAGTGGATTTGGAATAAAAATAGTTTTACCAATAAAAGTGAGACAAAGTCAGTTGCAAGCCATGTGGTTTATTTTTTTACTTTACCGTCTTCAGTTTATAATTCAATAATATTCAAACTCATTTATGTGAGTCTTTTTATGTGAATTGTGAAGTAATGTGAAGTATGTAATTTTTTATGGAAATTTAATTGTATCGTTGTCAAATAAAGGTAATACATTCACAAATCAATTTTCAACAATTGTGTGTGATAGCCTGAATAAACCAAATGAAACACGTTTACATAACACATTTAATTCATACATTCTATATGATTCTCCTTCGGCCATTACCGCAATTTCAACAAATCAGTATGATTTATCCTAACCATCGCGAAAGCCCTAATATCGCACAGTAATAACATGCTATTGCATGTCCGGTAGTGGTATGATCTGCCATTAGATGATCTCTTGCTGCCTCGAGCGCCAGAAGTAACTGGAACTGGTCGGATTCAATCAGGGGTTCGATCTTCATAAACATCGGACGATGCCATCAGCTGTTGGCGGCAATCATGCTAATCCACGATCAGCTGATGGTAGCAATCATATGGCCTGGTGAACCAGAGCTACCAACATTGCCTCGAGGAATATGACGCTGCTGATATATAGAGTATTGTGCACAAACATTACACAAAACTTATTCTATGTTGAGTAGTAATACATAAACGTAACCTATACAAGTATAGGATTCAATAAAAGTATAAATACCGCTGAATGTACAAATAAATGTGACTTATTGATAAAGCAACATCAGTTTTTATATGCAATAATTATTTTTCTGCCCTCCAAACGGGGTATTCAAATTTTGGTTACATGTTCTTAATCATTCCCAATGTTATTCTTATGGTAAGTAATAAAATTTATATAACTTCCTAAACCAATGATTACTTTTTATCATCACAATTAATTCCTATATCAATTAAATCTCACTAAGTATGCAAGTATAATGTTATGAGATTTTATGTCAAAATTTAGTTTTGAATGATGAGTGAAGATTTTGAAACGGATTGCGGAATTTTGTTCAGGTTGAAATTAAAAAAAAAGACGCCATGGTTGCCACTTGTAGGAAAACTGTCTACATCGTAACAACTTTTTATTTGAATTCTACCACACTAAAGTTTTCCTTTTAATAATTAATTTGAGTTCCTTCAGATACTTTCCATATTAGGGTTGGGTAAAAAGTGGGGATGTTCACCGTAATGTCTGCCTTTTTTGTTTTTTTCTACGCCAGAGGAAATTATAACAATTCCCCTGTTAAATAATAGTTACGTTATTACATATAAACGCTTATTGGAAAAGTAGTCCCGTTACTAAAAATTGTTTACTGACCTTAAATATTTATGAAATTTTTAATTCCTTTACGAATTTATTTTTGCCTCATTACGTATGAATATACAGATTAGTAATTACTAAAAAAAGGTGAGTTTGGTGTGAAAATAAATTTAACGTTGAATATCAAATTTACCAATTCTTACCAACTCACATGCAACTTAACTATTTTGTTCACTCCAGAATTCGTTTTTAATTTCGATGTTCTCTAATTGAATTTTATTATAACATCAAAAAACGTCCGGGTGAATTCGTGGAAACGAATCCCCTCGCAACAAAACATTTCCCGCGCCTAAAGTAATTTGTGCCGGATTGGAGGGAATCAAAATGCGTTCGGAATTTGTTAATAACGCGGCGCGTGGAGCGCTTTGAGGACAGAGGGCGCCACGGGTTTATCAACAAGCCCTGTACAGTGTACACCTACAACAAACTTTGACGAAATTAACTTTTCATTCGACCAGAGTAATAATGCGTGTTCGGAACAGTCACCAATTGTTTGGAAGGTTCTCGTCAATACAAAAGGCCGACGACAAACAAAGAGAGGCTGAATTTTCACTAATTTAGACTTTTATTGAACCGCATTTGGTTGCCTGCATTGTTCACCGTGCGCGGGTTTATTTTCAGGTTGTGTTTAGTTTAATGAAAACATGGTTTACAACTTACTTTGTATTTCATGTGTTCTCAACACCTGAGTTAACATTTTAATGATGAATTGTTGACAATTGTTATTCAAAAATGATTTAACATTTTTATCAAGGCAACAAGTAGGATTTGCAAAATATTTAAAGTATTATTGTGAAATTTCATAATTTAAAACTTTTAACAATGAACATAACTATTGATTTTTTTCTTCCTAGAATGTATTTAGTTACTAGAGTCAAAATAAAGTATATTTTAAGGCATTTAACTTCACACATATAACGGTCCCAACGTAAAAGAGTTTAAATTTATAACATCATAACTTAAATATTAACCAAAAAGTATGAATGTTTTGAAATTATTGTAGCAAAAATTGCATTAGAATTAATGTTTCTACTGAGATTCAATAACCTAAAAATAGGAATTAGCTATGAATTTATCAACAACAGTTAATCTTATGTAGAGTTGTAAACAGTCTTAATGTTGTGCACTAAATCTTTGATGACACATACAACGCAGTGTTTTCACTCGGGGGATATAAATATCCCTTTTCAGGGATATTTAGCTTTTTCGGGGAGAATTTTTATTTTGAAGAACTTTTAAGTAAACATAAACCTTTTCATTGCTGCAAAATTATTTAACAAAGCAAAACAAATTATGAGCCTCTTTAAGGATTATATTTTTGCAATCACTTCTTTAATATATAGTTTCCTACAAATTTTACAATTCTCAATTATTTACTCTTAAATTAAAAAAAAACTACTTCCCAGTTTATGCTGCATTTTGGTTCAATTTATTTTATCGTCACGTGAATATTATCATTATCAATAACCTTATTACAACAAATATATAAATTTTAATCATACAAAAGAGTTTTTTCCACATTGCGTTATTAATTATTATTGAAGACGTTAATGTAATCAATAACATATTAGTAAAATGGAAAATTTGTAGGGAAATTTTATCTAGAATAGCGGGATTTTCGGTGCGTCGTATGGGTTGTTGGACACACTGAATCGAGGTGGCGAACAGTAGCACGAGCCAGTGTTATCAAGGTCAGCTGATTGATAACAGCTGATGGCGGTCAGAGGTCCGCCAGTCTCTGAGAGCCTTATTGTCCTTGTGTTATCAATCATCATGACTTCTGACCAATACCATTAAACCTTGTTTGTCTTTAGTTTGGCTTGGAAATACCCTCTCACACTTACACTATAGTTGCTTCATTGGTTATGTTTATCTAATTTCGATTTTATCATGATATTTTTTTACTTTTTTGCGGACATGTCACATCTCCCTGTATACCACATAATCAATCAATCTAATAATACACCAGATAATCAATCAATCTAATAATACACCACACAATTAATCAATCAATCGAAAAATATACCACATTCGTTCAACCGAGATTAACAGTTTAAGACGGGATCCGAACCACTTCTGCCTCTAAATTACGAACTGGTCTAATTATGAGGTTGATCTTTGCGGATGAACGAAGTACTTAATATTGCAGACGAATAATACATCACACAATCAATCAATCAAATGTATCAATGTATCAATACATGAATCAAATACATCACTATTTATTTTAAATTTGTTACAATTTGCTTTGTGTTTTCAATCTTAGATTCAAAGGACACTTCAAGAACGATTCAAAATATTTCCAAATAATCCTTTTTGACATATATCTTGGGGGAAGAGTTTTTTATATGCTGTTTCTCAAAGGGAAGAAATGATTTTTTTGGATTCGTTATTCGATATAATTAGTACTTCCTGTCATGATTTGAAATTATAAATTAACTTTCTCTTATTGTCTCCGTTAGATTTTCAACAAAAATCTAGAAATAAAACGTGTTCCAGGTAGACTGCTGCCTGATTAGCTTGTGGTTTGACATCTGCTGTATCCCGTATCCTGTGATCGGACACTTCCTGCGGCCGTGGACCTTCCTGTACAAGGGACATGCATTAGTCGTCCTCCGGGAGTCGTGCTTGGAGAACAAAAGAAATTATCACCGAGAGGGGTACTAACAT
Source organism: Nephotettix cincticeps (assembly GCA_023375725.1). Classification (NCBI taxonomy): domain Eukaryota; kingdom Metazoa; phylum Arthropoda; class Insecta; order Hemiptera; family Cicadellidae; genus Nephotettix; species Nephotettix cincticeps. Next base: position 57,185,924 of record CM041790.1, read on the forward strand.
ACACATCCACATCCATACACATTGTCCTTCGAAGCTTTACAGTCACAATGAAAACGTTATACTTGTATAATTCCTTAGTGGGTTTTAAACTACGTTAATATATATAATAAAACAAATAAATTAGGTGCTCTTTCTAAAATTTAGGATTTTACCCCTTTCATTTTTAGCGAATTTCCCATAGGGAAGAAGCTATTACCGTAGGTCTCATGGTGAGACTTAAGCCTGGGACCATGTTATTTTTTCTTCTTTAGGTGCCCAGAGTCCAAAAACAATAGTCGTTAAAATTTATATGTATATATATATGTGTATGTGAACACGATAACTCTCGTAGAAATGGTCCGATCGAGACCAAATTGGGTAGAGACGTGTATTCCTACAAATGCTCGGACGAGTTTGTAAACCAGACATATCGTTCAATGGGAACGGGTAGTTTGGGGGGGTTTTGTACCCCAAAATGGGGTTTTTTGCGTTTTTCATATGTAATTTAAAAATTTTTTAGATTTAATCTTTCACCACTAAAATCAGCTTAAAAAACTACACAATTTAGTTTCTTAAAGTTTTTTTCTATCTACGACGGTTACCGAGATATAAAAAAAATCTAAACACAGTACGTTGTATTTTGAGGCTCCAATGTTAATCTTATGGAGGATAAGGAAAAATTAATATTTCACTTATTAACCAATATTTTTGGATAAAAATTTATATTTAGTTTTATGTGGTTGAGGTTCATCCATTTATGCTTAAAAATCATAGTTTATGCGTTTATCATGGAAACCTGCGTACTCTTTTCCCAAGTTAATCATATGGAGAATAGGCAAACTCCTTTATTTATGGACAAATGTTGATGAAAGTTGGTATAAATGTTAAAAATAAATGTTTTTGAAGGTATAAATGCCCACTCTCAGTGTTCCTCACAGCAGCAAACCTGCACACTCTTTCCCATGTTAATCTTATGGAGAGTAGGTAAATAATTCTCATGTTCATCGACAGATTTTGACCACTTGACTTGTCGTATATTATTATTATTATATTATTGATTTGGAAATTCGCTGAGTACGCAGGTCTGCTGCGACGGGGGTATTATAAAACTTGTCATATATTATTATTATTATATTATTGATTTGGAAATTCGCTTAGTACGCAGGTCTGCTGCGACGGGGGTATTTTATACTATAATGCATTTTGGTAACATATGAGGCTCGTTGGGCAAACCCGTGTATTAAAACCCCGTTCATTATTTCTCTTAAGATATTATTTTTAAAATCTCAGCTTTAGCTCCATTTTTACTGAACACACGTAACTCAATAGATGTTTACAAAGTTTTTTAATGTATGCCTATACTAAAGATATTTTAATGCATTCGATTAGATTAGATTAGATTATTGAAATGGCGACCGTACGAAGGTAGAGATACCCTAAACTAAGCCTGAATGAGAAACGAGTGTAGGATTATTGTCGCGCGATCTTATAGTCTTGTTACTGACTAAGGCTGACATGTTCCTTAGACAGGGCTCAATGGCATATCTAAGGAACCAACAGTTTAACTTGGAGTCTGAACCACTGCCTCTGTATTACGAACTGGTCTAATTATGAAGATGGTCTTTGCAGATTAACGTAGTATTCTACAGTGCGGACGTTAATCAACACCAGAGAATATCATACCCACCGAACATCGCTTGCAACTATCCACAATTCGTGACCTCCAAGTAAGCAGCTGGATTACAGGACGTCGCAACCGTCCCCATCAGGGGTTAGCTCAGTTTCACAAATATTAATCCCTTTACAAAATTACATGTGAAAGATGTAAGTCCTTTGCAGCTGAGTAGCTTACATAGTAACTCAGATTGTGATCACTCAAGGACTAGAGAGAGACAGAAGACAGCGACCAAGGTCTGTAGAAAGGCATAATGCGGACGGGCACCCTGTTATCTTGGAATTGACGTTCACGTTTATGGTATTACAACAGCTGTTGAATATTAAATTTGACCATAAAATGCTGTTAACATTGATTCCACCCTTATAATTATCATAAAGTGTAGTTATAACGTCATATTATCACTTTGTGAAAGTATCTTGTAGTCTTGACTAAGGCTGACATGTTCCTTAGACAGGACTGTTAATTAATAGCCCAACAGCCGGTGGCAGCTAAGGGACCTACAGTTTAACGTAGAATCCGAACCACGGCCTCTGAATTACAAATTGGTCTAATTATGAGGATGGTCTTTTCGTCCGCACTATTTAATAGAGCGGACGTTAATCCACACTTGAGAATGTGAATCGTCTTCATATTTTCATGTGCTTATGCCATTGTGCAGATGCTTTTTATTCATACATCAGTTCCATCGGTTTACTGTCAACCTCTAAAATTATCAACCTGTTTATAACTGTATGAAGTTTAACTGTAGTCCAACATGGAAGAGTTCGCTAGCTAGCATCGTATCTCCCCAGGTTATAACAGCAGTGTTTACGAGAATGTTCGTGCGTGTGCGTGTGCGTGGGTGTTAACTACCGAGCCTGTTGGCTTGCTGCTTGTTTATTGGCTACTGTATTCCAGAGGCCAGACACCTGGTCTTTAACGGTGCTGACCTCTACTGGCCAACTTGGAAACTAAGTAGTATAGTGTTATTTAATGGTAGGTTTAGTTGTAAGATGGTCGGTGGATGTAGTGTTCTCTTGTGTGGATTAACGTCCGCACTATTGAATACACGTTAATCCGCAAAGACCATCCTCATAACTAGACCAATTCGTAATTCAGAGGCCGTGGTTCGGATTCTACGTTAAACTGTAGGTCCCTTAGCTGCCACCGGCTGTTGGGCTATTAATTAACAGTCCTGTCTAAGAAACATGTCAGCCTTAGTCAGTAACAAGACTACAAGATCGCGCCACAATCATCTTACACTCAACCCTCATTCATACTTGGCTTAAAATACCTACCTTTTAGTATGGTCACCATTTCAATAGTGGATCTGTATTCCATCCCCACTTTTTTTGTAATAGTAAATGTATGGAGTTTAAAATCACAAAATGCAAAATTTATGCTGATGACTGAATGAAAATGCACGAAGTGTTCACTATTGATCTTTTCCTTAGGGGATTCCCTATATAAGTGTCTGACACCGGGAGAATAATCTTGAAACCGCGGCCATCAACAAGCGATATCACTTTGTTTATTCGCCTTTGTTTAAACGCGATGTCCAGTCAATATTTAAGAATAATAGGACTGCATTTTACCACCCAAAGGGAGGTGGTTTTACTACTTCTGCCAGTCTGGTTCGTGAGAGAGGAGAAATCCTTTCATTACTGGTAATGTGGGAAAATCACCACTCATGCAACATTGATTGTGCTTTGCTGAGTTGATCAATTAGCACAATTTCTTCACATCTGTTTAATTAGTAATGAGAATTGTGCATTAGGTTTTAAACTAAAGTGAATGAGATTTACTGGGTATAATTTGTTTGTTGTATACCCCACATTCTGCAATACAAATTCGCAACTTCCAAGATTCACCATACGAACTATTTCCCATTTGTCACTTAGAATAACCCCATCTTATAGATAAGATATTAGACTATTTTTATTTTTTATGAAATATTGTTACGTTTATTATATTGTATCATTTTGTTATTTGTGCTTGTTTTAAGTGGATCTGTGATAATAGGAGTCTCTCAAACAACTGATATAGCTAAGGAGACAATGCATTGTCTTGATTTGTAAATTGTAATGGATAAGAGAAATAAATTGAAAGATAGGTTGTCAATATGTTGTCCCTATTGTATTCCATCCCAACTTTTACCTCATTAATTAACAGGCAAATAATTACTGTAGAATTAATATTTATAATATATTTTTGATTTCAATTTTAATTATTTAATAATTTTCTTAAAAAGTTGTCAAGGTCTCTATGTATAGTTTTCCTGTTTTATACTCAACATTATGTGATTCAATTTCACAACTTCCTTCAAGTCATTTATACCCCATACATTTAACTGCTTCCTATTTGTCATCAAAAAAACCTTATCTTATTAGAAACGATATTAATACGATAGATAAAATATTATGAGTAGAAAATAAAAGAATTTATTCTTATTATTGTTTATTCTTTGTATCAATCTCGTTCTGCTTGTGAAGGGTTTCTTTTTTTCTCTGTGTGAAGGAAACGGTTTAGCTTTAGTTTTACATTTTTTTGGCAATATTTTTTGGGGTGTCTTGTTTAAGATAGGAAGCACAGTCTTTAAAACTGGTCATTGTTGAAAGGTTTGAGGTCTTAGACTATGTAAAACCATAAATTTGTTATTACTATTTGTGTGCTACATCCTCCAGTGGTTGTTCGCCACCAATGTGCATATATAACGTCCTAATCATAAGCTGTAGGTTCTTCTGAATCAGATTTCATTAATTCTAACCTAGATAACAGCTGATTCATAAACCACTGGACGAAGGCAGCAGAAAGGTCCATGAACCCTGTGATATTGCACTCTTATGCAACCTGCTAAGCAGGGAACAGCTAGGGTTATGTAAATTCTATCAGACTTAATTTTCCTAGAGGGGTTATGCAAGGCGGTTGTCCCGACCGCGGCGAATCGTTGATCGTGCGTTATAATGTAACGGATTAGCAATTAAACTCTGGTTAATTATTGGTTACCACTCTCTGGTTAACGGAAGATTAAACCTCCAGTTAAACATTGTAGAGACTTTGAGAGTGGTTATAAATCTGTTGTACCTCCACTATCTGGACTGGTACGGTGGCGTCGTCCTGTAATCCAGCTACTTGGAGGTCATGAATTGTGGATAGTTGTGAGCGATGGTCGGTGGGTGTAGTGTTCTCTTGTGTGCATTAACGTCCGCACTATTGAATACTACTTTAATCCGCAAAAAACCATCCTCATAGTAGACCAGTTCGTAGTTCAGAGGCAGTGGTTCGAATTCCAAGTTATACTGTAGGTCCTTTAGATATCCCATTGACTGCAGGGATATTAATTAACCAGTCTTGTTTAAGAAACATGTCAGCCTTAGTCAGTAACAAGACTACAAGATCGCGTCACCATCATCCTGCATTCGTTTCTCATTCAAGCTTGGCTTAAAATACCTACCTTGTGGTATGGTCACCATTTCAATAATCTATCTTCGATTTTTGTCCATTATCAGGGTTATGAGGTGGGATAGGGGCTATGAGGGGGATAAGGGTTATGAGGGGGGATATGGGTTATGAAGGGGTATAGGGTTTATGGGGATGGGGGTTATGAGGGGGGATAGGGGTTATGAGGTGGGATAGGGGTTATGAGGTGGGATAGGGGTTATGAGGGGGGATAGGTGTTATGAGGGGGGATAGGGGTTATGAGGTGTTATAGGGGTTATGAGGGGGATAGGGGTTATGAGGTGGGATAGGGGTTATGAGGGGGGAGGGGTTATGAGGGGGGATAGGTGTTATGAGGGGGGAGGGGTTATGATGTCATGGTAGTTTTAGCGGGTCCCAATTACATACATAGGGGTCCTTGAGTAGATGAAGTTTGAGAACCCCTAGTGTAGGCTCTTAGCTCAGACACAAATAAATTAAACATCACATTTGTATAAATGATTCAGAACGAATAGGATGTTATTATGCACTTTTAATCTAAAAATAGCAACTTAATGAATGTTCATGATTGTTGAATTATGATTTTTATGTCATAGTTATTTGTTGAGTAATACGTAGAAGGCTACAAAATTATTATTTTTAATTTATTAAATATTATAAACTTTTAATTCCAATATAAATCGCTCTGGATAGTATTTCTAATTTTAATCCATATAAATTGAAATTACTTGTCTGTACATTGCCTGAACTTAAAAAGCGAAGTGGGTCTAATCTAAAATTCTGTGTGTAAGTGTCTTTGTGTAACGCAAAACAAGACAATTGCGTTCTCTTTCTCGTGGAAACGAGAGCACACACAATAATGAAGTTTATTTTCATTATTATATTCCTTTTGTGGAAGGCTTTGAGTACTTTAAAGTAGTCCACGCTCTACTGAAATAAAGTGACCAACCGCTAAAAAAAGATTTTAAACAAATCGTTACCAACTATAAAATCCTTATATTGTTATGTATATATGCATCGCTTACTGCTAGTATGTATATGAAATGTATTTGTCATATAAAAAATATTTGTGATATTAAACTCAATTACCAGGATATAGCATTACAAGTACAAAAGGTCGCAAGCCGTTTAATTCAATTGCACATCTTATCTTTCTTACTCAACCACTATATGGTAATGCCGGCAATGGTTGTCAGGAACATGTAAAGGTGAAGGTGTGTGAGGCAGCAATTTGTTGTAGGAGAAATCTAGTAGATATCCTTCCAGATAGACAGGCGGACGGACGAGCACGCGTGGCGAGATAGCATCGGGTCGTGACAGCGTGTCAGTCTCGCCGCGACATCTAGCGATAAGATCTGCCAACTCCGGTAGCTGAGGAACTGAGGACTCTGGTATAGTGATATAAGAGCTGCGGGCGCCGGTAGCTATAGGAACTGAGGACTCTGGTATAATGATATAAGAGTTGCAGGCGCCGGTAGCTGCAGGAACTGAGGACTCTGGTATAATGATATAAGAGCTGCGGGCGCCGGTAGCTGCAGGAACTGAGGACTCTGGTATAATGATATAAGAGCTGCGGGCGCCGGTAGCTGCAGGAACTGAGGACTCTGGTATAATGATATAAGAGCTACGGGCTCCGGTAGCTGCAGGAACTGAGGACTCTGGTATAATGATATAAGAGCTGCGGGCGCCGGTAGCTGCAGGAACTGAGGACTCTGGTATAATGATGTATAATGGTAAAAGAGCGGTACAATGATATAATGTTTGATAGTGCGGACTATGTTAGCAATGAAAGCTTGGAGCTCTTTTATTAGCGTTACTATCAACGGATTCAAAAAAATATCCCTGCTTGCTTTACTTTGGTAATTGACGTAATTTATTTTTGGATGCTATTTTTTTAGTGTATTTCATCCTTCAAATTTCTTTTTAAATTTGCCAGTAATGTGATGATGATTGCTACTTTGAAGATGATGAAATTCTAGAGATTTTAGTTTAAAATATCTCTTTACGATATTTATATCTCAAATAGATACTTACTCAATACTTAACTTTGTCTTAGTAAGACTTGGCCTTGCCAGCAATTAATAGACGCCGTAAATCTATATCTTTTAACCCTCAATCAGAGATGTCCTTGACCGTGTGACACCAGCATCACCATCTCGCTCAGTCGCCGACTGTTCTCTGCTGACCTTCATAACATAGACACGCCTACACCTGTTAACACTATTAAACCCTGTGACATGTATGCTTTACCTTTCTGACGTGGTGATCCACGTACTTGTTACGCGATCTTGTAGTCTTGTTACTGACTAAGGATGGCATGTTCCTTAGACAGGACCGTTAGTTAATAGCCCAACTGTCAATAGCAAAGAGGAAGGGTCTAAGAGACCTAGAATTTAACGTGGAATCCATACCACAATTTACGAACTGGTCCGATTATGAGGATGGTCTTTGCGGATGGACGTAGTATTCAGTAATGTGGACGTTAATCCACACCAGGAAACACCACATACATCGATCATAACTATCCACAATTCGTGGCCAAGTAGATGGGATTACAGGACACCCCACCGTCCCAGTTATAGCATGAATCCGCAAGATTAGTGAAAAAAGTTCCTGAATAAATTAACAGGCATTGATAAAGGAGAGAAAACTAAGTACTACAGTTTACTTTACACGGAGGTTAGTAGAGGTGGGAAATGATTAGGGAAAGTATTGTACTGGCTTTATTGATAACTAGCCAAAGTACCCGTTCTTCGCACGGGTTTAAAAGGCTGATATGTGTAGGCTCTACTGATACATTTAAGTTATTGTTAATTAATTCTTCATTGTTTACAAAATGACAAAACACGAGTGTCTACAACATTTCAAAGTAACATCTGTCAAATATTGGGAGAGGATAAGGATTAATGTAATAGAGACAGTCGTCGGAAAAACTTAAAATCTACCATTCCACTATTTCAAATAATTCACTAATTTCGATCCAGCAGTTTATCTGAAAAATCAACTGTATTTCTTCTTCTTCCCGAACTGTCAAAATATAGTGCAAACGGATGTTGTCATTAGAAAATGTAAACATTGAAACCTAGGACGGTCACGGCAGCTCTTTCTTCTTCTTCCCGAACTGTCAAATTTTAGTGTTCACAGCTGTTGACATTCAAGTAATTTTATGTTTTCATTCTCTAAAATGTAAACATTGAAACTTAGGACGTTCACAGGGCGTAGCCCGAGAGGATTTTAAGGAAACGAGTATGCCTATGTGTTGCATGAGTTTAAGATCTACCTTTGTGTAAAATTTCAAACTGTTTGGTTCAGTATTTTTTGCGTTTACTTGCCACAACAAACCCACAAACAAACATACATACAAACATACAGAAACCCCCTCTTCTTTCTAATATTATAGATAGAACAACAGATAGAAACCCTGATTGTACAGTAATCAGTATTTTGATTCGCATACAATCCGTACAAGGGACGAACTAACTGCTAGTAAAACTGGGTGAAAACAAACCGAAGCAATAAACTACATGATAATACACATCTAGACCTACATAAACTCGTTGGTACAAATTGAATCAGTAAACATAGAAGATAAGCTGGGAGTTTATCTGCACGATAGGCAGGCACGGTGTACGATGACAGCAATCTCGCAGCCACACCTATATCGGCTATCAGCATCGTTAGGGACTATCTGCCATCTACACGAGACTAAGAAGCCATGAGCTCTACCCACGACATTACTGCCAGTGCCAATCCCATTGTCAATCTAGCATCTAATCGTGGCTCATCTTGGCGTCCGTGTTATTTGGTCGTTTCCAAGCGAAATCGGAGGTGCCAGGGAGAAAGATTCTATCGCTAAAACTGCGAGGAGATAATTATAAGAGCCGTGTCTGTTTCCAGACGTGTCTAAACATTTTGGAACTGTATAGTTGCTGTCATCTGTGCCGTTTATGGGAGTCAGGTCACAAAATTCGCAAAAAATAACGTATTGTGTTTTATTTATTTTCTTATTTCATAGTTTTCTCTTTAATTTGCCATTAAATTACACAATTCTGAGCAATAGTTTTGTAGATAATAACTTTAATCTAATAGCATATGTGAGTACTAAATATGTGTCATGCTAGAGAGTGCAGTAACAAAATTGTGTTTTTTATAAAAAAAATATCCTTTTTCTCTTTCACTCAACATATATTAATTTTTTTCAGAACAATACGATACGGAATTTTAAGCTAAGTTAATATTAATAGTATTGATAGCCTCTTAAGAAGAACCTTTTTTATCAAAAAATTATATGGTTTTGAAAATCATTTTTTGTATTTACATCTTTGTGGGAAGGTAATTTTTTCGGTTCATCAAGCTATGATATCACTAACCATATATGATGTCACTAACCAAATTACGTCACTGTTTCAAATGTTGGTCGCGCAAATTGCCATGTAAAAATAGTTTTCATATTTAATTTTTCATTTTAGCTAAATCCTAAACTTAATTTACAGATAATGGTAGTTGGTAAGGAGGAAAGAAATTATTGTGATAGCACTAGTAGTTTTTTATAAAAGGTATCTCAATGTTTAGCAAATTAACGTGGCGAGTGTATAGACACCTGATTTCCCTTAATACATTATAAGCTACAAAAAGGACCAATCAATGTTAAGATTGGATCAATGTTATGTTGCGCTCTTTCTTCCTTCACACACGATAGTTATTAAAATGTAGTTGAGGTAGTGGTTGGATGGTATAATATAAGAGAATTTGTCATTAGATTAGATCATTGATATGGCAACCATACTACAATGTAGGTATTTTAAGCCAAATATGAATGGAGATTGAGTGTGAGATGATTGTGGCGCAATCTTGTAGTCTTGTTACTGAGTAAGGCTGACATGTTCCTTAGACTTGACTGTTAATTAATAGCTCAACAACCGATTACAACTAAGGGACCTACAGTTTAACGTGGAATCCGAACCACGGTCTCCGAATTACAAATCGGTCTAATTATGAGATTGTTTTTTCAGATTAACGTAGTATTCAATAGTGCGGACGTTAATCCACACAAGAGAACACTACATCCACAGACCATCTCTCACAACTATTCACAATTCGTGACCTCCAAGTAGCTGGAATACAGGCCGTCGCAACCGTCCAAGTCAAACACGAAAAAAGAAAAACTAAATCTATTAAGAAATACCCCCGTCGCAGCGTACTCAGCGAATTTCCAAATGAATAATTTAATATATGACAAGTTTTATAAAAATATGTCCATAAACATGAGAATTATTTTCCTATTCTCCATAAGATTAACATAGGAAAGAGTGTGCAGCTTAGCTGCTGTGAGGAACACTGAAAGAAGTCATTTCTATCATGAATAATTTTTATCTTAACATTTATACCAACTTTCATCAACATCTGTTCATAAATAAAGGAGTTTACCTATTCCCTATATGATTAATATGGGAAAAGAGTATACAGGTTTGCTGCCATGATAAACACATAAACTATGATTTTTAAGCATAAATGGATAGATCCCAACCACATGAAGCTAAATATCAAGTTTTATCCAAAAATAATGATTAATATGGGAAATATTAATTAAATTATTATTTAGATTAATATTTACAAGAATTTGTAGGAATACTACAAATGCCCGGACGAGTTCGTAAACCAGACATATCGGTCAATGGGAACGGGTAGTTTGGGGGGGTTTTGTACACCAAAATGGGGTTTTTGCGTTTTTCACATGTCATTTTTAAATATTTCTAATTTTATATTTCACCATTGGAATCAGCTTAAAAAAACTACACAATTAAGTACCTTAAAGTTTTTCTCTATCTCCAACGGTTACCGAGATATTAAAAAATCTAAACACAGTACGTTGTATTGTGGGGCTCCAACGTTAATCTTATGGAGGATAGGGAAAAATTAATATTTCCCATATTAATCAATATTTTTGGATAAAACTTGATATTTAGCTTCATGTGGTTGAGGTCTATCCATTTATACTTAAAAATCATAGTTTATGTGTTTATCATGGCAGCAAACCTCCATACTCTTTTCCCATATTAATCATAAAGAGAATATGCAAACTCCTTTATTTATGGACAGATGTTGATAAAAGTTGGTATAAATGTTAAGATAACAATTATTTATGGAAGAAATGACTACTTTCAGTGTTCCTCACAGCAGCTAACCTGCACACTTTTTCCCATGTTAATCTCTCTATGGAGAATAGGCAAATAAGTCTCATGTTTATGGACAGATTTTTATAAAACTTGTCATATATTAATATTATTATATTATTGATTTGGAAATTCGCTGAGTACGCAGATCTGCTGCGACGGGGGTTTTTTATTCTCCAACAATTTCATTTTATAAACTGTTACTTTTAACGTAAAATATGTTAAAGACATTTCCCCTCGGAAGGAGCACGTGGCAGTAGTGGCAGCCCTGTGCCATGTGGGTGTGACATAGCCCGTGTCATGCGCTGTGTGCCAGAAGCACGCTGTTGATCAGTTGATTGCCACACGTGGAAGTACTGAGTCCAAAAGTCAACAGCAAAAGTGGCAACAAATAATATGCCAACTTTACCGTCTATTATAGAAACCCTTCGAGTATTTTTGCTTACTTCGGAGATTGTTTAGGTGATGCGAGCTGTGTTCAGACACAACTGAAATCCGCTAGGTCGGCGCTAGTGTCGCTTATTCGTTACGCATATGTGATTTTTTCATGCACGCTTCCTGAGCAACCTGTTTAAGATTTTTTTTGTACATTCTTAAACACTTTTAGACCCCTAAAATGACATTTTTTACAAGATTATCGGATCAAAAAAGTAGGTTAAACAAATCATTTTCTGTAGTATAGAATTTTCTTATTCGAAAATTTTACATATACTTCGTGTGCACGGTCTGTTATTCATCCACGTTCCCAAATTTTAGCTCATAAGCAGTTTTTTACACTCCTTGCATGAAAACGCCAAATTTCCGAATTAATCACCCTGTAACTCGAAAGATTTTCACTAAAACTTGACAATATTCAAAATGCAAAAGCATATTTATGATACAATCAATAAGTGAACGTTAAAATCGTTTGACGATTTTAGTGAATCAAAAACGACAATGTAAAATACGATCAGTTTATGCTCAAAAAACAAGGCCAGTTTTTACGAGCAATTTTGACTTCCGTCATGTTGAAGTATCAATTTTTTACCCGCAGTTCCTGTTTTGGTCCAAAACGAGCCGGTTTGGAGTGAGTTACGACGCGGCTGTTGGCCGACCGGTCCTGGGGGTACACCCGACGACCGAGAGCGGATGTCCCGGAGGACCGTAGTACAAGGTTGTACAGGGTGAGCCGTAAACACCTCAGGTAGGAGCAAATGCAGACGTTATCTTTCAACATATTTCAATTCAAAATATACCAAGTTACAGAGAATAAATTTCACTCCGATATGTCTAAGCTCTGAGGGATACGGTGTTACCAATCGGCGAAAACTGAAAACAAAAGCAACGTTATAAGGTTTTAAGGACAGCTGTTTGGAGGAACTGGGAAGATGACTGGGACCGTGGTGTATTCTGTAATCCAGCTACGGAGGTCACGAACTGTGGATAGTTAGTTGTAAGCGGTGGTCGGTGAGTGTAGTGTTCTCTTGTGTAGATTAACGTCCGCACTATTGAATACTACGTTAATCCGCAAAGACTGTCCTCATAATCAGACCAGTTCGTATTCGGTGGTTTTGACCCCACATTAACCTGTAGGCCCCTTAGATATGCCATTGACTGTTGGGCTATTAATTAACAGTTCTGTCTAAGGAACATGTCAACCTTAGTCAGTAACAAGACTACAAGATCGCGCTACAATAATCCTACACTCGTTCCTCATTCATACTTGGCTCAAAATACCTACTTTGTACGGTCGCCATTTCAACAATCTAATCTAATCTAACTGAAAACGTTCCCATTGGACATATCCTAGTGCTATTTCTAATTTATTTCCCTAAAGAGTGTAAATTCTAAAGTGGGTTTGTTATTGTACTATTGTAGGAAACTGTGACTTGATCCGTGAATTAATTACATATAATTTAATAACTATTTACATACTGAAAATCCTAATACATCAAATGTCTTAAAATGCTTAAACTTACATAATTAAATAGCAACTGTATTGTGTTCAGGCCTTCGCTCAGAATATTGGAGTCAAGAGGACTTGAACACACTTGAACATCGCTCAAAGTTGGACATCAAGACAGATAATCTCAAAGTTGGCAATCTGGCGATACTTCAAGATTCCAGGAAGACGTTCTTGTGCTCTCCCCCACACCCGCATTGTGGAGACCTCCCCATGGCTGGATGGTGTACCATTAATATGTCAGCGTGAAACGGCCTACCCTTTTCCCCTCCACGAAATCAGCTAAAGTCTTTTATTTAATATTCCCCAAATGTTTAATTTTTTTTAAATTTACTAAGTGTTAATTTTTGTTGTTAAATCATGTTGATTCAAAGCGTTTCATAACGAATGTTTCATAACGTCCAATTCATTAATATTTATCCATTGTTGTCCACTCATTGTTTAACTGTTGCTCAATCAACATCGTGTATTTTTCTCCCCTAGTAAATTTACTATTTTTAAACCCTCGAAAGTACTCCGTTCTTTTAATGATGAAGGAATTTTTCCATAAAACAAATATTCTATTTAATTTTTTTCTGACAAGCTTTGGTAGCTTTTTATTCCTAGATACATATAAATTACAAAAAAATATTTACGATTTGTATAGCAAAAATTTGTATTTTTCTCATAAAATGGTATTTTGTACAAACTAGTCACTCGAAAATTGATCATTTTGGGATCAACTTGTAGGTATATTAGTATACTAAAATTTGTGTGTTTTCATAATTGTGTTTTTAAAGAAGTTAAAAGGAATTTTAAAAGAAAAGTAAAAAAAATTGTTTTTTAAATATTTAATTTCCAGAAAACAAATTATACAATAACATTCAAAATACAATAAATCTTTTGATATATCATTATTAATAAGCACCAAAAGTTTCATCCACCTAACTTAAACGTTTATCTCGATATACCAATTTGAAATCCTCAAAACATAGAAAAAAATCATCTTTCAAATAATCGTATATGTAAAAAAGTTTTGGGAAAACTTAAATTGCGCCACTAAAAATTAAGTACCATATTTGAAGTGTATATTTTCTTATTTAGAATAACATTAAGTATATATTTAGAAGAAAAATTCAATTCTTAAAATAATTTTTATCAATTTACGAGTATCGATCCCCTTAAAATATGTTGAGTGTAACATATTTGATACATCTATTTACCAGGTTCCATAGTTGAACCTTGGCCACAATCATTACGTACTTGTTCTTGGCTCATTTTTACAAGTTGTTTTGATACTGAAGCCTTCTGATTGGTCGGCCACGTCACTCGGAGGTCACGTGACTCGTTGTTAACGTGTGAGTGTGAGTGTGTAGACCTACAATGGCCATTAACATATTGTTGGGCTCATAGCTCATTCTAGAAGGTTCGAGGTCACTCCTTTTAGTTCTGCTCACTGCAGCTCATAAACACCTGAATAATTCACCTGTCAATATCCACGTGCATTCAATCAATTTAAAAATCAATTGGTTTCCTTCCATTCGACTTTTTTTGTTTTTTTTTCAAACAATTAAGAGTCTGCATCAGTGGTAGCCATCTTGGATTATAGTCCAATAAGGGCAATGTTAAATTCTGGCGGAACATACCTTCACTTTGGCGTCTGTAATGGCGTTAATTATCAAAGCATCAATGTAAAACTTTGGAAGTACATTGATGAGATGTGACTCAAGGGCATGACTTTTTAATAAGTTCAAAAATTTAACTTGATATAAAAACAAAAATCCAGGAATATTTTACAAAATAAATCATTATTATTTTTTTATTGAGAGCGAAAAAAGATGTTCTGTAAGGTGGTGCCCTGGAGGACTGTAATACCTTTAATTTGACACCTCTTCCATTAATTTATGACAATAGGTCAAGGAGATATAGGCGCCAGAATTTAACATTGCTCTTACGGGATTAAAATCCAAGATGGCTACCACTGATGCAGACTCTTAAAAATTATACACTGGGTGAATCACGTAAGGTGTCCAATATTGATTCCAGACAAACAGTTGGGCCTACAATTATGAACTAAAATTATTTCCCACTAAATCAACCCCAAGGAGTAACGTAAAAATGTTTTGAATTCTTTTTAAATTCATGGTGTTACAGAAAATGAGGGTCACTAGTTCGAATCTCGGAAATATCAAATACAAACATATACAGTATCATGTTATGCATCACATTAAAGCTCTTAATAATACAGACATTTTGGTGTAAACAGATTTTAAATATCTTTATTTGTTTCAAAATGTCAAAACCCTGTATTTTTTCTTAAAAATGCAGATTACCCTACTCTGATTAAACAATTGCATTCCTTATCAGCTAAGCTTTGTTTGGTATGTAACTCTACATTATTTTCTCGAAAACAAAAGTTTTCAAAATAATTAGTTTTTGAAAATATGTACATAGCCAAGGTTTAAAAATTTCAAATATCACCATATGTCAAATAAAAATTATAATTAAAATTATATAATTTTAATGGTATTGCAAATCCAAGCAACTTTCGAATTTAACCATTATCCATATCTATTTTTGTTTTCGAATTATCAAAAAAAACTTGTTTCCCCCATATCTAACGTTAACACTATGTAGAATAACAAAAAATCAATAACTCACTTATTTACTTAAATGTTCTTCAAAAACTTTGTATGAAAGTCCATCTAGTTAAGTTTTATCAATACATCCTTAAAATTTAGAAATTTTATGTTTCTTACACCAGCAAACCTGCGTGTTCATTACCCATGTAATTATTTTGCAGAATAGATTAATTGGTATAGCTCGCTTAGTTATCGACACAATATCAAAACATTTAGAATGTGTTTTTTTCTTGGGAAATGTTTTTTTATTATAAAACAAGATAAATTGCTTTTTATTTGTGAGATACGTGATTATTTTACAACTCTAAACAATATCCAAAAACAATGTGCTGTTTTATTCTACTCTGTAAATACTGGATTTAATTACACATCCAATATAACACTAATAAAGACTCTCGCGAACTAAACACATGTAGTATTTCTTGCTACATAGTTGGCACCACCTGTTAGATCAGACTGTTCTAGGTCGCTCGCAACTATCACGTTTATTATTTATTGCTTGGCACTGGTTTTCCATTGTTGTCGCTCAGAGAATGTGAAAAACTATCCGCTTCGTTTCGAAACACTTCCACAATGTTCTAAAACCCCATCTGCTAGATTGGACGGAAGTGATTCACATACGAGTTAATTTATTCACTAAATTGTTTTAGTGTATTGATTTAAAAGTTTTATCTTTATAACTTCACATATTATATCCTAGATTTTCATTTTTAAGTCTGCACATATTCCTCAAAAATAAATTGATTTGTTATACAGGGTGTTTCAGAATTCCCTACCAATACTCTAAGACGTTGTTCCTCTACAGTTATTCTAAATTTATGCCAAGACCAAGAGGGTTATGTGACATTTTATTATTGTTTGAAGTGATCTAAAATAACCTACAAATAACATACAAAGCAGGCGGAGACTGTTACATAGTTGTGGCAGACTTTAGTCGCATTCCTTGACATGCACTGCAGCTAAGCTCTAACGGTCACCTATCACTAAAGCTGCCATATCTCAGTTAATATTTGTATAATTTTAAACAATTTGGTGTCAATCGATTTGCAATTACATTACCTAAAACAAGTTACTCATGTAAATTTTCTGTTAAATCAATGGTTCACGAGTTATTTAAGAAACAAAGTTTTAAATGGGCGCCATTTTGTTTTATGAATTTGAGAAATTGTCATGATTTTTTGTAGTTTTGTCTAGTTGTCATTAATGTTTGTGCAAAGTTTCTAGTTCAATTCCGTTAGTTTAAGCATTATTGAGAAAAATAATTATAAGTGAAAAAACTAAATGGAGACTGTGTGAGTAACTAAGGACTTCCGGACAATTTAAATATGATATTTAGATATGTTTCTTACCCAGGAACAATGCCCTAGAGTATTGGTGGGGAATTCTGAAACACTCTGTATGTATTACTGATTTTTATAGTCCATAAAGCGAATTTTTTTCGCCTGAACATTGTATAGTAGAACCTCATTAATTCAAAATTCAAAGGAAAGCAAATTTACTTCGAAGTAAAGGGACTTTTAACTATTGAGGTTAACGTTATTTAAAATTCGGATTATTATGGTGATTTTACTTCTACTTCTTCTAATATGAACTGAGTCTCAAAAACATCCACTCAAGAAACAATTAATTCGGTAGCACACCAAAAATCAAATGGTTTAAAACTGAATATTTGTGTTTCGACTGGCTTGTTTTTTTAATTACTTAGAATTTCAGAGGTTTTTGGGAATCGACTTAGAACTTTAGAGGTAGAAAACAAAACAAATCAAATTTTAGAGGCTAAATTATGTTTCAAAAATACTTCGAAATAATGGAATATATATTTTTAGAATATTAGATGTTTTCTCTTGGAAATAGACAGAATCTACGAATTGTAGAGGTTCTCGAAGCATCGAGGTTCGAATCAGTGTGGTTATAATGTTGATGGCAATACGCTAAACCTGTCCAATAATCAACACTTCTTTAAACTACTTTACCCATTCGTAAAAAGAAAATAAACCAAGATTCAATTACAAATAAAGTACTTTTTTACGTTTTTACGTATTCTGTTTAAGGGAAATAATTTTTCCTTAAAACGAAATCATATGCAGAATAACAAACATCATTAAGGAGGTTTGTTTACATCGTCTCTAACAGAGGACGTAAAGTATTTACGCCGCTGTAGTATAGCCAAACAGGTTTCAAACTGGTTTTGCAGTTGAAAAACTATGCTAATTCAACCAACAAATTTCTATGAATATTTCCAGTTTTTATTTTTTTCCACATAGCCATGACTTTAATGCTGATGCAATAGTACTAAAAATGAACTCAGTCTAGACAGAGCGATATTCATTGAAGACTAACCTACCCAGTAGAACAGAGCTCACCAACAATTAATTTACTATCGTTGGAAGAATCACATTGAAATTCACAGTCCTACTAGGCCGTAGTGAGTAAACTGCAAACAATATGTTTTCAATGTATTACAAATACGTACACAAATTTACCCTCGCTACTGGGAAATATTTTAATTGTATTTAGTGGGCTGAAATTATTTTTGAAGGTCACAGAAGATCCGATTAAAGATAAAGATTTATCAAACATAAAATTGTTTGGCCTATATTGGGTTCGTGCCACAGTTTGAAAGGTAGTGTTTCCATATATGACCCAACCTTTTTGACCACGTTTTACAATACCGCCAACCAAGTTTCATTTTTGAGATGGATATGTCTTAGCTCTGGGGGAAGGGTGTTAATGATTTTAAGATGGAAAATATGTAACGAGTTTCCATAGAAACTACGAGGACTATTTTATTGAATTTTTAATATCAAAGAATAAGAACAGCTGTTTACATGAATTGAAAACATTCACTTTAGACATATCCATGATCTAACCTATTACCCACAGGGAAGTAAATACAAACATTTTTCTTCTAGGGGGGTAGGTGACCCTTGAATGTTTTAAGCACGAATTTAGCCAACTTCGATCTGTGCATCTCACATTTTAAGTTTTTAGACATCACTATGAACGAAAACACATAAAAATCGCGAAATCGATTTTCGCGAAATCGAAATCGCGATCGCGATCGCGAGTATCGCGAAAACGTATCAGCACATGACAGTCGTCGATAATAATACGGCACAAGCTCATTAGCTCAGGAATGCTTAAGTAGACCTTGACCTTGACTGAGTCAGCAATGAATGATTCAAGAGATGATACGTGTTATCAGTGGCCGTGAAAGGTTGCAGACTGAGACAGAGACGCAGTCGCTTCGTTAACTGTTACTGTCTACTGTCTAGTGTCTGGTGTCTGGCTTCATCAACGGCGTCTGGGCTCGGTTATGAATAATTACTTACAACGCGATAAAACTTGTTATCTCTCACCTAGCGACGACTTCCGGTACAGCAGTAGTGAATGTCGTTGAGTTGAAGATTGAGTTGGCTGTACGTCCGTAATTCCACTACTTGGAGGGCACGAGTTGTGGGTGGCCAGTGGATGTGATATTCTCTGGTGTGGATTAACGTCCACTCTATTGAATGACTGGGACGGTGGCGACGTCCTGTAATCCAGCTACTTGGAGGTCACGAATTGTGGATAGTTGTGAGAGATGGTCGGTGGATGTGGTGTTGTGTGGATTAACGTCCGCACTATTGAATACTACGTTAATCCGCAAAAGACAATCCTCATAATTAGACCAATTCGTAATTCAGAGGCTGTGGTTCGGATTCCACGTTAAAAATGTAGGTTCATTAGTTGCCATCGGCTGTTGGGCTATTAATTCACAGTCCTGTCTAAGGAACATGTCAGCCATAGTCAGTAACAAGACTACAAGATCGCGCCACAATCATCTTACATTCAATCCTCATTCATACTTGGCTTAAAATACCTACATTGTAGTATGGTTGCCAGTTCAATGATCTAATCTAATCTACTACGCTCATCCGGAAAGGCCGTCCTCATAATTAGACCCGTTCGTAATTCAAAGGTGAAATGTTCAGTTGGATCCTATTGTAAACTGTAGGTCCCTTAGATAACATTGGCTGTTGGGATATTACTTAAATAGGGCTTTTAGCCCTATTTAAGTAACATGGCATCCTTAGTCAGTAAAAATACACCCCTTTCTCATTCATACTTCAATATGCAGCCATTTTGTTTCTACAAAGGCTAGGGAGCTGAAATTTTCCCAGAATCTTTTTAGAACCTACTTTGTAAACTGTGAAAATTTTTAAAAGTTTCGATGTATGTATGTGCACGTAATGTAAAATTAAACGTTTTTATCTCTTCGTGGGACACTGTGTATTTTACTTGATGCGGTCGTATATAATTTAGATGTATTGAATATATAAACAAGTTAATAGCCATTGAACACATCCATTACACTTATCAGACAGAGTCAGTATTCTTTCATTTGCACCCAACATACCCACCAAAGTGGTCAGTTTCTGGCTATGAATATAAATATCATATAATACAAGGACATTTTACGCAATGAAAGGAATATTGGTGATCAGTTGCTTCTCAATCTTCTGGTAAACTCAAATACATCAATCACAATATACGGCAGATGTATCGAATATGTATATCTTAAAGACTGGTTACTCCAGCCTCGTGTAACATTATATCCAACTTCGTTCGTTTAGTAATTATATAGTATGTTCATTAAAGTCGGAAACAAACTTCAAGGGATGGTAGGTCTCATCAAAATAAACAAAAAGTATCCAATAAACATGTAGAAAAATCCTTCGTTTATCCGCTAGCCGTCATTTGCTACAAAAATCGTTATATCTAAAAACTATTTAAGCTACAGAAATCAATTTTTGCACACATATTTATTGGTTAATAAGAAAAGTATAATAAGTATAATTTATTAAGAAATCCGTCCACGGATAAGAGGGAAAATGCACTTTCTATGTGCACCGCCGCGCATGGGCTCTGTAGCCTAACATAAAAGTGAATTATTTCGCTTATCCGTGGACAGATTTCGTCTAAGAAAATATCGTTGGATTTTAAATTGAAATTACAATCTTTTTCATGTCCTGCAAACATTTTATAAAGTTAATATTTTTTTGTTATTTAAATTTAAAAAATGTTAACCGTCGCTATCAATGAAATATAAAAGCAAACTGAAAGATACTTTGAAAATATTTTTATCCTTGGCCAATAAAGATGTGTGCAAAGTTTTATTTCTGTATCGTAAATGGTTCTTGAGATGTAATTTTTTTAACAAATACAAAATGGCGGATAGTGGCTAAACTAAGGACAGTTCGACATATGTTTATTGGATATATTTTGTTTTATTTTCATGAGTACTATCATCCCTTGAAATTCGTACCCGAATTAAAGGACATTCTGTATATTCCATTAACAGTACATGAGCAAGCTATAAGACTTCACACAAATTACAACGTGCAAGCCTACAACGAAACGCTTTTAGCAGTTCTTTAGGGAAGACGCTTTCCTCAGGATATGAAAATCTGAAATATAAGTTTAACTTAAATTGTTTGGAAAACCCCATTTGAGTTTAATAATGTTTAATGTAAAATTAAAATGTTAATTTTCAACTGTAACGCGTTCATTGTTGTAAAACATAAAATGCATTTGAAAGATTAAACACCAGCATTATTGACAACACAATAACAATAACAATGACCACGACGATAACAATAACAATAACAATGACCATGACAATGCCAATGCCAATGGCAAAAGCAAAAGTAAAAGCAAAAGCAAAAGCAAAAGCAAAAGCAAAAGCAAAAGCAAAAGCAAAAGCAAAAGCAAAAGCAAAAGCAAAAGCAAAAGCAAAAGCAAAAGCAAAAGCAAAAGCAAAAGCAAAAGCAAAAGCAAAAGCAAAAGCAAAAGCAAAAGCAAAAGCAAAAGCAAAAGCAAAAGCAAAAGCAAAAGCAAAAGCAAAAGCAAAAGCAAAAGCAAAAGCAAAAGCAAAAGCAAAAGCAAAAGCAAAAGCAAAAGCAAAAGCAAAAGCAAAAGCAAAAGCAAAAGCAAAAGCAAAAGCAAAAGCAAAAGCAAAGCAAAAGCAAAAGCAAAATCAAAAGCAACCACAAACGCAAACGCAAAAGCAAAAGGAAAAACAAAAACAACAGAAAAAGAAAAAGAAAAACAACAGAAAAAGAAAAAGAAACAGGAAAAGGAAAAGAAAAAGAAAAAGAAAAGAAAAAGAAAAAGAAAAAGAAAAAGAAAAAGAAAAAGAAAAAGAAAAAGAAAAAGAAA
This sequence comes from Nephotettix cincticeps, assembly GCA_023375725.1. NCBI lineage: Eukaryota > Metazoa > Arthropoda > Insecta > Hemiptera > Cicadellidae > Nephotettix > Nephotettix cincticeps. Next base: position 57,207,935 of record CM041790.1, read on the forward strand.
AAGAAACAGGAAAAGGAAAGGAAAGGAAAAGGAAAAGGAAAAGGAAAAGGAAAAGAAACAGAAAAAGAAAAGACACAGAAACATAAACAGAAACAGAAACAATAACAAGACAATTACAATAAAAATAGCCATAGCAATAACAATGACAATAATTAAGCATGTTATACCATTACAATGAATACTGAGGTTTGCTGCCGTAAGAATCATTTAATTTGGTGGTTTCATGGATGTATTAATAAAACTTACCTAATGGATTTGCATACCAAATTTTGGAAGAATATTTAAGTAAAAAAAACGAGTTATTGATTTTAAGCTATTCTCTATAGGATTATTATTGTACAATGTACTGTGATTTTGGGGAACAACCCCCCCCCCAAAAAAAAACAGATTAGTTAATGTAGTCCGATTGCGTTGCCCAACGAACTTATCAAAGACATTACAGAAAATTACAAATCTGCCGAATGTTATAGTAATCAGACAATATCTTCGGCCGAATGACCCGACGATATGTATTTAGTGGGTTCAGTTATAAACTTCCATCATGGTCCCGGGTTCAACTGTTACCGTGCAGGTCATGTGAATAGCTCACTTTTAAAAAGAAATTCATAAAAGAATATATACAGCCTAAATTTTAACTTTAACTTGTCTAATTTGGTTCAAACCTCCTAGAGAATTAATCCGTAAAACAAACTACTTGTTTACTAGGGTAAAGCGCACGAAAATGGTCCGATGAGAGTCAGTTCGGTGTTGTTAAAACGCCCTATATTATACCACGGTTACGACAACTGATAAGGTAATGAAAAATGGCAATGCTGCTGGGCGAGAGGGGATGAGGGGGGAACCAGCTGTCCAATACCTCATCGGAGGATTTTCGTGCGGTTTACTAAACCGAATTGGAATTTTTTAAATGATACCAGTATTTTACTTTTGTCATAAGACTCAACTCAGAAAAATATAAAAAGGAAATTTTCTGACGGCATAAAAATTAATTTCACCAATCAGCTGTACACTTTAGAAAGTTAATTTTACCAACTACGGATGCCTAGTTGATTATTGATCTTCGACAACAAATTGCAAATGTGGAAACGGGTTTAGAAAGTCAGCGGAGGCGTGATAATGCAGGACGATAACCATTTACAAGTGGGGCGGGTAATCATTTATAGAGCGGTGATCGACCCTGGGACTGGGACTTGAAGACATTCATTACAGTAGCCTCATACCCTCACAACTCCTGCGGGCCTCACAATCGTACACAAATCACCTTCATTAGATCGCGGACTCACACACGCGCACACACTCGCGATTCTAGGGTAACGAGCGCAGACTTGATAAAATAAGGTCTCGTTAGACTCACAAGCTGCGGCTACTTGCCGGACCAGATCTACCAGATCTTTACTGTTACAAGTTGTAAGGTCAGTGGTCATTCGCATTATACGCCACATGACTTCTGCTTTGAGAAATGTTGGGGAGAAAACTCTACCTTAGTGTTTCATAAGTCGTGTTTAAGTTAACTAAAGTTTATAAATGAAGTCAATATTAGATTAGATTAGATTATTGAAATGGCAACCTACCCAGGTAGTATTTTAAGCCAAGTATGAATAAGAAATGAGTGTAGGATGATTGTGACGCGATCTTATAGTCTTGTTGTACTAATTAAGGCTGATATTTTCCTTAGACAGGACTGTTAATTTATAGGCCAACAGCCAATGGCAACTAAGGGACCTACAGTTTAATTTTCTAATTATGAGGATGATCTTTGTGGATTAACGTAGTATTCAATAGTGCGGACGTTTATCCACACAAGAGAACACTACACCCACCGACCATCGCTCACAACTATTCACAATTCGTGACCTTCAAGTGGCTGGATTATAGGACGTCGCCACCGTCCCAGTCATGAGTAGAGTATTGTCATTTTTAATTTATCACCAATAGTGTATGGCGATTTATTATCACTGAATATAGATTTCAGAATAAATCTGGGATAGGATAAAATGGCTGGAGTTTAAGTAGTTTTGCAATTGTTTCCAGTCAGCTGTGTGCCTGTAACAAATCTTTGAGCAGAATGGCCAACCATCTCTGCAGTCAGGGACGTAAAATTTGATCACCTTACTAGTATCTCTATTATTTTTTATATGTATGTTGCTTTAAATGTTTGTTTTTTTATTTGTGTTTTATTTATTTAATATATTGTTTGATTATATTGACGTTAGTATATTTTTTGTTTTTTAGTATAATACTTGTTATTGTTAGCATTTTTGCAAACTTGATCATTACTTTTATTTATATTGTTTATGAACAGTCATTCTTTATTTTATTAAAATTTATTTTTCGTTGTAGGTATTTTATTATTATGTCTGCTTGTTGTATGGTTTGTCATACTGGTGGGAATCTTTTTTCAACCTCATTTGCGGTTGTTTATATGTAGTCATGAAGCCTGTCCTTATACTCAATATTGTTATTGCATAAAAATCCATTTTTTTAAATATCAGGTGCTATTATAATAAGTACAATTGTAATTTTTCTTTTTAATCACAAAAAACAGGTCAAGGACCTGATAGGTTAGGTTAAAATATTTGTTTCTTTCCAAATTTTAGGAGCTATTATAGTTGTCAAGAAGACAAAACCTAGGCCCGGGACCAAGTATTTTTGTCGTTTTGGGGTGCCCAATCGCCACAAATGCAGTGCGTTCAATACTGTATATATATACCGGGTTTGTGCGTTTGTCCTAAAACACGTTAACCTGCGTAAAAACTTCAATCTCGATTATATTTGCTACAGTCAAGTAAATGTGAAATTATTTGTAAAAATTCAAAATCCAGCCAAATCGGTCAACACGAAAGGGGATTTAGTACCCCAGAGTGGGGTTTTTAGAAGTTTCGACTGCTCGCGATGTGTCATGACACACTGCTTGTTTCGAAACAACCGCAGGTTAACTTAAAAATAAGCATTTCGAGAAAACATTGTCTCGCCAAACTGTTATCAATTTTATACTCGTTTGTAAAAGTTGTGTACCTTTCAATTCATTCTTCCCTTTGAAAGATAAAGTCAGTTCAAAGCTGGATTTTACCAAAGTACTATAAATTAACTTATTTGTTCCGTAAAAACGTGTTGAAAGAGTGACGTTCTATTATGCCATACTAACTTAACGTAACCTAATATAAACAACACTAACACTAACACCCCTACACACTAACAAGATCTGTCAAAATCCATTACAAAATCTCAATGCTTAGAATTATTTCTTCTTGTTTTATGGGTTTGGAGGCTATGTTTGTATTCACACAACTAACCAATCACTGATGCCTTTAGAATATTTTACTGGTAATCCAGCTACTTGGAGGTCACAAATAGTCTGGATAACGTCCACACTATTGAATACTAGGTTAAGACCATCCTCATAATTAGACCAGTTCGTAATTCAGAGACTCCACGTTTAACTGTAGGTCCATAAATAATGCCATTGACTGTTGGGCTATTAATTAACAGTTCTGTCTAAGGGACATGTCAGACTTAGTCAGTAACAAGACTACAAGATCGCGCTACAATCATCCTCAACTCATTTCTCATTCATACTTGGCTTAAAAAACCTACCTGAGCAATAAAAATAAATTATACAGTAATATATTTTCAATCAGATGTCAGTCCGTTAAAAATATTACTGACAGTTCTGGTAAATAGTTTCCAGGAATCACTAGAAGTTCACGTTATATTGAAGAAGTTTTAATATTATTATTGTTTACCTTATTTTAATTGACATGTAAACAGGAATAGCCTCGCGTTTGACCTTATCTCTTGACTGACCAGTGCTGAAAGGCCATGTATCTCATAGTCTCTAACACAAGCTGACTACCGAGGAAGATTACTATCATCTACTAGTTCCCTGTTCCTTGACTCCAGTAGGTCAGTGCGATCATCTGGACAGATCTACCCACGAGACAATAGTCAGGGCTCCGCCCCAAGGCGACCCAGTCTTCACCGACCCCGTGGCCTCTGGGCAACCGTCGAGTGGCCTATTAGAGAGTGCAGACTACAGGGACAGTGTTTCTTGAACATTTTAGTACTAATTATTGCCTCTTAAAATCCAAGTGAACAGTTGATATGTGTTGAAAAATCATTTGTCCATATCCCAAATCATATTGACTACTTTCAGAAACACTAAACCAAAATAATTTAAATATTTTTGTACCTAAGACATTATCTTACATAAAGATCGGATTTTCAAAAAATATTTTATCATTTTGGGAATAAGTTACTTCGTATTAAGCAGTCCATACACAAAATATGTATATCTACATTTTACAAACTAAGTTATTATTATTCATTAACTAATGCTTGGGTCTTAAACAAAAACGAAATCCCTGTGGGAAATAGCTTAGATCTTGGATATGTTTATAAGGGTATGTCTCTTGTGACATAGGTGTTGTCTGTCCAGCAATAAAGGTGATAAGAATTATCATGATTTTCATCCACCTGGGTGAAAGGTAATCCAACTACTTAGAGGTCACGTATTGTGGATAGTTGTGAGCGATGATCGGTGGATGTAGTGTTCTCTTGTGTAAATTAACGACCGCACTATTGATAGCTTTGTTAATCCGCAAAGGTCATCCTCATAATTAGACCAATTCGTAATTCAGAGGCCGTGGTTCGGATTCTACGTTAAACTGTAGGTCCCTTAGTTGCCACCGGCAGTTGGGCTATAAATTAACAGTCTAAGGAACATGACAATCATGCTACACACGTTTCTCAATCATACTTGCCTTAAAATACCTACCTTGTGGTGCGGTTGCCATTTCAATAATCCTATCTAATCTAATCTAACATTATCCAATGTTGTCAATGCACATCATGTTTATTGTTAAATGGCGTGTGTCGTACAGGATAAATGATATTAAACATATGACTACCGTAAACAAAAAACATCCGCTCACGTGATCAATGCTGTCACTTCCGTTTCACTTTTGCATCTCGCAAATTGCTAACACCCTACCCCCAAAGAGTTTAGACATATCCATGTCAATAACGATAATTAAAGATATTAACTTCATTAATAATTATTAACATGAATGATCTTTTATTGTTTTGTTACAAAACATCGACATACTCATGCGTACCTCTATGGAATACCAGTCTCTATGCAAATTAAAATAAATAAATAAAATATAAAATATTGAAAAGAAATAAAACTCCGATTGAGTGATTCCAATCGTCTGAGTGAGATTTTGAGGTGTGAAAAATTTTTCTGCTAATATATTCAAATAGTGGAATAGTCATATTCACGGAGATAAGGAAATTTTTGACGAATAAGAGTAAATTGTGAGCGAGATGAGTGATGGCTGTAATGACTTTGTAGCTCTGGTAGAGACAAAGACCAGGAGATTAATTGGTCAGGACCATTAATTAAGAATAATTGCCCAATGAACAATAGCTCGCAGTTAATTTATATCCTTAGGCAAACCCGTTTGCAAGCCTTTCTTTAAAGATTAGATTATTTTGTTAAATAATACATTCAACCCTCCTGAAGTATTTTACTTACGTTTTTTACTCGTTGATAATTTAAGTTTACAGATAATAGGCCTACTCTATATTTAATAAATGAAACATTATTTCAAGCCGATGAACCATTTCTGTTTAAGCGATTCTCCTAAATTTAAAGCCTGGAAATAGTTTTGGAGTTAAATATAATTTTGTGAAACGAGTCAACAACTTTATGAACTGCTGAAAATGTTTTGTTTGCTCCACATGAGAGATGAGTGTCTAGGATGATTGTGGCACGATCTTGTAGTCTTGTTACTGACTAAGGCTGACATGTTGCTTAGACTGTTAAATAATAGCCCAAACAGTCCATGGAATGTTTAGGGACCTACAGATTAACATGGAGTCCGAACCACTGCCTCTTTATTACGAACTGATCTAATTATGAAGATGGTCTTTGCGGATTAACGTAGTATTCAATCCATACAAGAGAATATTATATCCACCGACCATCGCTCACAACTATCCACAATCCGTGACCTCCAAGTAGCTGTTTTACTGGATACGCCACAGTCCCAGTCCGATAAAAATCAATATATCGAAAGTATAGATTGTAAATATGCTATTTAGGGCAACATTACTCATAAAAACTAGGGGAGAACGTAAATTTGCACAATACAAATCGAAAGAGAATAGAATAATTCCTCACTTTGCCTTCTTTAAGACCTAACGGTTCTATTACTTTAATAAACCAAAGAATAAATACTTCTTCACAAAGTAAAATATCACATACATGCCAATACAACAATGTGGGCCAATATAAAAGTAGTATAATTTTCTTTCTAGGGTCGCTCAGCTTAAGACGAGTCAAAAGGAGAATTCTCACTGGAGCTTCAGACATCTCATGGGCTACAGTAACCGCTGAGAAACCACAACCCATGTTCAGGGCACCGTAGTAATGTAGCCGGCACCATCAATGCTGCCACAACAATCGCACAACAACGCTATAAACTATCAGCTGATCCAAGGCCACAAGACAGGTTTCAGACAAAGCATAATATTGATATTCTCACCGGTTACCTCGTCCCCCCCTTCTCCCCCTTTCCCCCCCGCCACTGATCGTATCTACAGCAAACAGTAATTAATACAAGATGATAACCGTCTCATATCGCCTCGGTGATTGTAGGTTATCTTTCATTACGTCATTTTATGCCGCCGCGTTCTCGTTCGTGATTAATTCTACTTTAATCTCGATTTTGAAGCTATTAGACTTGTACTTTTTTATTTTGACAGCAGGGAAAGGTTTATATTACTAATCGTTCCTTATTACGTCATCTGTCACTTCGGACCTTATAATTTACATTAAATGAAAATCCTTTTCATTTGACGCTGAATTAATTTACTAACAAATTTTAAAAGAAACTGATTATAATGGAATATGTTACTATGAAAATATCGGACTTAACAACGTCTTGCATTTTTACTGAACACAAAAAAGTTTAAAAACACAAGACGTTGGTTGATAGTAGACTAATTATTTCCTATATAAATTAAACTAAGTTTTTGTCTGGGCATTACATTTTTTGAAATTTATACACTTATATTGATCACTAATTTTAAACCTCTTTTAAAATCACACTACTTTATATTAAAATGTTATCTTAAAAATCTAATTTTACTATTTAACTATACATAATATCTAATTTAACCAGATTCAAAATTAATACTGAATAATTCATCTTAAAGTTTCTTTTTTTTCTTTTTTCCATTTGTTTAGTTTAGCTTTTTATCTTTCTTCTAACAATGAGTCATGGTGGGCTAACTGCAAGTCCAAAATAAAAAATATCAAACCGCTTTAATTAATTTCAAACCCTTTGATAAATGTACTTGAAATAAAACTGGGTTCAACATTAAACTCTACAAATACATGTAGGTGTTGGGCACAAACCCCTATAAAAATGAAATACAACAGCAGTGTAGTTCTAAAGGCCACATCTAGGACTTTACGACTGGAAAGTGAACCTTTGTTTGGACATCACTACTCGTTTTTATCGTCTCCACTTGGCTGGATAACATAATAGACAACCTAGACTTTCACCTGAGTCCAAACTTACGATTTAGGTGGCTTTTATTATATTTAATCTCATCCATTATGTCGTCGTGTGCACATTTTGTTGTTTATGAAATGATTCCGATACCTCCTTAAACCTTAAATGTAAAATCTCTGAGCAAGAAAACAAATGGCAGATGATTTATTTAGATTGTTATTGCAGATATTTGTCATTACGTTTAGTAAAACAAAGTTATTTTCATGCGTAATCTTTTTTAAAAGTACACAAAAATCTTCTTTAACATTACGATGGTTGTCAATTCCATTTTTACATTGAAGAGATCCTATTCTCGTTTCAAAATAAATCTCATCTGTACATTGAAAAGACTTGGCATTAGAAGAATGAATCCAATACGCTATCTTTCCCCGTGGGAGATATATCTCATTTCATCGACCATTTCTCTCGGCTATATCTGGAATTGACTTTGTTCATGTTCAAGTCCTGTGACAATAGATCGTCATTAGATTCGTAGAGGGGGTCGTGGAGGCTTTATTGTCCGAAATATCAGCTGATGCAACCAACAGAATGTCAGGTAAAACCGTAATGCACCTTGTGTAACATTATTGGATGAACTTACAAAACAACACCGATATAGTATTAATCAAATAATACTACTCAATAATAGTACTAATAATACTTCTCTTGTATTGTAGGGTAGTAAGTTTTAAAAAATCCATTATTTTATTATCCATTACTGTTAGTTTTTATGATCTAAATGTAATTTATAAAAATAAAATTAGAGTTTTGTCTGTACATTGCTTAGAAGTATGACATTACTTTGTTATTTTTAGCGAATTTCCAAAATGGTAGAAGCTATTACGTATGTCTCATTACAAGACTTAAGCCCGGGACCATGTTATTACTAAAGATATTCCCTTTGGAAATATTGATGATCTAACCTATTTCCCACAGGGAAGTAAATACAAACATTTTGACATGGATATGTCTTAGCTCCGGAGGGGGTGTTAGTGATTTTATAGATAGAAAATATGCAACAGGCTCCATAGAAACTACGAAAGTTATTGAATTGAATTTTTATTAAAAATAATAAGAACAGGTGTTTAGATGAACTAAAAAAATCCCATTAGACATATCTATGATCTAACCTACTTCCCTGTGGGAAGTAAATACAAATTTTTATTGAGTCCTTTTAGATTCGTTATATCAAGATTACACTGTATAGTATATTTCGTCATGGCCAAAAACTGGCGTTTATGATTCGAGCACAAGTTTAACAGCCGAGCCGTGCCGAGGCTGTTAAATGTGCGAGTATACATCAAAAAGCCTATTTTGGGCCGTGTGATGAACTATATTTTTCATCATACTGCAAAAAAACTAAAAAAATCGTAAAACATAAATTACCTGTTTTTTCATAGTTGTCGACCATTTTTGTTGCTTTAGACTAATCAGCTGTTATGTTGATTACGTTGTAGCAGTTCTCTCTTGATTTCTGATTGGTTGTTTAGGTTATGACAGTTATTATTTATAGTTTTATTTCAACTGTTCATTAGTTCCATTTAATAGTCGATTACTACTTTCACAATCAATATCCGGAACATCCGAAATACACTTACCTTATCGATCATTTACAATCGAATGCCGACCTCGAATCAAAAGTATCATCAACGATGATATTTTGTGAACTAGGACTCAAAAGATCATCATAATGATAGGTTTAGTTCTAGGAAGAAAAAGAACAACTTTTACTCTTCAATTAATTTATCTAAAACAGCTGTTTTTGAAGCAGTATGACGAAAAATGATTTTGACCGGGTTAGTGAACGCGTTGGAAGCTTGGCGCAGAAGTTGACCAGTTGACCAGTTGACGGAAGCCATTGAACCTGAGAGATGAAAGATGTAGAGGCAAGCTTTGCCCGAGGGAAACACACCCACTGGGCACGACACACGATACCCTGGGTGCTCACTGGGTCCGAGTATCAGATGGCAGCTCCCGGTCGCGGTCCAGGGCTCCGCCACCTCCTGGCCGAGGATAGAGGCACCTCCTGTCGTAGAGTCGATGGCAGGGTCACTCTATCACATCTTGTACACTCTATTCTAAAACATTAAATTTTTCACGTCTCACTTCGACTTAGACTGTCATGTTCCTTAGAAAGAACTGTAAATGGATAGCCCAATAGTCAGTGACATATCTAAGGAACCTACAGTTTAACGTGGAGTCCGAACCACTGCCTCTGATTTAAGAACTGGTCAAATAATGAGGATGGTCTTTGCAGATTTTTTTGTGTATTTCTACGCCAGTGGCATTTTTAACGTTTTGATGGGGAACGGTCCAAACCCCGGCCTTGTTACTACCTAACGTCGACCTGTTGTTAGGAAGCATCATTAATTAGTAGCCCAATGACAAATGGCGACTGGGTCCAGATTCGACCCTTGCGGGATTCGATCCGGCGACCTTCAGTTTTGAAGGCGGGTATTATAACCACTACACCACCCAGCCAGTTATTTACAGATTAACGAAGTATTTAATAATGCGGACGTTAATCCACACAAGAGAACACAACATCCTCCGACTATCGCTCACTACTATCCACAATTCGTGACCTCCAAGTAGCTGGATTACAGGACACGCCACGGTCCCAGTCAGTTCTTCAGATAAAGGTACCTGATGACGCAAAATTTACATGAGCAGGATACGTACATCTCTACTTCCCTGCGGCAGCAGTCTACCCTTGGGTGAATTCCTCCTGGTACCAAAATAACAAAAATCCTGTTTTTGATCGCATTAGTTGTGTTGGTACTGCGCTGTGAACAGGTGTGTGTTTAGGACGGTAAAGTGTCCTTACGCTGGCCTGTAAGTACTCAATAAACTAATCTAGTCAGGCCTATAAGTTAAAATAAATAACCACTTTTCTTTAATCAAAACCCAGTATTACAATATGTTTCGTCTATAGTATCAGAATGTAAAATGCCAGCGTTGAAATAAATTACCAGCATGTATTTGTGTAAAAGTATTGTTTTTTCTACTGCCGGTAGATATCACTAAAAAATTATATCGTCCATTACACCAATATATCCCTACCTTGAATAACCTTTGTATCTGTGTTAGTTTTATGTCTCAGTCTATAACCTTGACACCAAGGCGAAGGACACGTCGATTTCCTTTTGTTGTTCATGACAGCAATCTTAAAAACTTTGGTAAAAATTTATTTCAATCGCTTGAAAAGATTATCCATAAGCCTGAGTTTTCTTTTGAATTCGTAATTATTTTAATTGGCGAATAAAAGTTTCTTGGATTGAATCTCGTAGAAAATCTTCATGTTTCGTTAAACAGCTTTCGAAGAAAACGATTTTAAATTCTCAAACAAGCTCTATAATGAAAGATTCTCATACAAAAGAAATAAAGTTGTGTTAAACTCCGTCGTAAAGTTGCGTTAAACTTCGTTTAGTTAGACTTCAAGTTTACGCCTCAACTTATGCCCAGCACTGGTAGAATACTATTCTCGTTTTAGAGAATTTTGAAGTTTATCAAGCCTTGATGTTATGGAGCAGATTCTATGAATACATATTTGATGCTTATTAACTCTATAAATTACTAGAACAGTTATGAGTTTAAAACCACCTTTGTTCAAGCAATACACGTAATGTATACAGCGCAAAATAGTGTACTTACAATACAGTAAGATAAACAGTCAAGCCATATATTTTACAGTTTTACAACTGCTACATACCTTTTTACAGAGTACTATTAGGTTTAGGTTAGCTGTCAAATATAAAATATAATATAATTATTATTACCTTTCTAAATTTGTTGCCTATCTATAATATATTTTAAGCCTAAATAGTTGTGACAGGCTATATTTTACACCAGGGTACCTTTGACTGAGGAACAATTTATTTGTACAGTAATTAGATTTCATTGAGTACTGTTTTATTCTTGCTTCTTTGGCTTAATCAATGGCTCAAATAAAACAGCTGCTGTGTATACGTTAGACAATAAGTTGTAATCCAAAACAAAATAATCTCACTTTACTAATTAACATAGGAACTTTGAAGGCGTATAGCGTAGATAGTTTTTATCATCACAACTATTAGACTTTCCTATTTTAGGCCTTAAAACCAGTATATTAAATTTCACCCTCCTAAGTAATTGGGAGGTGGAAGAATTATTGATGAGTGAGGGTTTTGACATTTATATATACAGAATATTACGTACAAATACGGTGGTTTTCTATTGCTCAAGACAACATAAGTAAAAAAGTTGACTTTTTACCTCAACCACCGTTAAATCAAATAAACTTACATTTATTGTATTTTTCACTACTGTGGTAAATCATGTGTAATCCCTAACCTCAAATGTATAGCTGTATTAATAAACAAAATGCAAAAAGAGTGTTAATTTGACATTTGAAACGTTTAGTTCTCGCAGGAAAGTTGTGACGAGGCCGCGCTATATATACGCAGCGGTGAGCGTCGAATACCTGTCGGGAGGACCGATGCTACTAGGTGTTTTCCTAATTTCCTCAAATTCCAACTATAAACCGCTCAGGACCCGTGTACGCACGTGAGGTCCTGCTGATAAGGTGCATATGCCTCAGTAGCCAAATTTGTTCTCTCATTTTATTTAAATTAAATTTTTTTTCTTCAAAATAATGATATATTGAAATTTTATTATTCCCACAATTTTTATAATGATTTATTTAAATCCGATTACGGTAAAAGAGAAATATCAACTGTTTGGTAAATTAGAATTATTTTGTTAAACAATCGTTCTTTTTAAGTGATTCAAATTATTTTATGTCTATTTAATATGCAATTGTTTGGAAACAATCGATTCAAAATTACTGGTTACAGGGATTTATAATTGTGTAACACAAAAGTCAATTAAGACTTACTACTTCACTTACTCTAATAGTACTTAAAGATAAAACAGAAAATTTATTGGTAGGTTTCATTATTAACTGAATCTTAAAATAAATATAAATTCCGAAAATTAATTTATCGAAAGGTTTATTGACTTTTATATTTTTATTTTATTAATGTTTTTATGCAAAATGCTTTGTATTTAATGTATTGAATGATCATTTCATGGCAATTAGGAATCTTAATTTTCTCTATTATTAACAACTGTTTTGAACAAACTATAGGTGTTTGTGACGCTCTGAGTTCAGGTGTTGGCTTTATATCCTAATACGTTGAATATAATTATTTGTAGTTTTATAAAATTCGTACAATATCGACACCGAGGCGAAGGGCACCCTCGATTGGCATTTTGTACATTTTACACGACAGTACTATTGAAAGACTTTGTAAAAGTGTTTCAGTCAAATTGTTTGCAAAAGAGCATTCATGTTACTGACTCTTCTTTTGAATTCATAATCATTTTATTTGATGAATAAAAACTCTCGGATAAAAGACACCTGGAACTCTTTTGTTAATCGTAGTGCATTTTCATATTTTGTTGAATACCAGCTTTTCAAGAGAACGCTTTTGAATTTAGAAAGAAGTTATACTGTATAGTAAAAGATTCGTGCACAAAAATAATGTTGTATTTAACTCCATCGTAAAGTTGCGTTAAACTTAGGCTTTAAGTTTACACCTCAACTCTTTCTGAAGAATCTTGGTGTTCAGGTTTTAGATAATTTAGAAGTCTATAAACGTAATGTTATAAAGTAAATAGGATGAAATTTTATTTAATTCAAAAGTCAAATTAGCAATATTTTTGAATTTAGTGTATAAATACAGTTATATTTTTAGCAAACAAGATAGTAAATAAATAAACAAATCCACCCTAAACCCTGTTCCTCCCAACACAACAAACAAAGCCTCGTTTCGGTCGAGAGCAACCTGCTCTCGGCTTAGCTCTGGTCTTTGTTTTCAAACCGAAATCATCCATTCACTAAACTCAACCAAAATACCCGCAACCAAAACCTCATTCAACCCGCAACCAAAACCACAAAACCTATCCTTGGCTGAAGAGGACATAGTCCTATAACAGCCGAAACCTGACATCCTGTTCTGTCTACACCTCGCCAGGAGGACCGGAGCTACTAGGTGTTATCCTATAACCTATTTATTCCAATAAGAAGTCGCTTCAAGGCCCGCCTTTGTGTGAGAGCCTTGCTGACTGGTAGCTACGCCTCAGAAGCCTCAGAACATTAGTTCTCCCATTTTTTTAGTTAAAAATAAATTATTTACTGAGACTTGATAAACTTTACCACATCTATATAAATAAAATTTGAGTTTTGTCTGTACATTGCACAAAATTATACATTTACAGTTATTTTTACGTTTTGTGCGTTAGAGAAGCCGAAAAAAGTCTTATCTCAATTTGTGTCTATGACGCTCCAGGAGGCATTTACGCCGTCTTCTCCGAAAAAAAAACGTGAGAACTGATAACAATGATACTTATTTCATACATTCCTACTTTCCAGAGAAGGTTTTAAAATGCTTAAAATTGTCCCCAAACCCTTAAAAAGTAAATCACGAGCATTTAAAACCCCTTTTTACGCGATATTAGTCGCATTTTGCTTTCAATTATCAATAAACCAACTACTAGTAGTAATAATCTGGCTTTCTAGTTTAAAGGTTTAATAGAAAGAAAATAAATAGCTGTCAAATCAATATTAGTTAGTTTATATTGGTCATTAATGTTAAACCCATTTCGAAATCATAATATATTAAAAAGTTATTTTAACATATAACTAATTATAATAATGGTATAAATGTTCTAAACTATTTAATTGTAAAGTAATGCTAAATAATAAAGCTGGGTTTTGATTTATTTTCTTTGCACTGATATGTTTAGGATTTCAGGTTTACATTTTGGTATGATAATCTTTCTTCTTCAAACTAAATCCTACAAACCGTACACAGTACGGGCTTACTGCTAGTTATCAATTTTTATTGGACTTCTCCAACGCGTCTGTGTTTTTAACTATACAACGTGTCTGGATGTAGAAACCCCTCCCGTTTTCAAGTGATTACATACTAATTTACATTTAAAAAAGAATTTTTACGTTGCAGATATTAATTATATCATGTTTTCAATGATACTATACTCATCTATCATTCACAGCACAAAAATTGTTTTGCAGGAGTCGTTAAAAAAACAGTCGTGCTCCAACTTTTTTTCTTTATCAATATAGTTTTTGTGTTTTGTGTTTTGTACAAAAACTAGGGAGGAGTGAAAACGGGAGGAGTTTCTCCACCTACAGAAACGTTGTGTAGTTAAAAACACAGACGCTTTGGAAAATCAATAATATAAAAAAAAATTAATAAAATAAAAATTTTAAACTGATAATATTTATATATAAGATTAAATGGCAAAGATGTATTTTTGTAAAATGAAATTTCATTTTCTACCATAAAAATTTTTTTAACATTTATACAAACATACTACTGTCATAAATATTTGATTTTAATTTAAATAAAAAAAGTACATTTTCATATAACACATAAACTAGTTTTTCATTGTGTTCATAGTAAAGTAATATTTATTAAAATTATTTAAATATTGATAATATGGGTAAAATTTTCATTGTATAAATTTAACATTGAAATAAAACTGTGTTTAAATTTTTTATAATGTTAATGTAAAAAATTAGAAACTATGTAGATTTTATGTCATTGATATAATTTTAAATAAAAATACATGGAAAAAAACATCATACAAAATCAAATACTGTCCCATACCAGTAGTCGGTTTAACATTCCAGCATGTAGAACATCTGCTCCAAACGACTCAATCAGATTTTATATTTCGTGTCACAGCCTTTTATACTTTACCAAAAGTATTTTAAAATATATTATAATATATATAAATTTTCGCATTTTTTTGATTGGCATAAAAGAACATTCTTGTACCTAACTAGAATATTCTTTAGTGCTAAAACACAGACGCTTTGGAAAAGTCCAATAAAATATATTGAATAATCAATAACCGACGCCATTATGAATTTACCACTTATTTTACGTACCCTAATACTTAGGTAAGATAAAATAGAAAATATAGATCAGATCCGTAGGGTTTATTGTAATTAGACGTTTTAGGGCTTTAATGAGGAGTCGATTTCATGACCAGAACAGAACTGCAATTTTTTTTAAGGAAACTAATACATATATAGTGACTACTGAATCATTATTCATATACACTATTTTTATCTTGTTTCTTTGCATTGAATGTGTTGATTTCAATGTTTTATTTACAAGTACATGTTAATGACTAGTGTCATATGATTCGTAAGCCATAATCAGTTAGTCGTTCATTATTGATCCATCGACAAGTACAGTGTCAACCCATCATAAAATTGTCTAAATATTTTTCTGGGAATTGAACTAGTGGCACACTACATAGTCACTTAGTCATGGTTTCTACATTTATTAAAAAACTGCCAATATTATGTCTCTACTTGATAGATAATTAAATACTATGAGATAAAATAACGTAATCAAGACAACAGAATAAAAATAAAATCCTCCAACAATAGTCTTTTTCCGTGCCAGTAGCGTTTTATTCAACCTTATGTTCAAGAAATAACAATGGGAAACATGACTTGCCAACTTCTTGCAGGGGCCCCGAAATATTTTCAAAATAATGTCCCAATATTTGCAAACAGCTGCGTTTCCGTCCCTACCAGGTAGTTCGGAATCCCCCGAGGCCTCCAGGCACTGAGAACATCTGCTCCAGAACGACTCGGAGCGATCAGCTGATTTTGATGCTAAAGCTTTCGAGTTTATTGCCTCTTCATGAGAAATACTTTACCAAAAGTATTTTAAAAATAAAACTAGTTTATAATATAGCTTCGCATTTTGATTAATACATATCAAACGTCACGTCATTCGTGTACACACGAATATTGTGCATGATAGATGATAAGATGATATAATTACTATCTGTAACATTAACATTCAATTTTTTATGTGAATTATTAGGTAATTAATTGAAAACGGTGGAGTTTCTCTACCTCCAGAAACGTCGTGTAGTTAAAAAACACAATACATGATGTTTTACATTAAAATTAATAAAAATACCCCCGTCGCAGCAGTTCTGTGTACTCAGCGAATTTCCAAATCAATAAAATAATAATAATAATAATAATATATGACAAGCTTTATAAAAATCTGTCCATAAACATGAGAATTATTTGCCTATTCTCCATTAGATTATCATGGGAAAGAGTGTGCAGGTTAGCTGCTGTGAGGAACACTGAAAGTAAACATTTCTACCATAAATAATTTTTATCTTAATATTTATACCAACTTTCATCAACATCTGTCCATAAATAAAGGAGTTTGCCTATTCCCTATATGCTTAATATGGGAAAAGAGTATGCAGGTTTGCTGCCATGATAAACAATAAACTATGATTTTTAAGCATAAATGGATAGATCTCAACCACATGAAGCTAAATATAAAGTTTTATCCAAAAATATTGATTAATATAAGAAATATTAATTTTTCCCTATCCTCCATAAGATTAACATTGGAGCCCCACAATACAACGTACTGTGTTTAGATTTTTTTATATCTCGTTAACCGTTGGAGATAGAGAAAAACTTTAGAGAACTTAACTGTGTAGTTTTTTAAGCTGATTCCAATGGTGAAATATAAAATTAGAAATATTTAAAAATTACATGTGAAAAACGCAAAAAACCCCATTTTGGGGTACAAAACCCCCCCAAACTACCCGTTCCTATTGACCGAGATGTCTGGTTTACGAACTCGTCCGAGCATTTGTAGGAATACACGTCTCTACCAAAATTGGTCTCGATCGGACCATTTTTACGAGAGTTATCGTGTTCGTGAGTTATCGTGTATATATGTATATATATATATATATATATATACATATATATATACAAATTTTAATGACTATTGTTTTTGGTCTCTAGGCACCTAAAGAAGAAAAAATAAAATGGTCCCGGGCTTAAGTCTTACCATGAGACCTACGGTAATAGCTTCTTCCCTATGGGAAATTCGCTAAAATGTTAAGTCAAGCTATATTCACTACAAGCTAGCGTAGTTAGCTTGTAATGGATAGAAGTTAGCTCTATGAGTCTAGAACCTATGGTTGTATACGAGTAGTGTAAGAATGCATTAAGACCTATAACAAGTATAAAATAATTTTTACTAATACCCTAAAACCAAACTGGAAGAAGAAAGAACTTATTTAATTAGTATGACATGAAGAACTGAGAAAAAACAACATAAATAAATAACTTAAAACAGCTGATCAAAAAAACTGGTTCATGAACGAACTTTGGCACAGCTACAAGAGTATTGTGAGGATATGTACTCATTACAAGTTAACGCCTAGATCCTAAAGTTGTATGCAAGGACTGTGAGAGCATTGTAAGGAGACGTTCTCATTACAACCTAACTACTCGTAGAACCTAGTGCTGTATACGAGGAGTGTGAGAGTATTGTAAGGAGATGTTCTCATTACAACCTAACTACTCGTAGAACCTAGTGCTGTATACGAGGAGTGTGAGAGTATTGTAAGGAGATGTTCTCATTACAACCTAACTACTCGTAGAACCTAGTGCTGTATACGAGGAGTGTGAGAGTATTGTAAGGAGATGTTCTCATTACAACCTAACTACTCGTAGAACCTAGTGCTGTATACGAGGAGTGTGAGAGTATTGTAAGGAGATGTTCTCATTACAACCTAACTACTTGTAGAACCTAGTGCTGTATACGAGGAGTGTGAGAGTATTGTAAGGAGATGTTCTCATTACAACCTAACTACTCGTAGAACCTAGTGCTGTATACAAGGAGTGTGAGAGTATTGTAAGGAGATGTTCTCATTACAACCTAACTACTCGTAGAACCTAGTGCTGTATACGAGGAGTGTGAGAGTATTGTAAGGAGATGTTCTCATTACAACCTAACTACTCGTAGAACCTAGTGCTGTATACGAGGAGTGTGAGAGTATTGTAAGGAGATGTTCTCATTACAACCTAACTACTCGTAGAACCTAGTGCTGTATACGAGGAGTGTGAGAGTATTGTAAGGAGATGTTCTCATTACAACCTAACTACTTGTAGAACCTAGTGCTGTATACGAGGAGTGTGAGAGTATTGTAAGGAGATGTTCTCATTACAACCTAACTACTCGTAGAACCTAGTGCTGTATACGAGGAGTGTGAGAGTATTGTAAGGAGATGTTCTCATTACAACCTAACTACTCGTAGAACCTAGTGCTGTATACGAGGAGTGTGAGAGTATTGTAAGGAGATGTTCTTATTACAATCAAACTACTTGTAGAACCTAGTGATATATATGAGGAGTGTGAGAGTATTGTAAGGAGATGTTCTCATTACAATCAAACTACTCGTAGAACCTAGAGTGCTGTGAGAGTATTGTAACGGTGTGTTTGCCAGCCACACTTGTACCAACAGAGCATGTATACAGCGTGAGTCATGCTCAGAGATGGCGTGATGTTCTACACCAATACTAACAGCCTGATGTAACCGTTTACCCATTTACACGACATTCTGAACGATAAAGTACCGATTGCGTTTACGAGCAGAAACCGACATCTACAATATACAGTATTTAGTATTACGGCATAGCTAAAATTTATATTATATATTTTTACGATATCATGAGGGGTTTTGTTAAAGTTTTCTTTATCTAAATTGTTTTTGTCAACTTTTACCCATGGGATAATATTAGGGTAAAGCCATAAAGAGAAATCCTTGTAATTATAAAAAGTTTATTGAACTGTAGTCGAAATATTATATTTAAGTTTTAATGGCTATACGAAAGTGCAACATATAATTTGTTATTTTTATGTTTTAAAACCATCCAATGATATTTTTTAACTTTCGTGAAATAAAATAACAAATTTAAATTACTAGCTTTTCTATACATAACCACTATTCAACTATAATTTTATTACTAACAGGTAAATTTTAATTTTTTAACATTTTGCATGGCATTTAAAAATTTAAATTAAGGATGATTTTTAAAATTTGGTTTTCATCTAACACCTATCTGTTGAAGATCTCAAGATCGTAAAATTTTACCTACATTTTCTAATCCGTTTCTGACATAATCATAGCTAATGTAATTAAAATAAACTGTATCAGTGAACTAACACAAACTCTCTCACTATCATATTCTTTAAAGTTAATCTAAATACTATTTAATAATTCATCTAAATCAGACCAACGGTGTAGGCTGTGGCTCTGTACACATCCAGACACATACACGGACAGATAGATATCACGTCGAAACCTACTTTATTGGATTCAGAGGACCCCAAAACTGATACAATTCAATTCTGATTTGGAAATTGTTACAAAAACAATACTTTCTCCATTTACTATTATTTTCTATTTCTGTATATGTTTGTTTTTACCGAATTTCCCATAGGGAAGAAGCTATTACCGTAGGTCTCATGGTAAGACTTAAGCCCGGGACCATGTTATTTTTTCGTCTTTAGGTGCCCAGAGCCCAAAAACAATAGTCGTTAAAATATATATATATTTGTGTGTATATATATGTATATATGTATATATATGTGTCTGTTAACACGATAACTCTCGTAAAAATGGTCCGATCAAGACCAAATTTGGTAGAGACGTGTATTCCTACAAATGCGCGGACGAGTTCGTAAACCAGACATATCGGTCAATGGGAACGGGTAGTTCCCCCAAACTACCCGTTCCTTTAGAAAAATTAGAAATTAGAAAATTAGAAATTTTTAAAAATTATATGTGAAAAAAAAACCCCCCCAGGTTTTGTACCCCAAAATGGGTTTTTTGCGTTTTTCACATGTAATTTTTAAAAATTTCTAATTTTATATTTCACCATTGGAATCAGCTTAAACAACTACACAACTAAGTTCCTTACAGTTTTTCTCTATCTCCAACGGTTACCGAGATATTAAAAAATCTAAACACAGTACGTTGTATTGTGGGGCTCCAATGTTAATCTTATGGAGGATAGGGAAAAATTAATATTTCCCATATTAATCAATATTTTTGGATAAAACTGGATATTTAGCTTCATGTGGTTGAGATCTATCCATTTATGCCTAAAAACCATAGTTTATGTGTTAATCATGGCAGCAAACCTGCATACTCTTTTCCCATATTTATCATATAGGGGATAGGCAAACTCCTTTATTTATGGACAGATGTTGATGAAAGTTGGTATAAATGTTAAGATAAAAATTATTCATGGTAGAAATTACTTCTTTCAGTGTTCCTCACAGCAGCTAACCTGCACACTCTATCATATGTTAATCTTATGGAGAATAGGCAAAGAATTCTCATGTTTATGGACATAGTTTTATAAAACTTGTCATATATTAAATTATTGATTTGGAAATTCGCTGAGTACGCAGGTCTGCTGCGACGGGGGTATTATATTTAAACAACGTTAATACGTACGTTATTTGACGTTGCCAATAACTCAAGGCAGCTGTTTGCACACAACAAATACGCACAAATCGGTTGTTTTGTTATCCCTTTACCATTTGGAAGCGTATTTATTTCCAAGTGAAAACCAAATTGTTTTTATTTCCGACTGGATTTCCCTTTCCATCAGTCAGGGGTCATCATCAATCATTCAGCGGTGAATCAATCCAGCGCGGTGGTCCATCCATCTACGCCAAAACTGATAACCGGTGATAAAAGAGATAACGGTTATCTATTGTGAGGCTGAGTAAAAGTTTAAAGTAGCTGTAACCCTGCAGACTAAGGTGTTGATGTATAATTAATGTAAACTGCTTCAAAAACTCTTCTTTCTATTTTTAGAGTGTTCTCTTGTGTGAATTACTACGTTAATCCGCAAAGGCCATCCTCATAATTAGACCATTTCGTAATTCTGAGGCTGTGGTTCAAATTCCACGTTAAACTGAAGGTCCCATAGTTGCCATCGGCTGTTGGGCTATTAATTAACAGTCCTGTCTATGGAACCTTAATTAGTAACTAGACTATAAGATCACAATTATAAGATAACATCTAAGGAATTAAAACAATTGTAAATAATTGTGTACATACTCTACTTTGTACTATGGCGGCCTATTTTATTTATTTAAAGATTTACCGTTTAACATTAAAATAAGTAAAATACAAAGAAAAAGTGAAAAATAAATCCTCAGCTCAGTTATATATAATTAATTAGTCTGATTCGAAAAGTGTTGGTAATATCGCTCAAAACTTAGTTTTTCAGAGCTATTATGAAAAGACCTTGTTTACCGAAAGACATACAGACAGACAAAAATTCATAAAATACCCTTTCCGACTTTTCTCTGGTATAAAACGTAAAACCCATAACATTAAAAAAGCAAATTATAGGATAAATATAAGATTATAAAATTAAACAGAAATTAATTAAATTTTGATCCTAATCTTAGTAAAACAACATATTAAGCGAAACATAAGTATTATAGCGTGTACGAAAATACATGAAGTTTGTGGTAAGGGAAGTTGTGTAAAGCTTTTAATGCTTGGGTTACTGCATAGTTGGCTGTTTACATGAAAGCTTCCTACATAAAGGAAGCACATACGTTTTATAACACGAAGAAAGTTTGTTCACCTTTAGGAAAACAGACTTTATATTGTGATCATTTATCCACCTTTATTAAAGAGTTAGCATACGTCATGACCGGAGGCCTTGAGATACGAGGTTACACCTTGTGTCGACTCCAGATGTGAGGATCAAAGAATTCCTATGAAATTAAAATCTATGTAAACAAAATAGTGTTTTGTCTGTACATTGGTCAGAGTTTTATTTTTCAGTTATTTTTACCTTTCGTGCGTAAGAGAAACCGAAACAAGTCTTGTTTCAATTTGTGTTTGTCTGTGACGCTCCAGGAGGCATTTTACGCCGTCTTCTCCGAAAAAACTGGAAACTGATAACAATGAAACTTATTGCACACATTCTCTACATTTCAGAGAAGGTTTGACAAAGCTTGAAATAGTTCGCTAACCCTTAAAAAGTAAATAACGAGAATTTAAAACCCCACTTTTTACACGATATTAGTCGCATTTTGCTTTACATGATCAATTAACCACCTTCTGGTAATAATAGTCTTTGTAGTTTAAAGATTTAATAGAAAGAAAAACAAACAGCTGTAAAATCAATATTAGTTAGTTTATATTGGTCATTGATTTTAAACCTATTTCGAAATGATACTATATTAAAAAGTTATTTTAACGTATAACTAATTATAATAATGGTTTAATTGTCAAGTAATGCTAATAAACAAAGTGGTTATTGATTTAGTTTCTTTGTACGGATTTCTTTAGGATTTCAGGTTTACATTTTGGTATGATAATCCTTTTTCTTTAGACTGAATCCTACAACCCGTACAAAGGACGGGCTTACTGCTAGTGCATACTAAAACCAAAAGATTTATCTATTAACTGCGGTAGTCGAATGTATCTATTTCCATTGGACTGGTTAGGTATAATAGTGGTAGAAGTACTCTCTACATAATTTGAAGGTCATCAGTTTAATCGTGGGAAAAATATTATTGTATTTACTTCCCCGTGGGAAATAGGTTAGATCATAGATATGTCAAAGAGAAAATGTTTTCAGCTCTAAACATCTATCATTATTGCCACATGTCGTCACTAACCGTATGACGTCACTGTTTGAAATTTTGGTCTCGCAATAAGATACTGAACTCAGCTGCTTTTCCCTAATTAATAATGACAAATGAATCACCTGATTATTGTCAATACCAAATCTACATAGAAAATTGTCTTTAAATAAATTATAATTAAATAACTTATTATACATTAAA
The DNA here is from genome assembly GCA_023375725.1 of Nephotettix cincticeps. Classification (NCBI taxonomy): domain Eukaryota; kingdom Metazoa; phylum Arthropoda; class Insecta; order Hemiptera; family Cicadellidae; genus Nephotettix; species Nephotettix cincticeps. The sequence goes on from CM041790.1 coordinate 57,231,243, forward strand.
TAACGGCCTGAATCAATTTAAATCAATATATTGCTTAGTGTCAACATCAGTTGATATTTTTTTATTCCGTATTTTTGACATAAACCGGTTTCCGAAGCAATCTGTCACTCACACAGGAAACGTGAAGGAAATACTGGTAATAAAGTTGCGAAAATACGCGATTTATGTCAAGGAGACTGAGCGTATAGTTTGCGAAGTTTCCGCCAACTTTATGGGCTTGTTTACAGAAGTAAACAAATGAAAATCGAACCTCGCTCGGCCAAGGAGGACGAGGGTCTGTTGGACTGTCGCCTGTCGCACCCAAGGCTGGGTCCAAGTCGACTATTATTTCCCCGCATTTGAGAATTTTCCGTAGAAACTCTCGTCATATTGGATCCAAATCGAGAATTTTCAGCAAACATTCGGGGATTTTTCCTTAAAAACTGTTGCCATGTCGTGCAAAGTCGGGAATTATTCCCTACATTTGGGATTTTACCTCTAATTTGGAGCTAGTTATTACATTTGTTCTTAAGGAAGTAAGCTTTTCTTCAGTCATCTAGTTCATCATTGTAACAATGTTTTCTATAGACAGAAAAATTATGTTCACTAATTGATAATGATTGAATAATTTACTAATGATAAATTAAACGTTCTAGTACTTTGTCGTAAAAGTTCTGGAAAGAGACTCACAATTCAAGATAGCTCTACAACGAGCGAATACCTAGTAGACACATAAGATTTTTAAACACTACCAAAAATAAAATATTAGAAATTCCATTAATGTTGGAATTCGTTAATTCAATAAGGAACTTTGTCTCTAAGCTGTTAACGATAGTATAAATTTATATAAAGCGAAAAGTATCATATTGTCAAACTGGATTCAATATTGTTTTGCTGAATATCGTCAAATAACACAAAAACGGCGTAACAGAACAAGTGTTTGCGATCGCTGCATGCAATGCAAAGGTGGAAAAGTGGCTCAAAATTAATTGCTCTATCGTATTTCTCTTTTGAATTTGATTTTTTCACCAAGGTACTAAATCGTCGTTTTAATGATTGTGAGTTGCTTAATAATTGGCAACCTGTCTAAGGTAAGGTGTTTTAAGCCAAGTATGAATGAGAAATAAGTGTAAGATGATTGTGGCGCGATCTTGTAGTCTTGTTACTGTCTAGGGCTGACATGTTCCTTAATTAATAGCCTTACAGTCGATGACAACTACTATGGCATATCTGAGGGACCTACAGTTTAACGTGGGGTCTGAACCACTGGCTCTAAATTACGAACTGGTCTAATTATGAGACGGCCTTTGTGGATTAACGTAGTATTCAATATTGCGGACGTTAATCTACACATGAGAACATTACACCCACCGACCATCTCTCACAACTATCCACAATTCGTGACCTCCAAGTAGCTGGATTACAAGACGACGCCACCGTCCCTGTCAATACTGGGTCAGCTCACCTACCTATGATACGTCCAAAGCACAAATCTGTAGCCAACAGGTGCTGAGTGGAGGCAAAAGAGGTGGCCACCCACTTAAATTAATATAAATCCTAACAAAATTATTTCATTTATTTTTATGTCACATCACCTAACCCAACATCCGTACCTAAACTTATTTTGATATAAATTTCTAATAGGTTTCGCCATAATAACAATATTAAAATCGAAATTCGATTTAAAATATATTTGATAATTTTTAACGGTTTTAATACTATATTTTTTATTTGATGTTCAACAATAGGCACTTCCGTAAGAATAATACCATACTTAATTTTTTATCATTAAAATAGTTTGTAGGAAAATATCAATAAAAAATTTCCCTATATGGTATTCCAAATCACCTAAATCCGTTTAATGGCCTGGTTCATAGTAATTGTCTGTAGAGAAAAACCTTGTACAATTTCAAAGTGGAAATTGTAGCAATTATTTTGCATCTGCACGAAATAACGTCATGTCTAAGTATAGAGGTGGCGTAAGCGCCATCTGTATGAATGAGAGAGTGAGACAGAAACTACAACCTTGATCTTGCAATAATTGATAGGTAATTGGCATCTTGCCCAATCTCTCTCTCTCTCTCTCTCTCTCTCTCTCTCTCTCTCTCTCTCTCTCTCTCTCTCTCTCTCCCTCTCTCCCCCTCTCCCTCTCCCTCACTTTTTCCTTTTCTCCCTTACCCACCACCTTAACTACTCCGTGAAACGAGAGCACTCAAAAAGTTATCCTTCCATTATTATTATTCTATATCTTTTGAAGAATATTTGTATTCAGACTTACGCCCTATTAAAATAAAATAATGAGCTCCGAAAACTCAGCTTAGAGCGATATTAGATAACTTTTACAGAACAAAATACGATCCGTTCAAGTGATTTAACAAGAAGAAATGATTAGCTGTACAATTAAAATCAATATTAGTTTTCTCACATTGATCATTGATTTTAGACCTATTTCAAAATAAAATACTAAAATAAATTTTATCTACAGTAAACGTTAACTAATTTAATCTAAATAATTTGAAATTAAATACTAAATAATTGAGTTAAAAATTCATTTTTCCTTCTTGTTTTGTATTTTTATTATAGGATAGGCCTACTATATTCGATCTTAACTAATTTAAAAATTTTAATAACTATAAAAATTTCCTGATTACTCTAATCTAGATTTAATACTTTGTAATTGAGTTGGGAATGTATTTTTATATAGAATGTATTTGCACACGGATCTCAAAAACGGCACTGAGGAATTTCTTTAAATTTTGGAAATAACTAATTTCCGAGTAGAAAATAAGTTCTAAAAGGTCTAATGTCCAGGAAAATTCGTGTTCTTGTAATATTAAGTTTAAAATCTAAAAATTTAACATTACGCTTGTGGAGAGTAAAATGTAAACAATACAAACCAAAACAGCTGTTTATAACCGTTTAACAGTTTTTGATTGAAGACGGCAAAGAACAATATGTGAATAGAGGTTTTTCATAAATATTTATTTTATGTATGTAATAAATGGAAAATTATCAGGTCACTAAACAATTTGTAAAAACTTAAAGGTAACATAACTGTGCGAAATAAAAGGAGGAAAGAGTATTTCCAAAATCTTCCGTGTTTTGATAGAAAACGTATTTGTTGTATTGCTTGAAGCCACTGTAACAAACCAATTAATATGTGTAAATTAAATTTCTCTTTTGGTTTTCAATCCTCGTTCCCTTTATATCAAAATCAGTTGGTCACAGGCTAATAATAACTGTATGGATGGTTAAACAGTAATAAATGATCGGCTTAAACAATTGAGGTTGGCTAAAACACCTTAACCGGCGTTGCTCATTTGGCAGACGCCGTGGTCCAGCGGTTGTGTGTTGGCCTCGTAACTCAAAGGTCGCGTGTTCAAACCCCATCAGGGGCAATACTTTTGTTCAGTGCTATATTAATTATGGTGTATTAAATCGGTTTTATTTAAACCACATAAATGTTTTCATTGAGTAATAAATGTGTTTTAATTTTTCTAATTAATTTTTATAATACATGTATTATTCTACACGAGCAAAGCTCGGTCACCAGGTACTATAACCTGCACAAAACAGGGTCTTACAGCCGAAAAAATAAAAATATAAAAAGTAAAATAGTTACAAGAAGTAAACAGTATTACACTCATGTACAGTACACTCATGTACAGTACACTCATGTACAGTACACTCATGTACAGTACACTCATGTACAGTACACTCATGTACAGTACACTCATGAGAGTAATTTCACATGATGAGGGTTGAATGATGCTTATTTGTACGTAAGAGTTGAATTACATAATTATTTCAAAGGCCTCCTGAGCTATTGCCACGTGGCGCTTGTGATTTCTATAAATAGGTGTTGTCCATAAAGTGGCTTGATTAGATACAATGACGGTAAACAAGGCCCAACAACAAGCGTGCAAAAATAGAGCTCTGCTGAAGATTACTCATTACACCCGTCGCAGCAGACCTGCGTACTCAGCAAATTTCCAAATCAATAATATAATAATAATAATAATATAATATGACAAGATTGATCTGTCCATAAATATGATTATTATTTACCTACTCTCCATAAGATTAACATGGGAGAGAGTATGCAGGTTTACTGCTGTGAGGAACACTGAGAGGCATACGTAGAAATAATTGTAACCGACTCTAAAGAGAATATAAAACACTTGTGTAATAGCGTGCAACACGTAGAATTACTAGTTAGCGATTTGCTGCTATGCCATCATGAAGCTTGTGTTGGCTTTTCCCTTACTTATTTTTGTAAGTATACAAATTTTAATCCAAAAATGTAATAACTAGTTTATAACTGAGCTTATAAGTTAAATAGTTATTATTTTTTATAGTAAGTTAGTTTTCAGTACTACACCACTTCAATAAACATATTAGGACACTTGACAAGTTAATCTTGTTAAAGTTAATTTAAAAGGTTCAATAGACAGTTATGATTATTCAAACTGATTTCATAATCATCTTAGAAAACCAACCCATTCATATTGAAGAGTGTAGGGGTTGATGCAATACACAGCTTATTACCACAGATGATTATTTATCTGGGACATTAATTGATTTGCCCATAAACAAGGTTTAAAAAACAACATAGCAGAAGACCTGCGTACCATGCGAGTTTCTATATATTCTGGTATTACTTTTCATAAAAACTAATCTCAATCAGGTTAAACCCATATGGCAGCTATGTCGCTGAACAGAGTGTACACAAAAGAATTGCAACATTATGAGGACCAATACAAGTACCGAATAATAGAATCAATATGAGCATCATTAGTGACATGGCACAAGTATATTTGAAATTTTACCTCTTCCCATGTTTTTCCAGAACTTCTCGGAAACTTGCACCAGAACTGGCGGTTGTTCTCTGGTGGGATAGTAGTCTAAACCGCTATGATTGTAGGACATGGGGCAAACAACCGCCTTATGAGTCCCCTGAATATCAACGTGTCTCTCCTAAGTTGAAGTTTTGGTCGGCCTCATGCACGATAAAGCTTCAGGCCCCGTCATTTTTTTGAAAACTATATAAATGATTACATTTATCGCACTATGTGAGAGGAGTTCGTTTTCTAATAGTTGAATGACATCGAGAAGGTCTTGTCTTTTCCTTTTTGGCAGAATGGAGCGCCACCAGCCCCAGTCATAAGGACGGTAGCGTGTCCTGTAATCCAGCTTCTTGGAGGTCACGAATTGTGGATAGTTATTATTACGAATTGTGGATTAACGTCCGCACTAATTAATACTAGGTAAATATGTGTGCAAAGTTTAATTTCTGTAACTTAAATGGTTCTTGAGATAACCATTTTTGAAACAAATACAAAATGGCGGCTAGCGGCTAAACGAAGGATTTTTCGACATATGTTTATTAAATACTTTTTTGTTTATTTTGACGAGTACCACCATCCCTTGAAGTTTGTCCCCGACTTCCCCCAGTATATGTTTAGCTCACCTTAATGTTCGAAAATGAGTATCTTGACTGAATATACGAAGATTGCATTCCCTACCGTTGAAACTGTGAAGAGTTGGCCACTTTAATATTGAATGAATTGTCTAATTAATATCAAAGACCAATCAAACAATATTTATAGCGGTCTTTTGGCTTTTTCATTATATTTTCTAATATGTTTCCAATTTAATTTCAATCTTAAGGTGAAGCAATATTAAATCTCTGGATGGCTTTCAATGTACCCTCGGTAGGTCACACCAGAATTGAGCAGGTAGTCAGAAGTGAGGCCCTTGACATGCCTTCTGACAAGATACGCCTTCGGTAAGTCATTTTCAGTGGTGATTCCACCAAGGATTGACTGGCAAGATGGCGGCAGACCTCTTCATCCCTGCGAGTCAGAATGGTACACGGATGGCTCTAAGGGAAGTAAGGGAACTGGAGCTGGAATACTGGGGGTGCAAGATAAGGTAAAGCTCTGCGTTCCCATGGGGGATCTCCCCACAGTGTTCCAGGCAGAAGTGGCAGCCATTATGGAATGTGCTCTGTTCAATCTTAACAGAGGTGTCAGGAACAAGAACATTACCATTTTCTCAGATAGTCAAGCCACCCTCAAGGCTCTGGACTCCTGTACCTTCGACTCCAAGTTAGTGTGGGAATGCCGCAACGCGGTGTCTTCTCTTGGCAGTCACAACAACGTTACCCTTTGCTGGGTCCCAGGACACTCAGGTATTATGGGCAATGAAATAGCTGATCGTCTGGCGAACGATGGCGCTTTGATCCCATTCGTGGGTCCACAACCCTTCTGCGGCATCTCCAGGGCGCATGTGGATCGAGAGATCAACACGTGGGCACGTGAGTGTCACCGCAGGAGATGGGGCGGAGCTGTCCCCTACTGAGAGTAAGTAAACTGTCTCTCAGCTCTCCCTCTTCAAGGATCGCTGAGGATCTTCTACAGTTAGGTAGGTCCGAATTCAGACTCATTGTAGGTCTCATCACGGGACATGGACATATGAGGAAACATCTTGCTCGAATGGGACTCTTCCCCGGAGATCCAATCTGCAGGAAGTGTGGGCAGGCCGAGGAGACTGCTGATCATCTGCTGTATGACTGCACCGAGCTTGCCGGGGTGAGAGCTGCCACTCTCGGCGTCATGGAGAGGGGTCGTCACCTTCCCCGGGAGGAGCTAGTGGGAAGACTACGGCAGTTTGTCAGGTTTTTAAACTTGGAAGGTCCGTGAAACATTCAATCAACAGGGGTGCACAAAAAGCCACTTGGCTGACGTGCTATAGGAACTCTGTTCCGCCCCTTTGTGTAATGTAATGTAATGTAACACCGCCACGTTAGGCCCAAGTGTCAGCTTAGCTGTGATCAGATTTACAGTTCTTCACCCGGTAACATCAACAATTATCTGTGTAATGTGACATATATAAATACACAAAATGCTAAAATTTTGATTACTTTGTTGACAGTTCTCGCCAACCTTTGGGTTGCGAAGGAGCCCATTTGTCGTGGAGAGACACCCAGTGTTACTTTCCTTACAACCAAAGACCGACGCCAAGAGAACCTCCGGTCCAGTGGAGCAGGAGGAGTTCTCCGCACCGATGACGTCATCAACCTCCATCATGGAGACCTGGTCACTCGCCACAGCTGGAACCTCGGACACCGGTAACTCTTGTCTTTCTGATCCTTGCTAGGTCATGCTAAAAAAATAAATAAACAAACAAATAAAACTTCTAACTGCTCTTGATGAGCGCAATTTTATCACTTGGGAAGTTAAACGGTACAATATTTTTAAATTACGTAAATAATCTCTAAACTACATGGGACGGTTACATAAGTTAGAGGTTGCATAACGCAAATCATTAATTAGACATTATATAACACTCTGCTATGTAACAGCCAATATGGGATTTTTAAGAGGTGTTTTTACAAAAACTAATTAGTAGTACACGAAATATCTCTTGAATCATCCTTCGTTTAAGAGAAACCGTTACATTTGAGTTATAAAATAATTTATACGCGTGAGATGCGTCTAACTTCCCGAGTAATATGCATAAAAATGTTCTGATATAGGAAAGGATGTAAAATACATTAGTATGGTTTTGGACGGTGAGATAAGATAGAAAAGAATATTCCAGTGTAAAACTAAAAGGAAAACTCATTTCAAGTGTTCAATTTTTATGATTAGAGATATTTCGCCTTGTTAAACAGTCATCCGACTGTGTAAAATTCTTGTAGTGCAACGTATGTATCACATTTGAAAACATCCAAAGGTTGTTTGTTATAGTAATTTCTAAAAATAAACGGCATCAGTGAACTGACACATACTCTCCCCCTTGGTCCCACTAAACCCCCTCTTCGTAATAAACGGCAACAGTGAAAAGGGAGTGCTTTTTCTGACTATACTTTTGCTTTTTCATAATGTTGGTCACATTTTAAACCCGTTTTCACTTCCATATTTCGTAGTATAGATGATATATCTTCAAACCTTTAGACATATTTAATTTCACCTTTCCAATTTTCTTCCTGTTTTCCTGTTTATTTTGCAAATCCTCAAGTAGGTTTTTAAGACACACAAACGTAGGTTCTTCATTATATACATTAGGTAGTCATCCTCTGTCAACACCGTGCATATTCTACATTCACATTCCAGCTTTTTCACATCACATTTCTTTTTCCGTGTTTAGTCAGAACACTTCTAGCGAAAATTTGTATTAATACCTATTCCACTTAATACAATCGCAATCACCCGGAAAATATCTCCTGATTATCCCAATTATTCCATCGAGAGTCAAGACTAACCCACTTCTTCGGTAATCCACCTACCTTACCCTTATTATGCGTATCAAGCTACACCTACTGTTCCACCCTATTCCAACCAGTGTACCCAGAGTATGCCAGCCAGGTTATTTAGGTACTTATGAATCTAAATTATCTATTGTGTCTTTAATAATATTTCGTTTAAGAAAGAAAATGTTCATGGTCTTTTTAGTAACCGTTTCCAGGTCAAAATGGTAGCCCCAAAGGCCTCTGGAATCCAGATCCAGTGTTGATAATGACGACGAATACTCTCTTGGCTAAACAGAGGGTACCCCGAGCATTAAAAAAGAATACATATCTTACAGGTAAGAATATCACGGTTGGTTTCAAGATACATCATAGGAGCTTAATTATGGCACTGAATATCCTTAGCTGACCCTAAAAGGGTGGTTAAATCAAGAAATGGACAGATAACTGTGAGCATGTATAAACCAGTCCACCGAGAAGTTCATAGATATGCTTTTTAGTTCTTTCTAGTCTCATAATACAGACCATTATGGGGGCCCAAAGATCAAGCCAGGCCAGCCCCTAATAACCAACATCCTATCAACCAGCTATCCTATCCTAGCCGGGCCACATTTACCAGACATTGCAGATCCCACAAACCGTCCTACCCAATCAGTCCTATATACACTAGGTACCCAGGATATCCCAATCGTGTGGTACCACCTAGGGATGTTCCGATATTATCGACATCAATGAATACCGATATTTTCCTTTCGATATTTCCGACATTATATCGATATTGGGGATTCGATATTATCGTAATATCGAAAGATTATGGTCAATATCGGATTTTGATATTCTATTTTTATAAATTAGTTATTTTAATAAAAAACGGGTTTTCAATCGCGATAGGACTATATGATATTAGTTTGAAATAAATTTAATTTTTTACAGAATAACTGAAATGTTATTCTGTCTATGTTTGTAAGATGCTTTGCCCTTGCCCAATGTTTGGGTTGGTAGCAATTCAGATTTTGTTGTTTGATTTCTCTGTGGTGTGTGGTATGTGATTCTTATTCTTATCCTAGTTAAGCCTATTTCATAGTTACATTTAAAGTATGCAGTTTACAAAAATTAACCAGAATCACTATTAATTCTGTTTTTGGTAACTGTTTTGGGTAACTTGTACAGTGGCATCCGTATAATACATCAATAACTAACTAAAACTAGTGGCCTCAGTATAATAAATAAATAACCAACTAAACCTAGTGGCCTACGTATATAACATAAGTAACCAATCTAAAACTAGTAGCCTCAGTATGTTACAAAAATTACCGATTTCATGACTACTTTTTGTAATGTTTTGACGTAATTAAGTACTACAATCTATAACTGATTTTATAGTTATTATCATGTAAAAAATGGTGTATTTCTACATACGGAGGCCTCTAGTTATAGAGAGTGGCCTCGTATAATACTGAAGTTTATAAAGTTGTGTGTAATCATAAGAATTGTGCAATATATATAAAAATATCATTCGATATTGCCGATATCGATATTTTGTTTCGATATTATCGCTGTATCAATATTGATAGTCAATATCGTTATCGAATATCGGAAGATACACGATATCGGAACAACCCTAGTACCACCTATGCTATTTTGAAATTTTGAATCCAGAATAGTTTCTAACAAAGTATCTAACCAAGTAGATTTCAGCTACCCAAGTATCAAAGGTCGGTCATAGCCGATCCAGAACTACCAGGCATCTCGCCCTATAAAACCATTAAATCAACCCCATCAGGACATACTTCCTGTGCCATCTAGAACATAGAAAATTCTAGAATCTGACTGAATAATCTGGAATCTACAACGGTTATAAACCATTCTAGATTAAAAATTCCAACGGGCAGCCCAGTTATTCCAGGCTTATTAACCCTGACATAAACATAACTAATCCAGGACTCCCTGAGATTTCCTATATGAAAGCCTATACCAGTGACATCAATGCTACTAAGCTCACACGTAACATGAACTGTGATCGATTTAGTTGAGTATTCTACTGTGTCACAAAAATGCGTAGTGTTCTTTGCAGTACCAATTTCCACATTCAAAAGTAAGTAAATCGTACTTGGCATATTTTTTCGATTTTGCCGTAATCCGCAAATTTTACTATCTAAATATATAAAACAAAGTCGTGTTAGTTACACGCATTATAACTCGAGAATGACTGGACCGATTTTAATGATCTTTGATTTTTATGGTTTCATCTCTGCTCCGGTCATGCTTTATGCATATTCAGTTTCCTTAAATTCAATTAGTTTCCATTTTATAGCGTTTTAAATTTCTAATGTTAACCTTATGGGAAATAAGTTTGTTTAAAAATTTTCTAAGATCAAAACATTTGATTTCTTAAAACAGCTGTTGGTTTACTATCCGTTAGCAATATGCTTTACTATCCAATGCCATATGAATAATTCATTAATGTAAAACTATGAAGTAAATATATGTTGGACAAAATTAACATCATTTTTAGGAATTTTGTACCGTATTTATTTTCTGTATGATTAAAAGTCACGTGTTTATATGTTTGCCTAGTAAAATAATTACAATGTTTATGCATGTTAGGTTTATTATAATAATCAGCTGTTGAATATTTAAAGCTTTCACAACGAAGCCGCAATGCTATTTGTCATATACCAAAGTTTCCTCTTGTACTGTTTTGCCAGTTGTCAAATTATTGTTTGTTTTTATCATCTGTTTTTTATAAATAATGAATTCTTACTTGTTTCTCTGATCTAATGATTAAATGATGTTGTTGTTCAATTACGGTTATTATTTCTTTTATAATTATATTTCATAGATAAGTGGTCATACATAATAATGGCGACGACGGAGGTGAGTGAACACATGCATACTTCTACAAATAATAAAGTCATATTTGAACCTTTTGATGACAAATTTGAATCATGGGAAATGTACTTAGAAAGGCTGGAAATTGCATTCATATTCCATAACATTTCTGAGGATAAAAAGAAAATAACACTTCATTGCCTCGGTGTTGACACATATAGCAGACTTAGGGATATATTGCACCCCATTTCACCCTTGACTAAGTCATACACTGAACTTGTAGAAACCTTGAATACACATCTGTCACCTAAACCTAATGAAGTCTCAGAAGCTTTTAGATTTCACTCTAGGCATCAACATGAAGGTGAAAATATCCTTGACTTCTCAACGGATATCAGAAAACTGTCCATGTTTTGTAATTTTGGTACATTTCTTACAAAAGCATTACGTAATCAGTTTATTCTCGGTCTCAAGGATGACAAAATACAAAATAAATTGATTTCCTTGAGTGACGAAAACTTAACTTTTGAAAAAGCGTTAGTGGTGGCTCAAGTTATTGAAAAGGGCCAAAATGATGCCTTAGCCATTCAGTCTAGAGTGAAATATGAAAGTTCATACAACAAAGTAAATTTGAGCACTGTGCAATGCGCTCAAAAGAACAAAGCAAGTAGTAGTACAAAGCAATGTTTTCGTTGTGGGGAGGTACATGATTCCTCGTTTGACTGCAAACACAGAAATACAGTTTGCAATTACTGTCATAAAACAGGCCACTTATCAAAGATTTGTCTCAGTAATCCAAATGCATCTTTCAAGTTACCAGCAAGGAAAATTTTTAGAAAAGATGGCGTTGTGCCATGTAATGTAAAACAATTAGAGTTTCCAGAGGAAACTGATTCCCGTTTCAAACCTGTAAGCCAAATTAACGTAGAACGTGATGTATTTGTAAGGCATTCGGATGTAATTGATATCTGCTCGATGAATGTAACGGGGGACAAATTTAGAAAAATAATGATAAACGTCAGAATAAATAGTAAACCAATTACATTCGAAATAGATACAGGAGCAGGCGTATCCTTGATGTCGAGTATCAATTTTAACAAATATTTTCCTAACCACAGGCCCTTGATGAAACCAGATGTAATTCTAAGGGATTTCAACAAAAATCAATTCATTCCTCTGGGGAAAACTATAGTTCAGGTCTCTTACAATAACCAAATTAAATACCTACCACTGTACATCGTTGATGGGAACCGTGATGCAATATTCGGGCGTGAGTGGCTCAGATCAATCAAAATTAATTGGTCTGATGTAAACCAAACTCAGAGTGATAGCCTCAGTCAGACTTTGGATACTAACCCTAAACTACAAGTGATATTAACAGAATTCAAAACAATCTTTGAACCTGAAGTCGGACTCTTCAGAGGGGGAGAAGCTCATCTTCATTTGAAACCAAACACAACTCCAGTTTTCAAAAAAGCTCGTCCATTACCCTATGCTTTGTTACCAAAAGTTAGTGCTGAAATCGATAGGTTGTAAAGTGAAGGTATAATCACAAAGGTCAATCAAAGCTCGTGGGCCACTCCGGTTGTGCCTGTGATAAAAGCTAATGGGAACATACGTTTATGTGGGGATTACAATGTCACTCTGAATCCACACTTGATCATTCCCGAACATAATATGCCTCGCATAGATGACATTTTGGCGAGAATGGGCAACTCTCCTAAATTTACTAAAATAGATATTTCTGAGGCTTATCTTCACATGCCAGTCAAGGAAGAATTCAGGGAGCTATTGACTATCAATACTCACAAAGGTCTATACAAGATGAATCGTCTTCCATTTGGAATAGCCAGCGCTCCGGCTATTTGGCAGTCTGCGATGGAGAACATCCTTCAGGGAATCGAAGGGGTTGACGTATTTTTCGATGATGTCAAAATAACAGGCCCAAATGATGAAGAGCACTTTAAACGCCTGCGCGCAGTTCTTGGTCGGTTTAAAGAGAATGATTTACACATTAATATTAATAAATCACAATTTCTTGTACCTGAAATTGATTTTCTTGGCTATCATGTATCCTACAAGGGGATAAGTAAGAGCAAACATATTACAGAAGCCATCCAAAAGCTCAAAAGGCCCAGTAACTTGCAAGAAGTTAGGCAAATCCTAGGTTTGATAAGCTACTACCGAAAGTTCATTCCAGACTTGAGTGAAAAGCTACATGCAATTATAAATCTCACTAGGGCCAAAACTCCGTTCATTTGGACAGAAGATTGTGAACGTGCCTTTCAACTAGTAAAACAAGAAATGATCTCTGAAAAAATCTTGTGTCATTTTGATCCTTGCTTACCTCTCACCCTCGCTACTGACGCCAGCCAACATGGAATTTCGGCAATTCTTTCTCACATTTTCCCGGATGGAAGTGAAAAACCAGTAGCATTTGCATCAAAGACATTATCTCACACACAAAAGAAGTACAGTGTTATCCAAAAAGAAGCATTGGCTATATATTTCGGAGTGAAGCATTTCTATTCTTACTTATATGGGCGACATTTTACCCTGGTTACGGACCACAAGCCTCTGGCGTCGATATTTGGACCTAAAAATGGAATACCTCTGATGGCAGCCACAAGATTACAACATTATGCCATTTTCCTTCAAGCATTCACATTTGATATAAAATATAAGAATACAAGGGATAATGGAAATGCTGATGCTCTTTCAAGACTTCCTAAAAATGTGGAAGAAGCAACTGTTCTTGACTCAGCTGACGTACATGAAATAGAGCTAATTTACTCGTTGCCAGTCACAGCAGAAGAAATTGCTAAACACACTCAATCGGATCAGGAATTAAATCACATCTATCACTCTCTAATTAGGGGAGAGCAAATACAACACCCAATGTCTTCAAAGGATCAAGAGTGGTCTATTCAGCTCGGGTGTTTGTAGAAGGGAAACCGAGTAGTAATTCCCAAGGCGCTTCACCCGAAAATCTTGAAAGAACTTCACGAGACTCATGTGGGTATTGTTCGCATGAAGGCACTGGCACGATCATATGTTTGGAGGCCTAAAATTGATACGGATATTGAGAACATGACCTTGAACTGCCCGGGGTGTCAGCAAGTGAGGCATCAACCGCCAAAGGCCCCAATACACCATTGGGAATATCCTGTAAGACCAATGCAAAGAATCCACGTGGACTTTGCAGGACCATTCTATGGCTCTTACTTCCTTATCATTGTGGATTCCTTCAGTAAATGGCCAGAAGTAGTCACTCTCAAGACAATTACTACTCATAAACTAGTATAAACTTTAAGGAGATTCTTTTGCTCATTCGGCGTTCCAGACATCCTAGTATCTGATAACGGGGGACAGTTTGTTTCATACGAATTTCAACAGTTCCTAAAGGCAAATGGAATAAGGCATAAAAGATCCGCTCCTTATCACCCAGCTACAAACGGGAAAGCTGAGCGTTATGTGCAAGATTTGAAAGAGTCCATCAGAGCAATGAACTATGAACCAGGATCACTCGAGTTGAAACTGCAAAGATATCTCATGGCATATCGAAGGGCGCCCCATAGCACTACTGGGCAGTCACCTGCGCATTTGTTCATAGGTCGCCAAATACGCTCTCAACTTGATTTGCTTTATCCGAATCTATCTAATGAAATGAATAAAAAAAATGATGAGAAAGCTGATCATAATGACAATCGTAACTTCGAACAAAATGAACCCGTGGCATACCGCACATACGGCCATGACAAATGGGGCTTTGGTAGAATCAGAAACCAAGAAAGTCCGGCACTACCAAATTTATACTAACAGCGGAACCGCCAGACGCCATTTGGATCATGAACTTGATTTGGACTTCAGAACATGGCCACTCTTAAAGTTAACATGTATTTTCTGTTAGGCGTTACGAAGTTCGCTGGGTCAGCTAGTTTATTAATAAATAATATTTTGAAAAATCCTTTGAAATACCTATTTTCATAGAAATTGTTATACCAGTGTTGTTTCGTAGTTACAACTGCTTGACCAAATTTTGTTTATCAAACCCTAATAATATTTGAATGGCCGCCATTAAAAACTTTAAAAGTCTAATTTCAACAAAACTAGCTCATAAAAAAAAATTTAAAGCCAAAAAATATATCGCCAAAAACAATTTTTCTATTTAAATCTAATGACGCACGAATTAGAAAAACTATCAGTGGACTGACACATACTATCTCGCTTAAGTCAATTAAAAACGACAATTTTTAATGAAACAATCATATTCAAACTTTTTATTTACATAAACTTTACAAGTTTACATAAATATCATGTAATAATTTTTTGTTTCAAAAACAATGATTCAATTCCAGAAAATTACAAGGGAACAAAGTTAAATTTCTCCATTTTGAAATTCTCAAGGTGTTATAAAAAAGTGTCAAGTATTTTAAACTAAAAAATCAAATTCTCATACCAAATTTTTATTAAAATATCTTAAACAGGTTTTAAATATTTTTTTAATACAATCTTAGTGGATTCTGGCTAAACTAATCTGGAGTCTGAAAAAAATTGTCAGGCATAATTTAGACTTATTTTTGAATGTTCGATTCGGTACTTCAAAGCACGCTACGCATGTTTTATGACACCTGTATATTAGTAGTATTTTACCTCAAAAGATTTATTTTATAAAATATACATGTTTTTTCTATGTTAACAGAGGCCACCTACTCGGGATCTTTCTTCACTGTTAGTTACAAGAAGCATTTAGTAAGCCCTGAAAATGGAGAGTGCACGTGTACATATATTATCCAAGGCAAGGTTCAGCATGTGACAAGCGGTATAAATGAAGATTTTTCATTTCCATGTTCTCAAGCAAGTACTAGTTATTATAACGAGCTCGATGAATCTAGACTTTTAGCAGGAAACGATGAATATTTATACTTTGTTTATGCCGATATATCAAATACTAATCAACTCTTGGTCATAGAAAATGGAAACTGCAAAATTATAACTTACACCGAAGGACAGAACACCTATTCGACAGATGAAACATCCAAACATACATCTGCTACAATAGATAGAGAAACAAATTTGGATAGTGTAACATGTAATACAATGACTGAAGAGTTAAGAAATATTCTACAATGTTTGCTTACACAGTGTCACACCGATTTTTCGACAAAAAAAAAGAATTAGCAGATATGGTGAAGAACCTGCCCAAAGTTGTTACTAAAATGTTTCCGAGTCTTAACTATATTTTAAAACACAAGTCTGAACAGAAAGATAAGGGATGGACGGAGACATTTGAGATAAGTGGCACGCCAACGTCTGCAACAAGAAATATACAAGACACTTTTAATCCTGAATATCAAAAAGACAGATTCATTCATCTCACAGACGATGAAGTGTTTGTAGGATGCTCAGACCAGAAATTCCTACTTTATGGAAATATGGGCAATCCTGATCAGCTTATAGAGATTCGAGATGGAAAATGTAAAATAAACACTTATGCCCCAAAAGGTGGAGATGAATCTGGTGAAACAACAAATAAAGACGAGGTTTTGGATGAAGGCCGATGCTCTAAGGTATCAGCTCTTTTGAAAAATATTGAAGATCGTTTGAAGAATAAGCAAAACAATGACGCTGACTTTAAGGAGAATCGAAAACAGTTGAACGATCTGTTAAATAAATTTAAAAAAAGGAATAACCGAACGTTTGGAAGACACGAGATACCTGGTAGAATTTACAACTGTAGAGAAAGATATAGGATGTTCAGTGACGATGAAGGTAAATGAACGTTCAACACCTTCAACGATACTTATAGAAGACACATATAAAAGAGATTGTAAGAAAGACATGTACAAGGAGAAATTTGATGATGTTCTTTTATTTTCTCCCGATGACTACGTATACTTGCTTTACAGTTATGTACACAACCCTGATAAACTATTGAATTCGATTTTAAAACAGTAACATGCAATATAAAAACCTTCACGCCTAATGGTCTAGAAAAGCCAAGTGTGGAAACACAAACCCTTAAAAAAGGTGACCATAGATTTGGTACAATAATCAACCCATTACAAGATACTATACTTACCATGTTGGATGAAAAAGATTACAAGGACAGTTATAGAAAACTAGACCGGATAGTAAAGACATTTACAAATGGATTATCTGAAAGCCTCATAGGGACAAACTACGGTGTAGAATACAAAAAAAAAGATGAAGAAAATACATGCACCGAGACAATTGGGGTAAGAGGTATGGAAGAGGTACCAACAAAGTTTATACTAGACACCTTTAGTCCTGAATGTAAAGAAGAAAGATTTATTCATTACAAGCAAGATACACTCTTTGTGGAGGAACCAATCAGAACTTCTTACTTTACGGACATCTAGACAACCCCAATCAGCTTATTGTAAAAAGTGAAACATGCAAAATAATAACATACATATCAAATGCTCAAGGTTTATCTAGTGAAGAAACAAAGAATCATGAGGTTTTGGGTGAAGACAGATGCACTGAAATACTAGGACTGATGAAAGATGTTGAATATCGTTTGTTAGATAACCATATCAATGACGCTGACTTAAAGGAGAAACAGAAACAGTTGAACGAACTGGTAAATAAATTTACAAAAGGAATAGCCGAAAGTTTGGATGACACGAGATACCTGGTAGAATTTACAACTGTAGAGAAAGATATAGGATGTTCAGTGACGATGAAGGTAAATGAACGTTCAACACCTTCAACGATACTTATAGAAGACACATATAAAAAAGATTGTAAGAAAGACATGTACAAGGAGAAATTTGATGATGTTCTTTTATTTTCTCCCGGTGGCACCACATTCTTGCTTTACAGTTATGTAAACAACCCTGATAAACTAATTGAATTTGATTTTAATATATGTAATATAAAAACCTTCACGCCTAACGGTCTAGAAAAGCCTAGTGTGGAAACACAAACCCTTAAAAAAGGTGACCATAGATTTGGTACAATAATCAACCCATTACAAGATACTATACTTACCATGTTGGGTGAAAAAGATTACAAGGACAGTTATAGAAAACTAGACCAGATAGTAAAGACATTTACAAATGGCTTATCCGAAAGCGACACAGGGACAAACTAAGATGTAGAATACAAAAATAAAGATGAAGAAAAATATGTAAGATCTTTTGGTTAATAACCTGGACAGTGTAGATAGTTTCAATGAGAAATAAAAACAGTTGAACCTATGGGTGACAAAATTTACAAAAGGGCTAACAGAAAGAGGTCAGAGTTCGAACTCTATTGTAGATTTCAATACCAAAGAGAAATTATCCGGTAAATGTACGGTGTCATTTAAGATTAATGGACCACCAACAGATCCAATGAACTATGCTGAAGGCACATTTACAACGGAGTGTACGTTTTTGGACTAAATCAGAATTAAATATTTTTTTAGTTCAAGATTCAAGATTTTATTGAGCCATTATGTTAACGAAAAAACAATAGGTCAAGCCACTAGCCCAAACGTAACATAAACGCACATGACCCTCTTGACTAACAAAAAGAATCCAAACTGCAAGCATCAACAAGTCCATGCAGACATTATAGTTAATAAGCAAGTACCTGGTGACATTCTATGGAGGACACTTAAGCGAGATGTTATTTTTATTTTCAACACATTGTTAAATTTTTTATTAGATATTTCAAAAAAGTCATTTTATTTCTATATCTAAAGACTAATTACTGTTTTTCTCTAATGATTATCAGAAACCTCTGACACAATAAAACCAAAATGATCTTTTCTCACGCTAAACAAATTCTTATTAAAAACCCTACTCCGTGAAAAGAGAGCACTCAAACAGTTGAAACTTATTCTCCCATTATTATTATTCTATATCTTTTGAAGAATCATTTGTATTCAGACTCACGCCCTATTAAAATAAAATAATGAGCTCTGAAAACTCAGCTTAGAGCGATATTAGATAACTTTTACAGAACAAAATACGATCCGTTCAAATGATTTAACAAGAAGAAATGATTAGCTGTAAAATTAAAATCAAAATTAATTTTCTTACATTGATAATTGATTTTATACCTATTTCAAAATAAAATACTAAATTAAATTTTATCTACAGTAAACGTTAACTAATGTTCTAATTTAATCTAAATAATTTGAAATTAAATATTAAATAATTGAGTTAGAAATTCATTTTTCCTTCCTGTTTTGTTTTAGCGAATTTCCCATAGGGAAGAAGCTGTTACCGTAGGTCTCATGGTAAGACTTAAGCCCGAGACCATGTTATTTTTTCGTCTTTAGGTGCCCAGAGTCCAAAAACAATAGTCGTTAAAATTTACATATATATATATATATATATATATATATATATGTGTGTGTGTGTGTGTGTGTGTGTGTGTGTGTGTGTGTGTGTGTGTGTGTGTGTGTGTGTGTGTGTGTGTGTGTGTGTGTGTGTGTGTGTGTCTGTGAACACGATAACTCTCGTAAAAATGGTCCAATGAAGACCAAATTTGGTAGAGACGTGTATTCCTACAAATGCTCGGACGAGTTTGTAAACTAGACATATCGGTCAATGGGAATGGGTAGTTTGGGGGGGTTTTGTACCCCAAAATAAGGGTTTTTGCGTTTTCACATGTAATTTTTAAAATATTCTAATTTTTTATTTCACCATTGGAATCTGCTTACAAAACTACACAGTTAAGTTCCTTAAAGTTTTTCTCTATCTCCAACGGTTACCGAGGTATTAAAAAATCTAAACACGGTACGATGTATTGTGGGGCTCCAATGTTAATCTTATGGAGGATAGGGAAAAAATAATATTTCCCATATTAATCAATATTTTTGGATAAAACTTGATATTTAGCTTCATGTGGTTGAGATCTATCCATTTATGCTAAAAAATCATAGATTATGTGTTTATCATGGCAGCAAACCTGCATACTCTTTTCCCATTAATCATATAGGGAATAGGCAAACACCTTTCATCCATGGACAGATGTTTATGAAAGTTGGTATAAATGTTAAGATAAAAATTATTTATGGTAGAAATGACTACTTTCAGTGTTTCTCACAGCAGCTAACCTGTACGCTCTTTCCCATGTTAATCTTATGGAGAATAGGCAAATAATTCGCATGTTTATGGACAGATTTTTTATAAAACTTGTCATATATTATCATTATATTATTGATTTGGAAATTCGCTGAGTACGCAGGTCTGCTGCGACGGGTTTTTTTTAATTATAAGTCAGGCCTACTATATTAGATCTTAACTAATTTAAATTTTTTATAAGTATACAAATTTCCTGATTACTCTAATCTAGATTTAATACTTTGTAATTGAGTTGAGAATGTATTTTTATTTTTATATTGGTATTTACAGTAAAAAGTTTCAGGCTTCATAATACTAATTTATATAACATGCACAAAGCAGGGTCTTACAGCCGAAAAAATAAAAATATAAAAAGTAAAATAGTTAAAAGTAAACATTATTACACTCATGTACAGTACAGTCATGTACAGTACACTCATGTACAGTACACTCATGTACAGTACACTCATGTACAGTACACTCATGAGTGTAATTTCACATGATGAGGGTTGAATGATGTTTATTTGTACGTAAGAGTTAAATTACATAATTATTTCAAAGGCCTCCTGAGCTATTGCCACGTGGCGCTTGTGATTTCTATAAATAGGTGTTGACCATAAAGTGGCTTGATTAGATACAATGACGGTAAACAAGGCCAAACAACAAGCGTGCAAAAATAGAGCTCTGCTGAAGATTACTCATCACACCCGTCGCAGCAGACCTGCGTACTCAGAAAATTTCCAAATCAATAATATAATAATAATAATAATAATATATGACAAGATTGGTCGAAATCTGTCGATAAACATGAGAATTATTTACTTATTCTCCATAAGATTAACATGGGAGAGAGTATGCAGGTTTACTGCTGTGAGGAACACTGAGAGGCATACGTAGAAATAATTGTAACCGACTCTAAAGAGAATATAAAACACTTGTGTAATAGCGTGCAACATAGAATTACTAGTTAGCGATTTGCTGCTATGCATCATGAAGCACTTATTTTTGTAAGTATACAAATTTTAATCCAAAAATTTAATAACTAGTTTATAACTGAGCTTATAAGTTAAATTGTTATTATTTTTTATAGCAAGTTATTTTTCAGCACTACACCACTTCAATAAACATATTAGGACACTTGAACCGACAAGTTAATCTTATTGTTAAAGTTAATTTAAAAGTAACAAATTTCTGATAGTCCAAAAAAATTTAATAACTAGTTAAATTTTATTTTAACTGTTTTAAGTGTAACTTATACAGTTTTGTTTAAATGTTATTATTTTGTGTGTATTGAAGAAGATTATAACGACCTCCAATGGAGCGAATAGCTTGATATTTTTGAAATGAACCACGTGTTCGAAACCACTTCAATACAACATATTAGGACACTTGACAAGTTAATCTTGTTAAAGTTAATTTAAAAGGTTCAATAGACAGTTATGATTATTCGAACTGATTTCATAATCATCTTAGAAAACCAACCCATTCATATTGAAGAGTGTAGGGGTTGATGCAATACACAGCTTATTACCACAGATGATTATTTATCTAGGACATTAATTGATTTGCCCATAAACAAGGTTTAAAAAACAACATAGCAGAAGACCTGCGTACCATGCGAGTTTCTATATATTCTGGTATTACTTTTCATAAAAACTAATCTCAATCAGGTTAAACCCCATATGGCAGCTATATCGCTGAACAGAGTGTACACAAAAGAATTGCAACATTATGAGGACCAATACAAGTACCAAATAATAGAATCAATATGAGCATCATTAGTGACCTGGCACAAGTATATTTGAAATTTTACCTCTTCCCATGTTTTTCCAGAACTTCTCGGAAACTTGCACCAGAACTGGCGGTTGTTCTCTGGTGGGATAGTAGTCTAAACCGCTATGATTGTAGGACATGGGGCAAACAACCGCCTTATGAGTCCCCTGAATATCAACGTGTCTCTCCTAAGTTGAAGTTTTGGTCGGCCTCATGCACGATAAAGCTTCAGGCCCCGTCATTTTTTTGAAAACTATATAAATGATTACATTTATCGCACTATGTGAGAGGAGTTCGTTTTCTAATAGTTGAATGACATCGAGAAGGTCTTGTCTTTTCCTTTTTGGCAGAATGGAGCGCCACCAGCCCCAGTCATAAGGACGGTAGCGTGTCCTGTAATCCAGCTTCTTGGAGGTCACGAATTGTGGATAGTTATTATTACGAATTGTGGATTAACGTCCGCACTATTTAATACTAGGTAAATATGTGTGCAAAGTTTAATTTCTGTAACTTAAATGGTTCTTGAGATAACCATTTTTGAAACAAATACAAAATGGCGGCTAGCGGCTAAACGAAGGATTTTTCGACATATGTTTATTAAATACTTTTTTGTTTATTTTGATGAGTCCCACCATCCCTTGAAGTTTGTCCCCGACTTCCCCCAGTATATGTTTAGCTCGCCTTAATGTTCGAAAATGAGTATCTTGACTGGATATACGAAGATTGCATTCCCTACCGTTGAAACTGTGAAGAGTTGGCCACTTTAATATTGAATGAATTGTCTAATTAATATCAAAGACCAATCAAACAATATTTATAGCGGTCTTTTGGCTTTTTCATTATATTTTCTAATATGTTTCCAATTTAATTTCAATCTTAAGGTGAAGCAATATTACAAAACTTATATTGCTGCGTTATCTATTACCAATACCGATCGGGGTTGCAGATTGGGAATTAACTGTTGAGTGACCCACTGGATGTAGTTGTTGTCCATATTATTGTGGTAATCTCCGGGATTCTTCCCAGCTTTCCACAATGTCAAAGTGTTGGGGGAAACCCTTCTTCCCCATCGTTTTGGCCTTAGCACCTCCGTGTCGTCCCAAAATCATTAAGTTCTAAAACCACCAAATTCCACGAATCGATAATTGGCCATCTGCAGCGCCTGCTTGACAGATATACATCACCTCGACTGAACCCACGGGGGCCACGTAGTGTTGTCTTACAGCCTGTGTAGTCAGGAACTTTAGTCAAAGGTTCAAACCCAGATTGCAGAATAAGAGCGAATTCTTCATCACATATCTGAAATAATATATGAATATATACGTATCATTTCACGAGAAATAAATAAATCTGGAATAGGTCATGTAAACCACAAACTATGTGATTTGACCTGCCAATAACAGCATAAAAGGGCTATATAAAGTATGGGAAATTAAATTATATTTAGAAGCATACATTGACGGATCTCAACCAGATGTGGTCCCTGGGAACCTCTAAACGAAAATGTAACATGGTCCCGGTCTTAAATCTCGCCATGAGACCTACGGTAATAGCTTTGACTATACATTATTAAAATAGCTTCTTCCCTATGTGAAATTTGCTGAAAGAGAAGCAAAACCAGAATATAAACAGAATATTAACTCTTACCATGCTGCCTACGGTAATTATATAACTTATTTCCCATGGGAAAATTCGATAAAATGAATAATATTTTGGAAATATCTTATAGACCTAGTAACTAAGACGGGTAGATAATCCCGCATGCGCCCGGTCCCGCAGTATCATCACAGGTTAGGCACATCCCGACTACCTGCTCTACAACCCTGAACCCTCTTCAAACACCCCATTATCGCGTGCAATCATCTATAAATTCTGTTGGTGATTTTGAACTGTTTTTCCAAGAATTAAGGATTTGGTGATTTTGATTTTGGTGATTTTGGCACGGAATCTGCGCCTCCATCCCCCTGAGTCAGCGGGGGAATGCTCACAGAAAGGTCATGGCCCGGCTTCCACCCACTCCTTGCCTACACCGCCACGCCAGGCCCAAGTGTCAGCTTAGCTGTGATCAGATTTACAGTTCTTCACCCGGTAACATCAACAATTATCTGTCTAATGTAACATATATAAATACACAAAATGCTAAAATTTTGATTACTTTGTTGACAGTTCTCGCCAACCTTTGGGTTGCGAAGGAGCCCATTTGTCGTGGAGAGACACCCAGTGTTACTTTCCTTACAACCAAAGACAGACGCCAAGAGAACCTCCGGTCCAGTGGAGCAGGAGGAGTTCTCCGCACCGATGACGTCATCAACCTCCATCATGGAGACCTGGTCACTCGCCACAGCTGGAACCTCGGACACCGGTAACTTTTGTCTTTCTGATCCTTGCTAGCTTGCTTACTAGAACTAAGGCCATGCTAAAAAAATAAATAAACAAAAAAATAAAACTTCTAACTGCTCTTGATGAGCGCAATTTTATCACTTGGGAAGTTAAACGGTACAATATTTTTAAATTACGTAAATAATCTCTAAACTACATGGGACGGTTACATAAGTTAGAGGTTGCATAACGCAAATCATTAATTAGACATTATATAACACTCTGCTATGTAACAGCCAATATGGATTTTTAAGAGGTGTTTTTACAAAAACTAATTAGTAGTACACGAAATATCTCTTGAATCATCCTTCGTTTAAGAGAAACCGTTACATTTGAGTTATAAAATAATTTATACGCGTGAGATGCGTCTAACTTCCCGAGTAATATGCATAAAAATGTTCTGATATAGGAAAGGATGTAAAATACATTAGTATGGTTTTGGACGGTGAGATAAGATAGAAAAGAATATTCCAGTGTAAAACTAAAAGGAAAACTCATTTCAAGTGTTCAATTTTTATGATTAGAGATATTTCGCCTTGTTAAACAGTCATCCGACTGTGTAAAATTCTTGTAGTGCAACGTATGTATCACATTTGAAAACATCCAAAGGTTGTTTGTTATAGTAATTTCTAAAAATAAACGGCATCAGTGAACTGACACATACTCTCCCCCTTGGTCCCACTAAACCCCCTCTTCGTAATAAACGGCAACAGTGAAAAGGGAGTGCTTTTTCTGACTATACTTTTGCTTTTTCATAATGTTGGTCACATTTTAAACCCGTTTTCACTTCCATATTTCGTAGTATAGATGATATATCTTCAAACCTTTAGACATATTTAATTTCACCTTTCCAATTTTCTTCCTGTTTTCCTGTTTATTTTGCAAATCCTCAAGTAGGTTTTTAAGACACACAAACGTAGGTTCTTCATTATATACATTAGGTAGTCATCCTCTGTCAACACCGTGCATATTCTACATTCACATTCCAGCTTTTTCACATCACATTTCTTTTTCCGTGTTTAGTCAGAACACTTCTAGCGAAAATTTGTATTAATACCTATTCCACTTAATACAATCGCAATCACCCGGAAAATATCTCCTGATTATCCCAATTATTCCATCGAGAGTCAAGACTAACCCACTTCTTCGGTAATCCACCTACCTTACCCTTATTATGCGTATCAAGCTACACCTACTGTTCCACCCTATTCCAACCAGTGTACCCAGAGTATGCCAGCCAGGTTATTTAGGTACTTATGAATCTAAATTATCTATTGTGTCTTTAATAATATTTCGTTTAAGAAAGAAAATGTTCATGGTCTTTTTAGTAACCGTTTCCAGGTCAAAATGGTAGCCCCAAAGGCCTCTGGAATCCAGATCCAGTGTTGATAATGACGACGAATACTCTCTTGGCTAAACAGAGGGTACCCCGAGCATTAAAAAAGAATACATATCTTACAGGTAAGAATATCACGGTTGGTTTCAAGATACATCATAGGAGCTTAATTATGGCACTGAATATCCTTAGCTGACCCTAAAAGGGTGGTTAAATCAAGAAATGGACAGATAACTGTGAGCATGTATAAACCAGTCCACCGAGAAGTTCATAGATATGCTTTTTAGTTCTTTCTAGTCTCATAATACAGACCATTATGGGGGCCCAAAGATCAAGCCAGGCCAGCCCCTAATAACCAACATCCTATCAACCAGCTATCCTATCCTAGCCGGGCCACATTTACCAGACATTGCAGATCCCACAAACCGTCCTACCCAATCAGTCCTATATACACTAGGTACCCAGGATATCCCAATCGTGTGGTACCACCTAGGGATGTTCCGATATTATCGACATCAATGAATACCGATATTTTCCTTTCGATATTTCCGACATTATATCGATATTGGGGATTCGATATTATCGTAATATCGAAAGATTATGGTCAATATCGGATTTTGATATTCTATTTTTATAAATTAGTTATTTTAATAAAAAACGGGTTTTCAATCGCGATAGGACTATATGATATTAGTTTGAAATAAATTTAATTTTTTACAGAATAACTGAAATGTTATTCTGTCTATGTTTGTAAGATGCTTTGCCCTTGCCCAATGTTTGGGTTGGTAGCAATTCAGATTTTGTTGTTTGATTTCTCTGTGGTGTGTGGTATGTGATTCTTATTCTTATCCTAGTTAAGCCTATTTCATAGTTACATTTAAAGTATGCAGTTTACAAAAATTAACCAGAATCACTATTATTTCTGTTTTTGGTAACTGTTTTGGGTAACTTGTACAGTGGCATCCGTATAATACATCAATAACTAACTAAAACTAGTGGCCTCAGTATAATACATAAATATCCAACTAAACCTAGTGGCCTCCGTATATAACATAAGTAACCAATCTAAAACTAGTAGCCTCAGTATGTTACATAAATTACCGATTTCATGACTACTTTTTGTAATATTTTGACGTAATTAAATACCACAATCTATAACTGATTTTATAGTTATTATTATGTAAAAAATGGTGCATTTCTACATACGGAGGCCTCTAGTTATAGAGGCCTCCTAGTTATAGTATAATACTGAAGTTTTTAAAGTTGTGTGTAATCATAAGACTTGTGCAATATATCAAAAAAATATCATTCGATATTGTCGATATCGATATTTTGTTTCGATATTATCGCTGTATCGATATTGAGGGTCTATATCGTTATCGAATATCGGAAGATACACGATATCGGAACAACCCTAGTACCACCTAGTGCTATTTTGAAATTTTGAATCCAGAATAGTTTCTAACAAAGTATCTAACCAAGTAGATTTCAGCTACCCAAGTATCAAAGGTCGGTCATAGCCGATCCAGAACTACCAGGCATCTCGCCCTATAAAACCATTAAATCAACCCCATCAGGACATACTTCCTGTGCCATCTAGAACATAGAAAATTCTAGAATCTGACTGAATAATCTGGAATCTACAATGGTTATAAACCATTCTAGATTCAAAATTCCAACGGGCAGCCCAGTTATTCCAGGCTCATTAACCCTGACATAAACATAAATAATCCAGGACTCCCTGAGATTTCCTATATGAAAGCCTATACCAGTGACATCAATGCTACTAAGCTCACACGTAACATGAACTGTGATCGATTTAGTTGAGTATTCTACTGTGTCACAAAAATGCGTAGTGTTCTTTGCAGTACCAATTTCCACATTCAAAAGTAAGTAAATCGTACTTGGCATATTTTTTCGATTTTGCCGTAATCCGCAAATTTTACTATCTAAATATATAAAACAAAGTCGTGTTAGTTACACGCATTATAACTCGAGAATGACTGGACCGATTTTAATGATCTTTGATTTTTATGGTTTCATCTCTGCTCCGGTCATGCTTTATGCATATTCAGTTTCCTTAAATTCAATTAGTTTCCATTTTATAGCGTTTTAAATTTCTAATGTTAACCTTATGGGAAATAAGTTTGTTTAAAAATTTTCTAAGATCAAAACATTTGATTTCTTAAAACAGCTGTTGGTTTACTATCCGTTAGCAATATGCTTTACTATCCAATGCCATATGAATAATTCATTAATGTAAAACTATGAAGTAAATATATGTTGGACAAAATTAACATCATTTTTAGGAATTTTGTACCGTATTTATTTTCTGTATGATTAAAAGTCACGTGTTTATATGTTTGCCTAGTAAAATAATTACAATGTTTATGCATGTTAGGTTTATTATAATAATCAGCTGTTGAATATTTAAAGCTTTCACAACGAAGCCGCAATGCTATTTGTCATATACCAAAGTTTCCTCTTGTACTGTTTTGCCAGTTGTCAAATTATTGTTTGTTTTTATCATCTGTTTTTTATAAATAATGAATTCTTACTTGTTTCTCTGATCTAATGATTAAATGATGTTGTTGTTCAATTACGGTTATTATTTCTTTTATAATTATATTTCATAGATAAGTGGTCATACATAATAATGGCGACGACGGAGGTGAGTGAACACATGCATACTTCTACAAATAATAAAGTCATATTTGAACCTTTTGATGACAAATTTGAATCATGGGAAATGTACTTAGAAAGGCTGGAAATTGCATTCATATTCCATAACATTTCTGAGGATAAAAAGAAAATAACACTTCATTGCCTCGGTGTTGACACATATAGCAGACTTAGGGATATATTGCACCCCATTTCACCCTTGACTAAGTCATACACTGAACTTGTAGAAACCTTGAATACACATCTGTCACCTAAACCTAATGAAGTCTCAGAAGCTTTTAGATTTCACTCTAGGCATCAACATGAAGGTGAAAATATCCTTGACTTCTCAACGGATATCAGAAAACTGTCCATGTTTTGTAATTTTGGTACATTTCTTACAAAAGCATTACGTAATCAGTTTATTCTCGGTCTCAAGGATGACAAAATACAAAATAAATTGATTTCCTTGAGTGACGAAAACTTAACTTTTGAAAAAGCGTTAGTGGTGGCTCAAGTTATTGAAAAGGGCCAAAATGATGCCTTAGCCATTCAGTCTAGAGTGAAATATGAAAGTTCATACAACAAAGTAAATTTGAGCACTGTGCAATGCGCTCAAAAGAACAAAGCAAGTAGTAGTACAAAGCAATGTTTTCGTTGTGGGGAGGTACATGATTCCTCATTTGACTGCAAACACAGAAATACAGTTTGCAATTACTGTCATAAAACAGGCCACTTATCAAAGATTTGTCTCAGTAATCCAAATGCATCTTTCAAGTTACCAGCAAGGAAAATTTTTAGAAAAGATGGCGTTGTGCCATGTAATGTAAAACAATTAGAGTTTCCAGAGGAAACTGATTCCCGTTTCAAACCTGTAAGCCAAATTAACGTAGAACGTGATGTATTTGTAAGGCATTCGGATGTAATTGATATCTGCTCGATGAATGTAACGGGGGACAAATTTAGAAAAATAATGATAAACGTCAGAATAAATAGTAAACCAATTACATTCGAAATAGATACAGGAGCAGGCGTATCCTTGATGTCGAGTATCAATTTTAACAAATATTTTCCTAACCACAGGCCCTTGATGAAACCAGATGTAATTCTAAGGGATTTCAACAAAAATCAATTCATTCCTCTGGGGAAAACTATAGTTCAGGTCTCTTACAATAACCAAATTAAATACCTACCACTGTACATCGTTGATGGGAACCGTGATGCAATATTCGGGCGTGAGTGGCTCAGATCAATCAAAATTAATTGGTCTGATGTAAACCAAACTCAGAGTGATAGCCTCAGTCAGACTTTGGATACTAACCCTAAAACTACAAGTGATATTAACAGAATTCAAAACAATCTTTGAACCTGAAGTCGGACTCTTCAGAGGGGGAGAAGCTCATCTTCATTTGAAACCAAACACAACTCCAGTTTTCAAAAAAGCTCGTCCATTACCCTATGCTTTGTTACCAAAAGTTAGTGCTGAAATCGATAGGTTGGTAAAGTGAAGGTATAATCACAAAGGTCAATCAAAGCTCGTGGGCCACTCCGGTTGTGCCTGTGATAAAAGCTAATGGGAACATACGTTTATGTGGGGATTACAATGTCACTCTGAATCCACACTTGATCATTCCCGAACATAATATGCCTCGCATAGATGACATTTTGGCGAGAATGGGCAACTCTCCTAAATTTACTAAAATAGATATTTCTGAGGCTTATCTTCACATGCCAGTCAAGGAAGAATTCAGGGAGCTATTGACTATCAATACTCACAAAGGTCTATACAAGATGAATCGTCTTCCATTTGGAATAGCCAGCGCTCCGGCTATTTGGCAGTCTGCGATGGAGAACATCCTTCAGGGAATCGAAGGGGTTGACGTATTTTTCGATGATGTCAAAATAACAGGCCCAAATGATGAAGAGCACTTTAAACGCCTGCGCGCAGTTCTTGGTCGGTTTAAAGAGAATGATTTACACATTAATATTAATAAATCACAATTTCTTGTACCTGAAATTGATTTTCTTGGCTATCATGTATCCTACAAGGGGATAAGTAAGAGCAAACATATTACAGAAGCCATCCAAAAGCTCAAAAGGCCCAGTAACTTGCAAGAAGTTAGGCAAATCCTAGGTTTGATAAGCTACTACCGAAAGTTCATTCCAGACTTGAGTGAAAAGCTACATGCAATTATAAATCTCACTAGGGCCAAAACTCCGTTCATTTGGACAGAAGATTGTGAACGTGCCTTTCAACTAGTAAAACAAGAAATGATCTCTGAAAAAATCTTGTGTCATTTTGATCCTTGCTTACCTCTCACCCTCGCTACTGACGCCAGCCAACATGGAATTTCGGCAATTCTTTCTCACATTTTCCCGGATGGAAGTGAAAAACCAGTAGCATTTGCATCAAAGACATTATCTCACACACAAAAGAAGTACAGTGTTATCCAAAAAGAAGCATTGGCTATATATTTCGGAGTGAAGCATTTCTATTCTTACTTATATGGGCGACATTTTACCCTGGTTACGGACCACAAGCCTCTGGCGTCGATATTTGGACCTAAAAATGGAATACCTCTGATGGCAGCCACAAGATTACAACATTATGCCATTTTCCTTCAAGCATTCACATTTGATATAAAATATAAGAATACAAGGGATAATGGAAATGCTGATGCTCTTTCAAGACTTCCTAAAAATGTGGAAGAAGCAACTGTTCTTGACTCAGCTGACGTACATGAAATAGAGCTAATTTACTCGTTGCCAGTCACAGCAGAAGAAATTGCTAAACACACTCAATCGGATCAGGAATTAAATCACATCTATCACTCTCTAATTAGGGGAGAGCAAATACAACACCCAATGTCTTCAAAGGATCAAGAGTGGTCTATTCAGCTCGGGTGTTTGTTAGAAGGGAAACCGAGTAGTAATTCCCAAGGCGCTTCACCCGAAAATCTTGAAAGAACTTCACGAGACTCATGTGGGTATTGTTCGCATGAAGGCACTGGCACGATCATATGTTTGGAGGCCTAAAATTGATACGGATATTGAGAACATGACCTTGAACTGCCCGGGGTGTCAGCAAGTGAGGCATCAACCGCCAAAGGCCCCAATACACCATTGGGAATATCCTGTAAGACCAATGCAAAGAATCCACGTGGACTTTGCAGGACCATTCTATGGCTCTTACTTCCTTATCATTGTGGATTCCTTCAGTAAATGGCCAGAAGTAGTCACTCTCAAGACAATTACTACTCATAAACTAGTATAAACTTTAAGGAGATTCTTTTGCTCATTCGGCGTTCCAGACATCCTAGTATCTGATAACGGGGGACAGTTTGTTTCATACGAATTTCAACAGTTCCTAAAGGCAAATGGAATAAGGCATAAAAGATCCGCTCCTTATCACCCAGCTACAAACGGGAAAGCTGAGCGTTATGTGCAAGATTTGAAAGAGTCCATCAGAGCAATGAACTATGAACCAGGATCACTCGAGTTGAAACTGCAAAGATATCTCATGGCATATCGAAGGGCGCCCCATAGCACTACTGGGCAGTCACCTGCGCATTTGTTCATAGGTCGCCAAATACGCTCTCAACTTGATTTGCTTTATCCGAATCTATCTAATGAAATGAATAAAAAAAAATGATGAGAAAGCTGATCATAATGACAATCGTAACTTCGAACAAAATGAACCCGTGGCATACCGCACATACGGCCATGACAAATGGGGCTTTGGTAGAATCAGAAACCAAGAAGGTCCCCGGCACTACCAAATTTATACTAACAGCGGAACCGCCAGACGCCATTTGGATCATGAACTTGATTTGGACTTCAGAACATGGCCACTCTTAAAGTTAACATGTATTTTCTGTTAGGCGTTACGAAGTTCGCTGGGTCAGCTAGTTTATTAATAAATAATATTTTGAAAAATCCTTTGAAATACCTATTTTCATAGAAATTGTTATACCAGTGTTGTTTCGTAGTTACAACTGCTTGACCAAATTTTGTTTATCAAACCCTAATAATATTTGAATGGCCGCCATTAAAAACTTTAAAAGTCTAATTTCAACAAAACTAGCTCATAAAAAAAAAATTTAAAGCCAAAAAATATATCGCCAAAAACAATTTTTCTATTTAAATCTAATGACGCACGAATTAGAAAAACTATCAGTGGACTGACACATACTATCTCGCTTAAGTCAATTAAAAACGACAATTTTTAATGAAACAATCATATTCAAACTTTTTATTTACATAAACTTTACAAGTTTACATAAATATCATGTAATAATTTTTTGTTTCAAAAACAATGATTCAATTCCAGAAAATTACAAGGGAACAAAGTTAAATTTCTCCATTTTGAAATTCTCAAGGTGTTATAAAAAAGTGTCAAGTATTTTAAACTAAAAAATCAAATTCTCATACCAAATTTTTATTAAAATATCTTAAACAGGTTTTAAATATTTTTTTAATACAATCTTAGTGGATTCTGGCTAAACTAATCTGGAGTCTGAAAAAATTGTCAGGCATAATTTAGACTTATTTTTGAATGTTCGATTCGGTACTTCAAAGCACGCTACGCATGTTTTATGACACCTGTATATTAGTAGTATTTTACCTCAAAAGATTTATTTTATAAAATATACATGTTTTTTCTATGTTAACAGAGGCCACCTACTCGGGATCTTTCTTCACTGTTAGTTACAAGAAGCATTTAGTAAGCCCTGAAAATGGAGAGTGCACGTGTACATATATTATCCAAGGCAAGGTTCAGCATGTGACAAGCGGTATAAATGAAGATTTTTCATTTCCATGTTCTCAAGCAAGTACTAGTTATTATAACGAGCTCGATGAATCTAGACTTTTAGCAGGAAACGATGAATATTTATACTTTGTTTATGCCGATATATCAAATACTAATCAACTCTTGGTCATAGAAAATGGAAACTGCAAAATTATAACTTACACCGAAGGACAGAACACCTATTCGACAGATGAAACATCCAAACATACATCTGCTACAATAGATAGAGAAACAAATTTGGATAGTGTAACATGTAATACAATGACTGAAGAGTTAAGAAATATTCTACAATGTTTGCTTACACAGTGTCACACCGATTTTTCGACAAAAAAAAAAGAATTAGCAGATATGGTGAAGAACCTGCCCAAAGTTGTTACTAAAATGTTTCCGAGTCTTAACTATATTTTAAAACACAAGTCTGAACAGAAAGATAAGGGATGGACGGAGACATTTGAGATAAGTGGCACGCCAACGTCTGCAACAAGAAATATACAAGACACTTTTAATCCTGAATATCAAAAAGACAGATTCATTCATCTCACAGACGATGAAGTGTTTGTAGGATGCTCAGACCAGAAATTCCTACTTTATGGAAATATGGGCAATCCTGATCAGCTTATAGAGATTCGAGATGGAAAATGTAAAATAAACACTTATGCCCCAAAAGGTGGAGATGAATCTGGTGAAACAACAAATAAAGACGAGGTTTTGGATGAAGGCCGATGCTCTAAGGTATCAGCTCTTTTGAAAAATATTGAAGATCGTTTGAAGAATAAGCAAAACAATGACGCTGACTTTAAGGAGAATCGAAAACAGTTGAACGATCTGTTAAATAAATTTAAAAAAGGAATAACCGAACGTTTGGAAGACACGAGATACCTGGTAGAATTTACAACTGTAGAGAAAGATATAGGATGTTCAGTGACGATGAAGGTAAATGAACGTTCAACACCTTCAACGATACTTATAGAAGACACATATAAAAGAGATTGTAAGAAAGACATGTACAAGGAGAAATTTGATGATGTTCTTTTATTTTCTCCCGATGACTACGTATACTTGCTTTACAGTTATGTACACAACCCTGATAAACTACTTGAATTCGATTTTAAAACAGTAACATGCAATATAAAAACCTTCACGCCTAATGGTCTAGAAAAGCCAAGTGTGGAAACACAAACCCTTAAAAAAGGTGACCATAGATTTGGTACAATAATCAACCCATTACAAGATACTATACTTACCATGTTGGATGAAAAAGATTACAAGGACAGTTATAGAAAACTAGACCGGATAGTAAAGACATTTACAAATGGATTATCTGAAAGCCTCATAGGGACAAACTACGGTGTAGAATACAAAAAAAAAGATGAAGAAAATACATGCACCGAGACAATTGGGGTAAGAGGTATGGAAGAGGTACCAACAAAGTTTATACTAGACACCTTTAGTCCTGAATGTAAAGAAGAAAGATTTATTCATTACAAGCAAGATACACTCTTTGTCGGAGGAACCAATCAGAACTTCTTACTTTACGGACATCTAGACAACCCCAATCAGCTTATTGTAAAAAGTGAAACATGCAAAATAATAACATACATATCAAATGCTCAAGGTTTATCTAGTGAAGAAACAAAGAATCATGAGGTTTTGGGTGAAGACAGATGCACTGAAATACTAGGACTGATGAAAGATGTTGAATATCGTTTGTTAGATAACCATATCAATGACGCTGACTTAAAGGAGAAACAGAAACAGTTGAACGAACTGGTAAATAAATTTACAAAAGGAATAGCCGAAAGTTTGGATGACACGAGATACCTGGTAGAATTTACAACTGTAGAGAAAGATATAGGATGTTCAGTGACGATGAAGGTAAATGAACGTTCAACACCTTCAACGATACTTATAGAAGACACATATAAAAAAGATTGTAAGAAAGACATGTACAAGGAGAAATTTGATGATGTTCTTTTATTTTCTCCCGATGACTACGTATACTTGCTTTACAGTTATGTACACAACCCTGATAAACTATTTGAATTCGATTTTAAAACAGTAACATGCAATATAAAAACCTTCACGCCTAATGGTCTAGAAAAGCCAAGTGTGGAAACACAAACCCTTAAAAAAGGTGACCATAGATTTGGTACAATAATCAACCCATTACAAGATACTATACTTACCATGTTGGATGAAAAAGATTACAAGGACAGTTATAGAAAACTAGACCGGATAGTAAAGACATTTACAAATGGATTATCTGAAAGCCTCATAGGGACAAACTACGGTGTAGAATACAAAAAAAAAGATGAAGAAAATACATGCACCGAGACAATTGGGGTAAGAGGTATGGAAGAGGTACCAACAAAGTTTATACTAGACACCTTTAGTCCTGAATGTAAAGAAGAAAGATTTATTCATTACAAGCAAGATACGCTCTTTGTGGGAGGAACCAATCAGAACTTCTTACTTTACGGACATCTAGACAACCCCAATCAGCTTATTGTAAAAAGTGAAACATGCAAAATAATAACATACATATCAAATGCTCAAGGTTTATCTAGTGAAGAAACAAAGAATCATGAGGTTTTGGGTGAAGACAGATGCACTAAAATACTAGGACTGATAAAAGATGTTGAATATCGTTTGTTAGATAACCATATCAATGACGCTGACTTAAAGGAGAAACAGAAACAGTTGAACGAACTGGTAAATAAATTTACAAAAGGAATAGCCGAAAGTTTGGATGACACGAGATACCTGGTAGAATTTACAACTGTAGAGAAAGATATAGGATGTTCAGTGACGATGAAGGTAAATAAACGTTCAACACCTTCAACGATACTTATAGAAGACACATATAAAAGAGATTGTAAGAAAGACATGTACAAGAAGAAATTTGATGATGTTCTTTTATTTTCTCCCGGTGGCACCACATTCTTGCTTTACAGTTATGTAAACAACCCTGATAAACTAATTGAATTTGATTTTAATATATGTAATATAAAAACCTTCACGCCTAACGGTCTAGAAAAGCCTAGTGTGGAAACACAAACCCTTAAAAAAGGTGACCATAGATTTGGTACAATAATCAACCCATTACAAGATACTATACTTACCATGTTGGGTGAAAAAGATTACAAGGACAGTTATAGAAAACTAGACCAGATAGTAAAGACATTTACAAATGGCTTATCCGAAAGCGACACAGGGACAAACTAAGATGTAGAATACAAAAATAAAGATGAAGAAAAATATGTAAGATCTTTTGGTTAATAACCTGGACAGTGTAGATAGTTTCAATGAGAAATAAAAACAGTTGAACCTATGGGTGACAAAATTTACAAAAGGGCTAACAGAAAGAGGTCAGAGTTCGAACTCTATTGTAGATTTCAATACCAAAGAGAAATTATCCGGTAAATGTACGGTGTCATTTAAGATTAATGGACCACCAACAGATCCAATGAACTATGCTGAAGGCACATTTACAACGGAGTGTTACGTTTTTGGACTAAATCAGAATTAAAATATTTTAGTTCAAGATTCAAGATTTTATTGAGCCATTATGTTAACGAAAAAACAATAGGTCAAGCCACTAGCCCAAACGTAACATAAACGCACATGACCCTCTTGACTAACAAAAAGAATCCAAACTGCAAGCATCAACAAGTCCATGCAGACATTATAGTTAATAAGCAAGTACCTGGTGACATTCTATGGAGGACACTTAAGCGAGATGTTATTTTTATTTTCAACACATTGTTAAATTTTTTATTAGATATTTCAAAAAAGTCATTTTATTTCTATATCTAAAGACTAATTACTGTTTTTCTCTAATGATTATCAGAAACCTCTGACACAATAAAACCAAAATGATCTTTTCTCACGCTAAACAAATTCTTATTAAAACCCTACTCCGTGAAAAGAGAGCACTCAAACAGTTGAAACTTATTCTCCCATTATTATTATTCTATATCTTTTGAAGAATATTTGTATTCAGACTTACGCCCTATTAAAATAAAATAATGAGCTCCGAAAACTCAGCTTAGAGCGATATTAGATAACTTTTACAGAACAAAATACGATCCGTTCAAGTGATTTAACAAGAAGAAATGATTAGCTGTACAATTAAAATCAATATTAGTTTTCTCACATTGATCATTGATTTTATACCTATTTCAAAATAAAATACTAAAATAAATTTTATCTACAGTAAACGTTAACTAATTTAATCTAAATAATTTGAAATTAAATACTAAATAATTGAGTTAAAAATTCATTTTTCCTTCTTGTTTTGTATTTTTATTATAGGATAGGCCTACTATATTCGATCTTAACTAATTTAAAATTTTAATAACTATAAAAATTTCCTGATTACTCTAATCTAGATTTAATACTTTGTAATTGAGTTGGGAATGTATTTTTATATAGAATGTATTTGCACACGGATCTCAAAAACGGCACTGAGGAATTTCTTTAAATTTTGGAAATAACTAATTTCCGAGTAGAAAATAAGTTCTAAATAGGTCTAATGTCCAGGAAAATTCGTGTTTTCTTGTAATATTAAGTTTAAAATCTAAAAATTTAACATTACGCTTGTGGAGAGTAAAATGTAAACAATACAAACCAAAACAGCTGTTTATAACCGTTTAACAGTTTTTGATTGAAGACGGCAAAGAACAATATGTGAATAGAGGTTTTTCATAAATATTTATTTTATGTATGTAATAAATGGAAAATTATCAGGTCACTAAACAATTTGTAAAAACTTAAAGGTAACATAACTGTGCGAAATAAAAGGAGGAAAGAGTATTTCCAAAATCTTCCATGTTTTGATAGAAAACGTATTTGTTGTATTGCTTGAAGCCACTGTAACAAACCAATTATTATGTGTAAATTAAATTTCTCTTTTGGTTTTCAATCCTCGTTCCCTTTATATCAAAATCAGTTGGTCACAGGCTAATAATAACTGTATGGATGGTTAAACAGTAATAAATGATCGGCTTAAACAATTGAGGTTGGCTAAAACACCTTAACCGGCGTTGCTCATTTGGCAGACGCCGTGGTCCAGCGGTTGTGTGTTGACCTCGTAACTCAAAGGTCGCGTGTTCAAACCCCATCAGGGGCAATACTTTTGTTCAGTGCTATATTAATTATGGTGTATTAAATCGGTTTTATTTAAACCACATAAATGTTTTCATTGAGTAATAAATGTGTTTTAATTTTTCTAATTAATTTTTTATAATACATGTATTATTCTACACGAGCAAAGCTCGGTCACCAGGTACTATAACCTGCACAAAACAGGGTCTTACAGCCGAAAAAATAAAAATTAAAATAAAGTAAAAAGTACAGTACACTCATGTAAAGTACACTCATGTACAGTACACTCATGTACAGTACACTCATGTACAGTACACTGATGTACAGTACTCATGTACAGTACACTCATGTACAGTACACTCATGTACAGTACACTCATGTACAGTACAGTACAGTACAGTCATGTACAGTACACTCATGTACAGTACACTCATGTACAGTACACTCATGTACAGTACACTCATGTACAGTACACTCATGTACAGTACACTCATGTACAGTACACTCATGTACAGTACACTCATGTACAGTACACTCATGTACAGTACAGTACACTCATGTACAGTACACTCATGTACAGTACACTCATGTACAGTACACTCATGTACAGTACACTCATGTACAGTACACTCATGTACAGTACACTCATGTACAGTACACTCATGTACAGTACACTCATGTACAGTACACTCATGTACAGTACACTCATGTACAGTACACTCATGTACAGTACACTCATGTACAGTACACTCATGTACAGTACACTCATGTACAGTACACTCATGTACAGTACACTCATGTACAGTACACTCATGTACAGTACACTCATGTACAGTACACTCATGTACAGTACACTCATGTACAGTACACTCATGTACAGTACACTCATGTACAGTACACTCATGTACAGTACACTCATGTACAGTACACTCATGTACAGTACACTCATGAGTGTAATTTCACATGATGAGGGTTGAATGATGTTTATTTGTACGTAAGAGTTGAATTACATAATTATTTCAAAGGCCTCCTGAGCTATTGCCACGTGGCGCTTGTGATTTCTATAAATAGGTGTTGTCCATAAAGTGGCTTGATTAGATACAATGACGGTAAACAAGGCCCAACAACAAGCGTGCAAAAATAGAGCTCTGCTGAAGATTACTCATCACACCCGTCGCAGCAGACCTGCGTACTCAGCAAATTTCCAAATCAATAATATAATAATAATAATAATATATGACAAGATTGGTCGAAATCTGTCGATAAACATGAGAATTATTTACTTATTCTCCATAAGATTAACATGGGAGAGAGTATGCAGGTTTACTGCTGTGAGGAACACTGAGAGGCATACGTAGAAATAATTGTAACCGACTCTATAGAGAATATAAAACACTTGTGTAATAGCGTGCAACACGTAGAATTACTAGTTAGCGATTTGCTGCTATGCCATCATGAAGCTTGTGTTGGCTTTTCCCTTACTTATTTTTGTAAGTATACAAATTTTAATCCAAAAATTTAATAACTAGTTTATAACTGAGCTTATAAGTTAAATTGTTATTATTTTTTATAGTAAGTTAGTTTTCAGCACTACACCACTTCAATAAACATATTAGGACACTTGACAAGTTAATCTTGTTAAAGTTAATTTAAAAGGTTCAATAGACAGTTATGATTATTCGAACTGATTTCATAATCATCTTAGAAAACCAACCCATTCATATTGAAGAGTGTAGGGGTTGATGCAATACACAGCTTATTACCACAGATGATTATTTATCTGGGACATTAATTGATTTGCCCATAAACAAGGTTTAAAAAACAACATAGCAGAAGACCTGCGTACCATGCGAGTTTCTATATATTCTGGTATTACTTTTCATAAAAACTAATCTCAATCAGGTTAAACCCATATGGCAGCTATGTCGCTGAACAGAGTGTACACAAAAGAATGAGGACCAATACAAGTACCAAATAATAGAATCAATATGAGCATCATTAGTGACCTGGCACAAGTATATTTGAAATTTTACCTCTTCCCATGTTTTTCCAGAACTTCTCGGAAACTTGCACCAGAACTGGCGGTTGTTCTCTGGTGGGATAGTAGTCTAAACCGCTATGATTGTAGGACATGGGGCAAACAACCGCCTTATGAGTCCCCTGAATATCAACGTGTCTCTCCTAAGTTGAAGTTTTGGTCGGCCTCATGCACGATAAAGCTTCAGGCCCCGTCATTTTTTTGAAAACTCTATAAATGATTACATTTATCGCACTATGTGAGAGGAGTTAGTTTTCTAATAGTTGAATGACATCGAGAAGGTCTTGTCTTTTCCTTTTTGGCAGAATGGAGCGCCACCAGCCCCAGTCATAGGGACGGTAGCGTGTCCTGTAATCCAGCTTCTTGGAGGTCACGAATTGTGGATAGTTATTATTACGAATTGTGGATTAACGTCCGCACTATTTAATACTAGGTAAATATGTGTGCAAAGTTTAATTTCTGTAACTTAAATGGTTCTTGAGATAACAATTTTTGAAACAAATACAAAATGGCGGCTAGCGGCTAAACGAAGGATTTTTCGACATATGTTTATTAAATACTTTTTTGTTTATTTTGATGAGTCCCACCATCCCTTGAAGTTTGTCCCCGACTTCCCCCAGTATATGTTTAGCTCGCCTTAATGTTCGAAAATGAGTATCTTGACTGGATATACGAAGATTGCATTCCCTACCGTTGAAACTGTGAAGAGTTGGCCACTTTAATATTGAATGAATTGTCTAATTAATATCAAAGACCAATCAAACAATATTTATAGCGGTCTTTTGGCTTTTTCATTATATTTTCTAATATGTTTCCAATTTAATTTCAATCTTAAGGTGAAGCAATATTACAAAACTTATATTGCTGCGTTATCTATTACCAATACCGATCGGGGTTGCAGATTGGGAATTAACTGTTGAGTGACACACTGGATGTAGTTGTTGTCCATATTATTGTCGTAATCTCAGGGATTCTTCCCAGCTTTCCACAATGTCAAAGTGTTGGGGGAAACCCTTCTTCCCCATCGTTTTGGCCTTAGCACCTCCGTGTCGTCCCAAAATCATTAAGTTCTAAAACCACCAAATTCCACGAATCGATAATTGGCCATCTGCAGCGCCTGCTTGACAGATATACATCACCTCGACTGAACCCACGGGGGCCACGTAGTGTTGTCTTACAGCCTGTGTAGTCAGGAACTTTAGTCAAAGGTTCAAACCCAGATTGCAGAATAAGAGCGAATTCTTCATCACATATCTGAAATAATATATGAATATATACGTATCATTTCACGAGAAATAAATAAATCTGGAATAGGTCATGTAAACCACAAACTATGTGATTTGACCTACCAATAACAGCATAAAAGGGCTATATAAAGTATGGGAAATTAAATTATATTTAGAAGCATACATTGACGGATCTCAACCACATGTGGTCCCTGGGAACCTCTAAACGAAAATGTAACATGGTCCCGGTCTTAAATCTCGCCATGAGACCTACGGTAATAGCTTTGACTATACATTATTAAAATAGCTTCTTCCCTATGTGAAATTTGCTGAAAGAGAAGCAAAACCAGAATATAAACAGAATATTAACTCTTACCATGCTGCCTACGGTAATTATATAACTTATTTCCCATGGGAAATTCGATAAAATGAATAATATTTGGAAATATCTTATAGACCTAGTAACTAAGACGGGTAGATAATCCCGCATGCGCCCGGTCCCGCAGTATCATCACAGGTTAGGCACATCCCGACTACCTGCTCTACAACCCTGAACCCTCGTCAAACACCTCATTATCGAGTGCAATCATCTATAAATTCTGTTGGTGATTTTGAACTGTTTTTCCAAGAATTAAGGATTTGGTGATTTTGATTTTGGTGATTTTGGCACGGAATCTGCGCCTCCATCCCCCTGAGTCAGCGGGGGAATGCTCACAGAAAGGTCATGGCCCGGCTTCCACCCACTCCTTGCCTACACCGCCACGCCAGGCCCAAGTGTCAGCTTAGCTGTGATCAGATTTACAGTTCTTCACCCGGTAACATCAACAATTATCTGTCTAATGTAACATATATAAATACACAAAATGCTAAAATTTTGATTACTTTGTTGACAGTTCTCGCCAACCTTTGGGTTGCGAAGGAGCCCATTTGTCGTGGAGAGACACCCAGTGTTACTTTCCTTACAACCAAAGACAGACGCCAAGAGAACCTCCGGTCCAGTGGAGCAGGAGGAGTTCTCCGCACCGATGACGTCATCAACCTCCATCATGGAGACCTGGTCACTCGCCACAGCTGGAACCTCGGACACCGGTAACTTTTGTCTTTCTGATCCTTGCTAGCTTGCTTACTAGAACTAAGGCCATGCTAAAAAAATAAATAAACAAAAAAATAAAACTTCTAACTGCTCTTGATGAGCGCAATTTTATCACTTGGGAAGTTAAACGGTACAATATTTTTAAATTACGTAAATAATCTCTAAACTACATGGGACGGTTACATAAGTTAGAGGTTGCATAACGCAAATCATTAATTAGACATTATATAACACTCTGCTATGTAACAGCCAATATGGGATTTTTAAGTGGTGTTTTTACAAAACTAATTAGTAGTTCTGAATACACGAAATATCTCTTGAATCATCCTTCGTTTAAGAGAAACCGTTACATTTAGAGTTATTAAAGAATTTATACGCGTGAGATGCGTCTAACTTCCCGAGTAATATGCATAAAAATGTTCTGATATAGCAAAGGATGTAAAATACATCCTTTGCTTGAAAAGGGAGTGCTTTTTCTGACTATACTTTTGCTTTTTCATAATGTTGGTCGCATTGTAAAACCGTTTTCACTTCCTTATTTCCGTAGTATAGAAGATATATCTTCAAACCTTTTGACATCTTTAATTTCACCTTTCCAATTTTCTTCCTGTTTTCCTGTTTATTTTGCAAATCCTCAAGTAGTTTTCTTAAGACACACAAACGTAGGTTCTTCGTTATATACATTAGATAGTCATCCTCTGTCAACACCGTTCATATTCTACATTCACATTCCAGCTTTTTCACATCACATTTCTTTTTCCTTGTTTAGTCAGAACACTTCTAGCGAAAATTTGTATTAATACCTATTCCACTTAATACAATCGAAATCACCCGGAAAATATCTCCTGATTATACCAATTATTCCATCGAGAGTCGAGACTAATCCACTTCTTCGGTAATCCATCTACCTTACCCTAATTATGCGTATCAAGCTACACATACTGTCCCACCCTATTCCAACCAGTGTACCCAGAGTATGCCAGCCAGGTTATTTAGGTACTTATGAATCTAAATTATCTATTGTGTCTTTTATAATATTTCTTTTAAGAAAGAAAATGTTCATGGTCTTTTTAGTAACCGTTTCCAGGTCAAAATGGTAGCCCCAAAGGCCTCTGGAATCCAGATCCAGTGTTGATAATGACGACGAATACTCTCTTGGCTAAACAGAGGGTACCCCGAGCATTAAAAAAGAATACATATCTTACAGGTAAGAATATCACGGTTGGTTTCAAGATACATCATAGGAGCTTAATTATGGCACTGAATATCCTTAGCTGACCCTAAAAGGGTGGTTAAATCAAGAAATGGACAGATGACTGTGAGCATGTATAAACCAGTCCACCGAGAAGTTCATAGATATGCTTTTTAGTTCTTTCTAGTCTCATAATACAGACCATTATGGGGGCCCAAAGATCAAGCCAGGCCAGCCCCTAATAACCAACATCCTATCAACCAGCTATCCTATCCTAGCCGGGCCACATTTACCAGACATTGCAGATCCCACATACCGTCCTACCCAATCAGTCCTATATTCACTAGGTACCCAGGATATCCCAATCGTGTGGTACCACCTAGGGATGTTCCGATATTATCGATATCAATGAATATCGATATTTTTCTTTCGATATTTCCGATATTATATCGATATTGGAGATTCGATATTATCGTAATATTGAAAGATTATGGTCAATATCGGATTTCGATATTCTATTTTTATAAATTAGTTATTTTTATAAAATACGGGTTTTCAATCGCGATATGACT
Source organism: Nephotettix cincticeps (assembly GCA_023375725.1). Classification (NCBI taxonomy): domain Eukaryota; kingdom Metazoa; phylum Arthropoda; class Insecta; order Hemiptera; family Cicadellidae; genus Nephotettix; species Nephotettix cincticeps. Next base: position 57,275,577 of record CM041790.1, read on the forward strand.
ATATGATATTGGTTTGAAATAAATTTAATTTTTTACTGAATAACTGAAATGTTATTCTGTCTATGTTTGTAAGATGCCTTGCCCTTGCCCAACGCTTGGGTTGGTAGCAATTCAGATTTTGTTGTTTGATTTCTCTGTGGTGTGTGGTATGTGATTCTTATTCTTATTCTTACCCCAGTTAAGCCTATTTCTGAGTTACATTTAAAGTATGCAGTTTACAAAAATTAACCAGAATCACTATTATTTCTGTTTTTGGTAACTGTTTTGGGTAACTTGTACAGTGGCATCCGTATAATACATCAATAACTAACTAAAACTAGTGGCCTCAGTATAATACATAAATATCCAACTAAACCTAGTGGCCTCCGTATGTAACATAAGTAACCAATCTAAAACTTGTAGCCTCAGTATGTTACATAAATTACCGATTTCATGACTACTTTTTGTAATATTTTGACGTAATTAAATACCACAATCTATAACTGATTTTATAGTTATTATTATGTAAAAAATGGTGCATTTCTACATACGGAGGCCTCTAGTTATAGAGAGTGGCCTCGTATAATACTGAAGTTTTTAAAGTTGTGTGTAATCATAAGAGTTGTGCAATATATCAAAAAAATATCATTCGATATTGTCGATATCGATATTTTGTTTCGATATTATCGCTGTATCGATATTGATGGTCTATATCGTTATCGAATATCGGAAGATACACGATATCGGAACAACCCTAGCACCACCTAGTGCTCCAGGTAGAAGAACATTTTGAAATTTGGAATCCAGAACAGTTTCTAACAAAAGTGTCTAACCAAGTAGATTTCAGCTACCCAAGTATCAAAGGTCGGTCATAGCCGATCCAGAACTACCAGGCATCTCGCCCTATAAAACCATTAAATCAACCCCATCAGGACATACTTCCTGTGCCATCTAGAACATAGAAAATTCTAGAATCTGACTGAATAATCTGGAATCTGCAATGGTTATAAACCATTCTAGATTCAAAATTCCAACGGGCAGCCCAGTTATTCCAGGCTCATTAACCCTGACATAAACATAAATAATCCAGGACTCCCTGAGATTTCCTATATGAAAGCCTTTACCAGTGACATCAATGCTACTAAGCTCACACGTAACATGAACTGTGATCGATTTAGTTGAGTATTCTACTGTGTCACAAAAATGCGTAGCGTTCTTTGCAGTACCAATTTCCACATTCAAAAGTAAGTCAAAATCGTACTAGGCATATTATTTCGATTTTGCCGTAATCAACAAATTTTACTATCTAAATATATAAAATAAAGTCGTGTTAGTTACACGCGTTATAACTCGAGACTGACTGGACCGATTTTAATGATATTTGATTTTTATGGTTTCATCTCTGCTCCGGTCATGCTTTATGCATAATCAGTTTCCTTAAATTCAATTAGTTTCCATTTTATAACGTTTTAAATTTATAATGTTAACCTTATGGGAAATAAGTTTGTTTAAAAATTTTCTAAGATCAAAACATTTGATTTCTTAAAACAGCTGTTGGTTTACTCTCCGTTAGCAATATGCTTTACTATCCAATGCCATATGAATAATTCATTAATGTAAAACTATGAAGTAAATATATGCTGTACAAACTTAACAGCATTTTTAGGAATTATGTACTGTATTTATTTTTTTTATTTTTTGTATGATTAAAAGTCACGTATTTATATATTTGCCTAATAAAATAATTACTATGTTTATGCATGTTAGGTTTATTATAATAATCTGCTGTTTAATATTTAAAGCTTTCACAACGGAGCCGCAATGTTATTTGACGTCTCAAAATGGCCAATCTTAAAGTTAACGTGTATTTTCTGTTACGTGTTACGAAGTTCGCTGGGTCAGCTAGTTTATTAATAAATAATATTTTGAAAAATCCTTTGAAATACCTATTTTCATAGAAATTGTTATACCAGTTTTGTTTCGTAGTTACAACTGCTTGACCAAATTTTGTTTATCAAACCCTAATAATATTTGAATGGCCGCCATTAAAAACTTTAAAAGTCTAATTTCAAGAAAACTAGCTCATGAAGAAAATTTTTGAAGCCAAAAAATATATCGCCAAAAACAATTTTTCTATCTAAATCTAATGACGCACGAATTAGAATAACTGTATCAGTGGACTGACACATACTATCTCGCTTAAGTAAATTAAAAACGACAATTTTTAATGAAACAATCATAATCACACTTTTTATTTACATAAACTTTACAAGTTTACATAAATATCATGTAATCATTTTTTGTTTCAAAAACAATGATTCAATTCCAGAAAATTACAAGGGAACAAAGTTAAATTTCTCCATTTTGAAATTCTCAAGGTGTTATAAAAAAGTATCAAGTATTTTAAACTAAAAAATAAAACTCTTATACCAAATTTTTATTAAAATATCTTAAACAGGTTTTAAATATTTTTTTAATACAATCTTAGTGGATTCTGGCAACACTAAGCTGGAGTCTGAAAAAATTGTCAGGCATAATTTAGACTTATTTTTGAATGTTCGATTCGGTACTTCAAAGCACGCTACGCTTGTTTTATGACACTTGTATATTAGTAGTATTTTACCTCAAAAGATTTATTTTATAAAATATACATGTTTTTTTCTATGTTAACAGATGCCACGTATTCGGGATCCTTCTTCACTGTTAGTTACAAGAAGCATTTAGTAAGCCCTGAAAATGGAGAGTGCATGTGTACATATATTATCCAAGGCAAGGTTCAGCATGTGACAAGCGGTATAAATGAAAATTTTTCATTTCCATGTTCTCAAGCAAGTACTAGTTATTATAACGAGCTCGATGAATCTAGACTTTTAGCAGGAAACGATGAATATTTATACTTTGTTTATGCCGATATATCAAATACTAATCAACTCTTGGTCATAGAAAATGGAAACTGCAAAATTATAACTTACACCGAAGGACAGAACACCTATTCGACAGATGCAACATCCAAACATACATCTGCTACAATAGAAGGAGAAACAAATTTGGATAGTGTAACATGTAATACAATGACTGAAGAGTTAAAAAATATTCTACAATGTTTGCTTACACAGTGTCACACCGATTTTTCGACAAAAAAAAAAGAATTGGCAGATATGGTGAAGAACCTGCCCAAAGTTGTTACTAAAAGGTTTCCGAGTCTTAACTACATTTTAAAACACAAGTCTGAACAGAAAGATAAGGGATGGACGGAGACATTTGAGATAAGTGGCACGCCAACGTCTGCAACAAGAAATATACAAGACACTTTTAATCCTGAATATCAAAAAGACAGATTCATTCATCTCACCGACGATGAAGTGTTTGTAGGATGCTCAGACCAGAAATTCCTACTTTATGGAAATATGGGCAATCCCGATCAGCTTATAGAGATTCAAGATGGAAAATGTAAAATAAACACTTATACCCCGAAAGGTGGAGATGAATCTGGTGAAACAACAAATAAAGACGAGGTTTTGGATGAAGGCCGATGCTCTAAGGTATCAGCTCTTTTGAAAAATATTGAAGATCGTTTGAAGAATAAGCAAAACAATGACGCTGACTTTAAGGAGAATCGAAAACAGTTGAACGATCTGTTAAATAAATTTACAAAAGGAATAACCGAACGTTTGGAAGACACGAGATACCTGGTAGAATTTACAACTGTAGAGAAAGATATAGGATGTTCAGTGACGGTGAAGGTAAATGAACGTTCAACACCTTCAACGACACTTATAGAAGACACATATAAAATAGATTGTAAGAAAGACTTGTCCAAAAAGAAAGTTGATGATGTACTTTTATTTTCTCCCGATGACTACGTATACTTGCTTTACAGTTATGTACACAACCCTGATAAACTATTTGAATTCGATTTTAAAACAGTAACATGCAATATAAAAACCTACACGTCTAATGGTCTAGAAAAGCCTAGTGTGGAAACACAAAATTTTAGAAAAGGTGACCGTAGATTTGATACAATAGGCAACCCATTAGGAAAAACTATATTTTCCATAGTTTATGAAGAAGATTACAAGGACAGTTTTAGAATACTAGACCGGATAGTAAAGACATTTACAAATGGCTTATCGGAAAGCCTCATAGGGACAAACTACGGTGTAGAATACAAAAAAAAAGATGAAGAAAATACATGCACCGAGACAATTGGGGTAAGAGGTATGGAAGAGGTACCAACAAAGTTTATACTAGACACCTTTAGTCCTGAATGTAAAGAAGAAAGATTTATTCATTACAAGCAAGATACGCTCTTTGTGGGAGGAACCAATCAGAACTTCTTACTTTACGGACATCTAGACAACCCCAATCAGCTTATTGTAAAAAGTGAAACATGCAAAATAATAACATACATATCAAATGCTCAAGGTTTATCTAGTGAAGAAACAAAGAATCATGAGGTTTTGGGTGAAGACAGATGCACTGAAATACTAGGACTGATGAAAGATGTTGAATATCGTTTGTTAGATAACCATATCAATGACGCTGACTTAAAGGAGAAACAGAAACAGTTGAACGAACTGGTAAATAAATTTACAAAAGGAATAGCCGAAAGTTTGGATGACACGAGATACCTGGTAGAATTTACAACTGTAGAGAAAGATATAGGATGTTCAGTGACGATGAAGGTAAATAAACGTTCAACACCTTCAACGATACTTATAGAAGACACATATAAAAGAGATTGTAAGAAAGACATGTACAAGAAGAAATTTGATGATGTTCTTTTATTTTCTCCCGGTGGCACCACATTCTTGCTTTACAGTTATGTAAACAACCCTGATAAACTAATTGAATTTGATTTTAATATATGTAATATAAAAACCTTCACGCCTAACGGTCTAGAAAAGCCTAGTGTGGAAACACAAACCCTTAAAAAAGGTGACCATAGATTTGGTACAATAATCAACCCATTACAAGATACTATACTTACCATGTTGGGTGAAAAAGATTACAAGGACAGTTATAGAAAACTAGACCAGATAGTAAAGACATTTACAAATGGCTTATCCGAAAGCGACACAGGGACAAACTAAGATGTAGAATACAAAAATAAAGATGAAGAAAAATATGTAAGATCTTTTGGTTAATAACCTGGACAGTGTAGATAGTTTCAATGAGAAATAAAAACAGTTGAACCTATGGGTGACAAAATTTACAAAAGGGCTAACAGAAAGAGGTCAGAGTTCGAACTCTATTGTAGATTTCAATACCAAAGAGAAATTATCCGGTAAATGTACGGTGTCATTTAAGATTAATGGACCACCAACAGATCCAATGAACTATGCTGAAGGCACATTTACAACGGAGTGTTACGTTTTTGGACTAAATCAGAATTAAAATATTTTAGTTCAAGATTCAAGATTTTATTGAGCCATTATGTTAACGAAAAAACAATAGGTCAAGCCACTAGCCCAAACGTAACATAAACGCACATGACCCTCTTGACTAACAAAAAGAATCCAAACTGCAAGCATCAACAAGTCCATGCAGACATTATAGTTAATAAGCAAGTACCTGGTGACATTCTATGGAGGACACTTAAGCGAGATGTTATTTTTATTTTCAACACATTGTTAAATTTTTTATTAGATATTTCAAAAAAGTCATTTTATTTCTATATCTAAAGACTAATTACTGTTTTTCTCTAATGATTATCAGAAACCTCTGACACAATAAAACCAAAATGATCTTTTCTCACGCTAAACAAATTCTTATTAAAACCCTACTCCGTGAAAAGAGAGCACTCAAACAGTTGAAACTTATTCTCCCATTATTATTATTCTATATCTTTTGAAGAATCATTTGTATTCAGACTCACGCCCTATTAAAATAAAATAATGAGCTCTGAAAACTCAGCTTAGAGCGATATTAGATAACTTTTACAGAACAAAATACGATCCGTTCAAATGATTTAACAAGAAGAAATGATTAGCTGTAAAATTAAAATCAAAATTAATTTTCTTACATTGATAATTGATTTTATACCTATTTCAAAATAAAATACTAAATTAAATTTTATCTACAGTAAACGTTAACTAATGTTCTAATTTAATCTAAATAATTTGAAATTAAATATTAAATAATTGAGTTAGAAATTCATTTTTCCTTCCTGTTTTGTTTTAGCGAATTTCCCATAGGGAAGAAGCTGTTACCGTAGGTCTCATGGTAAGACTTAAGCCCGAGACCATGTTATTTTTTCGTCTTTAGGTGCCCAGAGTCCAAAAACAATAGTCGTTAAAATTTACATATATATATATATATATATATATATATATATATATGTGTGTGTGTGTGTGTGTGTGTGTGTGTGTGTGTGTGTGTGTGTGTGTGTGTGTGTGTGTGTGTGTGTGTGTGTGTGTGTGTGTGTGTCTGTGAACACGATAACTCTCGTAAAAATGGTCCAATGAAGACCAAATTTGGTAGAGACGTGTATTCCTACAAATGCTCGGACGAGTTTGTAAACTAGACATATCGGTCAATGGGAATGGGTAGTTTGGGGGGGTTTTGTACCCCAAAATAAGGGTTTTTGCGTTTTTCACATGTAATTTTTAAAATATTCTAATTTTTTATTTCACCATTGGAATTTGCTTACAAAACTACACAGTTAAGTTCCTTAAAGTTTTTCTCTATCTCCAACGGTTACCGAGGTATTAAAAAATCTAAACACGGTACGATGTATTGTGGGGCTCCAATTTTAATCTTATGGAGGATAGGGAAAAATTTATATTTCCCATATTAATCAATATTTTTGGATAAGACTTGATATTTAGCTTCATGTGGTTGAGATCTATCCATTTATGCTAAAAAATCATAGATTATGTGTTTATCATGGCAGCAAACCTGCATACTCTTTTCCCATTAATCATATAGGGAATAGGCAAACACCTTTCATCCATGGACAGATGTTTATGAAAGTTGGTATAAATGTTAAGATAAAAATTATTTATGGTAGAAATGACTACTTTCAGTGTTTCTCACAGCAGCTAACCTGTACGCTCTTTCCCATGTTAATCTTATGGAGAATAGGCAAATAATTCGCATGTTTATGGACAGATTTTTTATAAAACTTGTCATATATTATCATTATATTATTGATTTGGAAATTCGCTGAGTACGCAGGTCTGCTGCGACGGGTTTTTTTTTAATTATAAGTCAGGCCTACTATATTAGATCTTAACTAATTTAAATTTTTTATAAGTATACAAATTTCCTGATTACTCTAATCTAGATTTAATACTTTGTAATTGAGTTGAGAATGTATTTTTATTTTTATATTGGTATTTACAGTAAAAAGTTTCAGGCTTCATAATACTAATTTATATAACATGCACAAAGCAGGGTCTTACAGCCGAAAAAATAAAAATATAAAAAGTAAAATAGTTAAAAGTAAACATTATTACACTCATGTACAGTACAGTCATGTACAGTACACTCATGTACAGTACACTCATGTACAGTACACTCATGTACAGTACACTCATGAGTGTAATTTCACATGATGAGGGTTGAATGATGCTTATTTGTACGTAAGAGTTAAATTACATAATTATTTCAAAGGCCTCCTGAGCTATTGCCACGTGGCGCTTGTGATTTCTATAAATAGGTGTTGACCATAAAGTGGCTTGATTAGATACAATGACGGTAAACAAGGCCAAACAACAAGCGTGCAAAAATAGAGCTCTGCTGAAGATTACTCATCACACCCGTCGCAGCAGACCTGCGTACTCAGAAAATTTCCAAATCAATAATATAATAATAATAATAATAATATATGACAAGATTGGTCGAAATCTGTCGATAAACATGAGAATTATTTACTTATTCTCCATAAGATTAACATGGGAGAGAGTATGCAGGTTTACTGCTGTGAGGAACACTGAGAGGCATACGTAGAAATAATTGTAACCGACTCTATAGAGAATATAAAACACTTGTGTAATAGCGTGCAACACGTAGAATTACTAGTTAGCGATTTGCTGCTATGCCATCATGAAGCTTGTGTTGGCTTTTCCCTTACTTATTTTTGTAAGTATACAAATTTTAATCCAAAAATTTAATAACTAGTTTATAACTGAGCTTATAAGTTAAATTGTTATTATTTTTTATAGCAAGTTATTTTTCAGCACTACACCACTTCAATAAACATATTAGGACACTTGAACCGACAAGTTAATCTTATTGTTAAAGTTAATTTAAAAGTAGTCATCGGTGTCTGATAGTAGAGACCGGCCGGTACACACAATAATTAATAATTTAGTTAAATTTTTAAAAAGTTTTAAATGTTTTAAGTGTAACTTTAATGTACAGTTTTGTTTAAATGTGTGCAGTCTATGTATGTGTGTGTATTGAAGAAGATTATAACGACCTCCAATGGAGCGAATAGCTTGATATTTGTTTGAAATGAACCACGTGTTCGAAACCCTGGGTCACAAAGTTGGTGACAAATAAGAATTGGATTGACGGGATAGTAAGGTTAGTAACCTATTATTTATTAATTTAAAAGGTTCAATAGACAGTTATGATTATCCGAACTGAATTCATAATCATCTTAGAAAACCAATCCATTCATATTGAAGAGTGTAGGGGTTGATGCAATACACAGCTTATTACCACAGATGATTATTTATCTAGGACATTAATTGATTTGCCCATAAACAAGGTTTAAAAAACAACATAGCAGAAGACCTGCGTACCATGCGAGTTTCTATATATTCTGCTATTACTTTTCATAAAAACTAATCTCAATCAGGTTAAACCCCATATGGCAGCTATATCGCTGAACAGAGTGTACACAAAAGAATTGCAACATTATGAGGACCAATACAAGTACCGAATAATAGAATCAATATGAGCATCATTAGTGACATGGCACAAGTATATTTGAAATTTTACCTCTTCCCATGTTTTTCCAGAACTTCTCGGAAACTTGCACCAGAACTGGCGGTTGTTCTCTGGTGGGATAGTAGTCTAAACCGCTATGATTGTAGGACATGGGGCAAACAACCGCCTTATGAGTCCCCTGAATATCAACGTGTCTCTCCTAAGTTGAAGTTTTGGTCGGCCTCATGCACGATAAAGCTTCAGGCCCCGTCATTTTTTTGAAAACTATATAAATGATTACATTTATCGCACTATGTGAGAGGAGTTCGTTTTCTAATAGTTGAATGACATCGAGAAGGTCTTGTCTTTTCCTTTTTGGCAGAATGGAGCGCCACCAGCCCCAGTCATAAGGACGGTAGCGTGTCCTGTAATCCAGCTTCTTGGAGGTCACGAATTGTGGATAGTTATTATTACGAATTGTGGATTAACGTCCGCACTAATTTAATACTAGGTAAATATGTGTGCAAAGTTTAATTTCTGTAACTTAAATGGTTCTTGAGATAACCAATTTTTGAAACAAATACAAAATGGCGGCTAGCGGCTAAACGAAGGATTTTTCGACATATGTTTATTAAATACTTTTTTGTTTATTTTGATGAGTCCCACCATCCCTTGAAGTTTGTCCCCGACTTCCCCCAGTATATGTTTAGCTCGCCTTAATGTTCGAAAATGAGTATCTTGACTGGATATACGAAGATTGCATTCCCTACCGTTGAAAACTGTGAAGAGTTGGCCACTTTAATATTGAATGAATTGTCTAATTAATATCAAAGACCAATCAAACAATATTTATAGCGGTCTTTTGGCTTTTTCATTATATTTTCTAATATGTTTCCAATTTAATTTCAATCTTAAGGTGAAGCAATATTACAAAACTTATATTGCTGCGTTATCTATTACCAATACCGATCGGGGTTGCAGATTGGGAATTAACTGTTGAGTGACCCACTGGATGTAGTTGTTGTCCATATTATTGTCGTAATCTTAGGGATTCTTCCCAGCTTTCCACAATGTCAAAGTGTTGGGGGAAACCCTTCTTCCCCATCGTTTTGGCCTTTGCACCTCCGTGTCGTCCCAAAATCATTAAGTTCTAAAACCACCAAATTCCACGAATCGATAATTGGCCATCTGCAGCGCCTGCTTGACAGATATACATCACCTCGACTGAACCCACGGGGGCCACGTAGTGTTGTCTTACAGCCTGTGTAGTCAGGAACTTTAGTCAAAGGTTCAAACCCAGATTGCAGAATAAGAGCGAATTCTTCATCACATATCTGAAATAATATATGAATATATACGTATCATTTCACGAGAAATAAATAAATCTGGAATAGGTCATGTAAACCACAAACTATGTGATTTGACCTGCCAATAACAGCATAAAAGGGCTATATAAAGCATGGGAAATTAAATGATATTTAGAAGCATACATTGACGGATCTCAACCAGATGTGGTCCCTGGGAACCTCTAAACGAAAATGTAACATGGTCCCGGTCTTAAATCTCGCCATGAGACCTACGGTAATAGCTTTGACTATACATTATTAAAATAGCTTCTTCCCTATGTGAAATTTGCTGAAAGAGAAGCAAAACCAGAATATAAACAGAATATTAACTCTTACCATGCTGCCTACGGTAATTATATAACTTATTTCCCATGGGAAATTCGATAAAATGAATAATATTTGGAAATATCTTATAGACCTAGTAACTAAGACGGGTAGATAATCCCGCATGCGCCCGGTCCCGCAGTATCATCACAGGTTAGGCACATCCCGACTACCTGCTCTACAACCCTGAACCCTCTTCAAACACCCCATTATCGCGTGCAATCATCTATAAATTCTGTTGGTGATTTTGAACTGTTTTTCCAAGAATTAAGGATTTGGTGATTTTGATTTTGGTGATTTTGGCACGGAATCTGCGCCTCCATCCCCCTGAGTCAGCGGGGGAATGCTCACAGAAAGGTCATGGCCCGGCTTCCACCCACTCCTTGCCTACACCGCCACGCCAGGCCCAAGTGTCAGCTTAGCTGTGATCAGATTTACAGTTCTTCACCCGGTAACATCAACAATTATCTGTCTAATGTAACATATATAAATACACAAAATGCTAAAATTTTGATTACTTTGTTGACAGTTCTCGCCAACCTTTGGGTTGCGAAGGAGCCCATTTGTCGTGGAGAGACACCCAGTGTTACTTTCCTTACAACCAAAGACAGACGCCAAGAGAACCTCCGGTCCAGTGGAGCAGGAGGAGTTCTCCGCACCGATGACGTCATCAACCTCCATCATGGAGACCTGGTCACTCGCCACAGCTGGAACCTCGGACACCGGTAACTTTTGTCTTTCTGATCCTTGCTAGCTTGCTTACTAGAACTAAGGCCATGCTAAAAAAATAAATAAACAAAAAAATAAAACTTCTAACTGCTCTTGATGAGCGCAATTTTATCACTTGGGAAGTTAAACGGTACATTATTTTTAAATTACGTAAATAATCTCTAAACTACATGGGACGGTTACATAAGTTAGAGGTTGCATAACGTAAATCATTAATTAGACATTATATAACACTCTGCTATGTAACAGCCAATATGGGATTTTTAAGTGGTGTTTTTACAAAACTAATTAGTAGTTCTGAATACACGAAATATCTCTTGAATCATCCTTCGTTTAAGAGAAACCGTTACATTTAGAGTTATTAAAGAATTTATACGCGTGAGATGCGTCTAACTTCCCGAGTAATATGCATAAAAATGTTCTGATATAGCAAAGGATGTAAAATACATCCTTTGCTTGAAAAGGGAGTGCTTTTTCTGACTATACTTTTGCTTTTTCATAATGTTGGTCGCATTGTAAAACCGTTTTCACTTCCTTATTTCCGTAGTATAGAAGATATATCTTCAAACCTTTTGACATCTTTAATTTCACCTTTCCAATTTTCTTCCTGTTTTCCTGTTTATTTTGCAAATCCTCAAGTAGTTTTCTTAAGACACACAAACGTAGGTTCTTCGTTATATACATTAGATAGTCATCCTCTGTCAACACCGTTCATATTCTACATTCACATTCCAGCTTTTTCACATCACATTTCTTTTTCCTTGTTTAGTCAGAACACTTCTAGCGAAAATTTGTATTAATACCTATTCCACTTAATACAATCGAAATCACCCGGAAAATATCTCCTGATTATACCAATTATTCCATCGAGAGTCGAGACTAATCCACTTCTTCGGTAATCCATCTACCTTACCCTAATTATGCGTATCAAGCTACACATACTGTCCCACCCTATTCCAACCAGTGTACCCAGAGTATGCCAGCCAGGTTATTTAGGTACTTATGAATCTAAATTATCTATTGTGTCTTTTATAATATTTCTTTTAAGAAAGAAAATGTTCATGGTCTTTTTAGTAACCGTTTCCAGGTCAAAATGGTAGCCTTAACGGCCTCTGGAATCCAGATCCAGTGTTGATAATGACGACGAATACTCTCTTGGCTAAACAGAGGGTACCCCGAGCATTAAAAAAGAATACATATCTTACAGGTAAGAATATCACGGTTGGTTTCAAGATACATCATAGGAGCTTAATTATGGCACTGAATATCCTTAGCTGACCCTAAAAGGGTGGTTAAATCAAGAAATGGACAGATGACTGTGAGCATGTATAAACCAGTCCACCGAGAAGTTCATAGATATGCTTTTTAGTTCTTTCTAGTCTCATAATACAGACCATTATGGGGGCCCAAAGATCAAGCCAGGCCAGCCCCTAATAACCAACATCCTATCAACCAGCTATCCTATCCTAGCCGGGCCACATTTACCAGACATTGCAGATCCCACATACCGTCCTACCCAATCAGTCCTATATTCACTAGGTACCCAGGATATCCCAATCGTGTGGTACCACCTAGGGATGTTCCGATATTATCGATATCAATGAATACCGATATTTTTCTTTCGATATTTCCGACATTATATCGATATTGGGGATTCGATATTATCGTAATATTGAAAGATTATGGTCAATATCGGATTTCGATATTCTATTTTTATAAATTAGTTATTTTTATAAAAAACGGGTTTTCAATCGCGATAGGACTATATGATATTAGTTTGAAATAAATTTAATTTTTTACAGAATAACTGAAATGTTATTCTGTCTATGTTTGTAAGATGCCTTGCCCTTGCCCAATGTTTGGGTTGGTAGCAATTCAGATTTGGTTGTTTGATTTCTCTGTGGTGTGTGGTATGTGATTCTTATTCTTATTCTTACCCCAGTTAAGCCTATTTCTGAGTTACATTTAAAGTATGCAGTTTACAAAAATTAACCAGAATCACTATTATTTCTGTTTTTGGTAACTGTTTTGGGTAACTTGTACAGTGGCATCCGTATAATACATTAATAATTAACTAAAACTAGTGGCCTCCGGATATTACATAAATATCCAACTAAACCTAGTGGCCTCCGTATGTAACATAAGTAACCAATCTAAAACTTGTAGCCTCAGTATGTTACATAAATTACCGATTTCATGACTACTTTTTGTAATATTTTGACGTAATTAAATACCACAATCTATAACTGATTTTATAGTTATTATCATGTAAAAAATGGTGCATTTCTACATACGGAGGCCTCTAGTTATAGAGAGTGGCCTCGTATAATACTGAAGTTTTTAAAGTTGTGTGTAATCATAAGAGTTGTGCAATATATAAAAAAAAATATCATTCGATATTGTCGATATCGATATTTTGTTTCGATATTATCGCTGTATCGATATTGATGGTCTATATCGTTATTGATATCGAATATCGGAAGATACACGATATCGGAACAACCCTAGTACCACCTAGTGCTATTTTGAAATTTGGAATCCAGAACAGTTTCTAACAAAAGTGTCTAACCAAGTAGATTTCAGCTACCCAAGTATCAAAGGTCGGTCATAGCCGATCCAGAACTACCAGGCATCTCGCCCTATAAAACCATTAAATCAACCCCATCAGGACATACTTCCTGTGCCATCTAGAACATAGAAAATTCTAGAATCTGACTGAATAATCTGGAATCTGCAATGGTTATAAACCATTCTAGATTCAAAATTCCAACGGGCAGCCCAGTTATTCCAGGCTCATTAACCCTGACATAAACATAAATAATCCAGGACTCCCTGAGATTTCCTATATGAAAGCCTTTACCAGTGACATCAATGCTACTAAGCTCACACGTAACATGAACTGTGATCGATTTAGTTGAGTATTCTACTGTGTCACAAAAATGCGTAGCGTTCTTTGCAGTACCAATTTCCACATTCAAAAGTAAGTCAAAATCGTACTAGGCATTTATTTCGATTTTGCCGTAATCCAAATTTTACTATCTAAATATATAAAATAAAGTCGTGTTAGTTACACGCGTTATAACTCGAGACTGACTGGACCGATTTTAATGATATTTGATTTTTATGGTTTCATCTCTGCTCCGGTCATGCTTTATGCATAATCAGTTTCCTTAAATTCAATTAGTTTCCATTTTATAACGTTTTAAATTTATAATGTTAACCTTATGGGAAATAAGTTTGTTTAAAAATTTTCTAAGATCAAAACATTTGATTTCTTAAAACAGCTGTTGGTTTACTCTCCGTTAGCAATATGCTTTACTATCCAATGCCATATGAATAATTCATTAATGTAAAACTATGAAGTAAATATATGCTGTACAAACTTAACAGCATTTTTAGGAATTATGTACTGTATTTATTTTTTTTATTTTTTGTATGATTAAAAGTCACGTATTTATATATTTGCCTAATAAAATAATTACTATGTTTATGCATGTTAGGTTTATTATAATAATCTGCTGTTTAATATTTAAAGCTTTCACAACGGAGCCGCAATGTTATTTGACGTCTCAAAATGGCCAATCTTAAAGTTAACGTGTATTTTCTGTTACGTGTTACGAAGTTCGCTGGGTCAGCTAGTTTATTAATAAATAATATTTTGAAAAATCCTTTGAAATACCTATTTTCATAGAAATTGTTATACCAGTTTTGTTTCGTAGTTACAACTGCTTGACCAAATTTTGTTTATCAAACCCTAATAATATTTGAATGGCCGCCATTAAAAACTTTAAAAGTCTAATTTCAAGAAAACTAGCTCATGAAGAAAATTTTTGAAGCCAAAAAATATATCGCCAAAAACAATTTTTCTATCTAAATCTAATGACGCACGAATTAGAATAACTGTATCAGTGGACTGACACATACTATCTCGCTTAAGTAAATTAAAAACGACAATTTTTAATGAAACAATCATAATCACACTTTTTATTTACATAAACTTTACAAGTTTACATAAATAGCATGTAATAATTTTTTGTTTCAAAAACAATGATTCAATTCCAGAAAATTACAAGGGAACAAAGTTAAATTTCTCCATTTTGAAATTCTCAAGGTGTTATAAAAAAGTATCAAGTATTTTAAACTAAAAAATAAAACTCTTATACCAAATTTTTATTAAAATATCTTAAACAGGTTTTAAATATTTTTTTAATACAATCTTAGTGGATTCTGGCAACACTAAGCTGGAGTCTGAAAAAATTGTCAGGCATAATTTAGACTTATTTTTGAATGTTCGATTCGGTACTTCAAAGCACGCTACGCTTGTTTTATGACACTTGTATATTAGTAGTATTTTACCTCAAAAGATTTATTTTATAAAATATACATGTTTTTTTCTATGTTAACAGATGCCACGTATTCGGGATCCTTCTTCACTGTTAGTTACAAGAAGCATTTAGTAAGCCCTGAAAATGGAGAGTGCATGTGTACATATATTATCCAAGGCAAGGTTCAGCATGTGACAAGCGGTATAAATGAAAATTTTTCATTTCCATGTTCTCAAGCAAGTACTAGTTATTATAACGAGCTCGATGAATCTAGACTTTTAGCAGGAAACGATGAATATTTATACTTTGTTTATGCCGATATATCAAATACTAATCAACTCTTGGTCATAGAAAATGGAAACTGCAAAATTATAACTTACACCGAAGGACAGAACACCTATTCGACAGATGCAACATCCAAACATACATCTGCTACAATAGAAGGAGAAACAAATTTGGATAGTGTAACATGTAATACAATGACTGAAGAGTTAAAAAATATTCTACAATGTTTGCTTACACAGTGTCACACCGATTTTTCGACAAAAAAAAAAAGAATTGGCAGATATGGTGAAGAACCTGCCCAAAGTTGTTACTAAAAGGTTTCCGAGTCTTAACTACATTTTAAAACACAAGTCTGAACAGAAAGATAAGGGATGGACGGAGACATTTGAGATAAGTGGCACGCCAACGTCTGCAACAAGAAATATACAAGACACTTTTAATCCTGAATATCAAAAAGACAGATTCATTCATCTCACCGACGATGAAGTGTTTGTAGGATGCTCAGACCAGAAATTCCTACTTTATGGAAATATGGGCAATCCCGATCAGCTTATAGAGATTCAAGATGGAAAATGTAAAATAAACACTTATACCCCGAAAGGTGGAGATGAATCTGGTGAAACAACAAATAAAGACGAGGTTTTGGATGAAGGCCGATGCTCTAAGGTATCAGCTCTTTTGAAAAATATTGAAGATCGTTTGAAGAATAAGCAAAACAATGACGCTGACTTTAAGGAGAATCGAAAACAGTTGAACGATCTGTTAAATAAATTTACAAAAGGAATAACCGAACGTTTGGAAGACACGAGATACCTGGTAGAATTTACAACTGTAGAGAAAGATATAGGATGTTCAGTGACGGTGAAGGTAAATGAACGTTCAACACCTTCAACGACACTTATAGAAGACACATATAAAATAGATTGTAAGAAAGACTTGTCCAAAAAGAAAGTTGATGATGTACTTTTATTTTCTCCCGATGACTACGTATACTTGCTTTACAGTTATGTACACAACCCTGATAAACTATTTGAATTCGATTTTAAAACAGTAACATGCAATATAAAAACCTACACGTCTAATGGTCTAGAAAAGCCTAGTGTGGAAACACAAAATTTTAGAAAAGGTGACCGTAGATTTGATACAATAGGCAACCCATTAGGAAAAACTATATTTTCCATAGTTTATGAAGAAGATTACAAGGACAGTTTTAGAATACTAGACCGGATAGTAAAGACATTTACAAATGGCTTATCGGAAAGCCTCATAGGGACAAACTACGGTGTAGAATACAAAAAAAAAGATGAAGAAAATACATGCACCGAGACAATTGGGGTAAGAGGTATGGAAGAGGTACCAACAAAGTTTATACTAGACACCTTTAGTCCTGAATGTAAAGAAGAAAGATTTATTCATTACAAGCAAGATACGCTCTTTGTGGGAGGAACCAATCAGAACTTCTTACTTTACGGACATCTAGACAACCCCAATCAGCTTATTGTAAAAAGTGAAACATGCAAAATAATAACATACATATCAAATGCTCAAGGTTTATCTAGTGAAGAAACAAAGAATCATGAGGTTTTGGGTGAAGACAGATGCACTGAAATACTAGGACTGATGAAAGATGTTGAATATCGTTTGTTAGATAACCATATCAATGACGCTGACTTAAAGGAGAAACAGAAACAGTTGAACGAACTGGTAAATAAATTTACAAAAGGAATAGCCGAAAGTTTGGATGACACGAGATACCTGGTAGAATTTACAACTGTAGAGAAAGATATAGGATGTTCAGTGACGATGAAGGTAAATGAAACGTTCAACACCTTCAACGATACTTATAGAAGACACATATAAAAGAGATTGTAAGAAAGACATGTACAAGGAGAAATTTGATGATGTTCTTTTATTTTCTCCCGATGGCACTACATTCTTGCTTTACAGTTATGTAAACAACCCTGATAAACTAATTGAATTTGATTTTAATATATGTAATATAAAAACCTTCACGCCTAACGGTCTAGAAAAGCCTAGTGTGGAAACACAAACCCTTAAAAAAGGTGACCATAGATTTGGTACAATAATCAACCCATTACAAGATACTATACTTACCATGTTGGATGAAAAAGATTACAAGGACAGTTATAGAAAACTAGACCGGATAGTAAAGACATTTACAAATGGATTATCTGAAAGCCTCATAGGGACAAACTACGGTGTAGAATACAAAAAAAAGATGAAGAAAATACATGCACCGAGACAATTGGGGTAAGAGGTATGGAAGAGGTACCAACAAAGTTTATACTAGACACCTTTAGTCCTGAATGTAAAGAAGAAAGATTTATTCATTACAAGCAAGATACACTCTTTGTGGGAGGAACCAATCAGAACTTCTTACTTTACGGACATCTAGACAACCCCAATCAGCTTATTGTAAAAAGTGAAACATGCAAAATAATAACATACATATCAAATGCTCAAGGTTTATCTAGTGAAGAAACAAAGAATCATGAGGTTTTGGGTGAAGACAGATGCACTGAAAATACTAGGACTGATGAAAGATGTTGAATATCGTTTGTTAGATAAACCATATCAATGACGCTGACTTAAAGGAGAAACAGAAACAGTTGAAACGAAACTGGTAAATAAATTTACAAAAGGAATAGCCGAAAGTTTGGATGACACGAGATACCTGGTAGAATTTACAACTGTAGAGAAAGATATAGGATGTTCAGTGACGATGAAGGTAAATGAACGTTCAACACCTTCAACGATACTTATAGAAAACACATATAAAAGAGATTGTAAGAAAGACATGTACAAGGAGAAATTTGATGATGTTCTTTTATTTTCTCCCGATGACTACGTATACTTGCTTTACAGTTATGTACACAACCCTGATAAACTATTTGAATTCGATTTTAAAACAGTAACATGCAATATAAAAAACCTTCACGCCTAATGGTCTAGAAAAGCCTAGTGTGGAAACACAAATTAAAAAAAGGTGACCATAGATTTGGTACAATAATCAACCCATTACAAGATACTATACTTACCATGTTGGATGAAAAAGATTACAAGGACAGTTATAGAATACTAGACCGGATAGTAAAGACATTTACAAATGGCTTATCGGAAAGCCTCATAGGGACAAACTACGGTGTAGAATACAAAAAAAAAGATGAAGAAAATACATGCACCGAGACAATTGGGGTAAGAGGTATGGAAGAGGTACCAACAAAGTTTATACTAGACACCTTTAGTCCTGAATGTAAAGAAGAAAGATTTATTCATTACAAGCAAGATACGCTCTTTGTGGGAGGAACCAATCAGAACTTCTTACTTTACGGACATCTAGACAACCCCAATCAGCTTATTGTAAAAAGTGAAACATGCAAAATAATAACATACATATCAAATGCTCAAGGTTTATCTAGTGAAGAAACAAAGAATCATGAGGTTTTGGGTGAAGACAGATGCACTGAAAATACTAGGACTGATGAAAGATGTTGAATATCGTTTGTTAGATAACCATATCAATGACGCTGACTTAAAGGAGAAACAGAAACAGTTGAACGAACTGGTAAATAAATTTACAAAAGGAATAGCCGAAAGTTTGGATGACACGAGATACCTGGTAGAATTTACAACTGTAGAGAAAGATATAGGATGTTCAGTGACGATGAAGGTAAATGAAACGTTCAACACCTTCAACGATACTTATAGAAGACACATATAAAAGAGATTGTAAGAAAGACATGTACAAGAAGAAATTTGATGATGTTCTTTTATTTTCTCCCGGTGGCACCACATTCTTGCTTTAACAGTTATGTAAACAACCCTGATAAACTAATTGAATTTGATTTTAATATATGTAATATAAAAACCTTCACGCCTAACGGTCTAGAAAAGCCTAGTGTGGAAACACAAACCCTTAAAAAAGGTGACCATAGATTTGGTACAATAATCAACCCATTACAAGATACTATACTTACCATGTTGGGTGAAAAAGATTACAAGGACAGTTATAGAAAACTAGACCAGATAGTAAAGACATTTACAAATGGCTTATACCTACCTATGATACGTCCAAAGCACAAATCTGTAGCCAACAGGTGCTGAGTGGAGGCAAAAGAGGTGGCCACCCACTTAAATTAATATAAATCCTAACAAAATTATTTCGTTTATTTTTATGTCACATCACCTAACCCAACATCCGTACCTAAACTTATTTTGATATAAATTTCTAATAGGTTTCGCCATAATAACAATATTAAAATCTAAATTTGATTTAAAATGTATTTGATAAATTTTTATAGGTTTTAATACTATATTTTTTATTTGATGTTCAACAATAGGCACTTCCGTAAGAATAATACCATACTTAATTTTTTATCATTAAAATAGTTTGTAGAGGCATATCAATAAAAAATTTCCCTATATGGTATTCCAAATCACCTAAATCCGTTTAATGGCCTGGTTCATAGTAATTGTCTGTAGAGAAAAACCTTGTACAATTTCAAAGTGGAAATTGTAGCAATTATTTTGCATCTGCACGAAATAACGTCATGTCTAAGTATAGAGGTGGCGTAAGCGCCATCTGTATGAATGAGAGAGTGAGACAGAAACTACAACCTTGATCTTGCAATAATTGATAGGTAATTGGCATCTTGCCCAATCTCTCTCTCTCTCTCTCTCTCTCTCTCTCTCTCTCTCTCACTCTCTCTCTCTCTCTTTTTCCTTTTCTCCCTTACCCACCACCTTAACCCTACTCCGTGAAACGAGAGCACTCAAAAAGTTATCCTTCCATTATTATTATTCTATATCTTTTGAAGAATATTTGTATTCAGACTTACGCCCTATTAAAATAAAATAATGAGCTCTGAAAACTCAGCTTAGAGCGATATTAGATAACTTTTACAGAACAAAATACGATCCGTTCAAGTGATTTAACAAGAAGAAATGATTAGCTGTACAATTAAAATCAATATTAGTTTTCTCACATTGATCATTGATTTTATACCTATTTCAAAATAAAATACTAAAATAAATTTTATCTACAGTAAACGTTAACTAATTTAATCTAAATAATTTGAAATTAAATACTAAATAATTGAGTTAAAAATTCATTTTTCCTTCTTGTTTTGTATTTTTATTATAGGATAGGCCTACTATATTCGATCTTAACTAATTTAAAAATTTAATAACTATAAAAATTTCCTGATTACTCTAATCTAGATTTAATACTTTGTAATTGAGTTGGGAATGTATTTTTATATAGAATGTATTTGCACACGGATCTCAAAAACGGCACTGAGGAATTTCTTTAAATTTTGGAAATAACTAATTTCCGAGTAGAAAATAAGTTCTAAATAGGTCTAATGTCCAGGAAAATTCGTGTTTTCTTGTAATATTAAGTTTAAAATCTAAAAATTTAACATTACGCTTGTGGAGAGTAAAATGTAAACAATACAAACCAAAACAGCTGTTTATAACCGTTTAACAGTTTTTGATTGAAGACGGCAAAGAACAATATGTGAATAGAGGTTTTTCATAAATATTTATTTTATGTATGTAATAAATGGAAAATTATCAGGTCACTAAACAATTTGTAAAAACTTAAAGGTAACATAACTGTGCGAAATAAAAGGAGGAAAGAGTATTTCCAAAATCTTCCGTGTTTTGATAGAAAACGTATTTGTTGTATTGCTTGAAGCCACTGTAACAAACCAATTAATATGTGTAAATTAAATTTCTCTTTTGGTTTTCAATACTCGTTCCCTTTATATCAAAATCAGTTGGTCACAGGCTAATAATAACTGTATGGATGGTTAAACAGTAATAAATGATCGGCTTAAACAATTGAGGTTGGCTAAAACACCTTAACCGGCGTTGCTCATTTGGCAGACGCCGTGGTCCAGCGGTTGTGTGTTGGCCTCGTAACTCAAAGGTCGCGTGTTCAAACCCCATCAGGGGCAATACTTTTGTTCAGTGCTATATTAATTATGGTGTATTAAATCGGTTTTATTTAAACCACATAAATGTTTTCATTGAGTAATAAATGTGTTTTAATTTTTCTAATTAATTTTTATAATACATGTATTATTCTACACGAGCAAAGCTCGGTCACCAGGTACTATAACCTGCACAAAACAGGGTCTTACAGCCGAAAAAATAAAAATATAAAAAGTAAAATAGTTACAAGAAGTAAACAGTATTACACTCATGTACAGTACACTCATGTACAGTACACTCATGTACAGTACACTCATGTACAGTACACTCATGTACAGTACACTCATGTACAGTACACTCATGTACAGTACACTCATGTACAGTACACTCATGTACAGTACACTCATGTACAGTACACTCATGTACAGTACACTCATGTACAGTACACTCATGTACAGTACACTCATGTACAGTACACTCATGTACAGTACACTCATGTACAGTACACTCATGTACAGTACACTCATGTACAGTACACTCATGTACAGTACACTCATGTACAGTACACTCATGTACAGTACACTCATGTACAGTACACTCATGTACAGTACACTCATGTACAGTACACTCATGTACAGTACACTCATGTACAGTACACTCATGTACAGTACACTCATGTACAGTACACTCATGTACAGTACACTCATGTACAGTACACTCATGTACAGTACACTCATGTACAGTACACTCATGTACAGTACACTCATGTACAGTACACTCATGTACAGTACACTCATGTACAGTACACTCATGTACAGTACACTCATGTACAGTACACTCATGTACAGTACACTCATGTACAGTACACTCATGTACAGTACACTCATGTACAGTACACTCATGTACAGTACACTCATGTACAGTACACTCATGTACAGTACACTCATGTACAGTACACTCATGTAAAGTACACTCATGTACAGTACACTCATGTACAGTACACTCATGAGAGTAATTTCACATGATGAGGGTTGAATGATGCTTATTTGTACGTAAGAGTTGAATTACATAATTATTTCAAAGGCCTCCTGAGCTATTGCCACGTGGCGCTTGTGATTTCTATAAATAGGTGTTGTCCATAAAGTGGCTTGATTAGATACAATGACGGTAAACAAGGCCCAACAACAAGCGTGCAAAAATAGAGCTCTGCTGAAGATTACTCATCACACCCGTCGCAGCAGACCTGCGTACTCAGAAAATTTCCAAATCAATAATATAATAATAATAATAATAATAATATATGACAAGATTGGTCGAAATCTGTCGATAAACATGAGAATTATTTACTTATTCTCCATAAGATTAACATGGGAGAGAGTATGCAGGTTTACTGCTGTGAGGAACACTGAGAGGCATACGTAGAAATAATTGTAACCGACTCTATAGAGAATATAAAACACTTGTGTAATAGCGTGCAACACGTAGAATTACTAGTTAGCGATTTGCTGCTATGCCATCATGAAGCTTGTGTTGGCTTTTCCCTTACTTATTTTTGTAAGTATACAAATTTTAATCCAAAAATTTAATAACTAGTTTATAACTGAGCTTATAAGTTAAATTGTTATTATTTTTTATAGTAAGTTAGTTTTCAGCACTACACCACTTCAATAAACATATTAGGACACTTGACAAGTTAATCTTGTTAAAGTTAATTTAAAAGGTTCAATAGACAGTTATGATTATTCGAACTGATTTCATAATCATCTTAGAAAACCAACCCATTCATATTGAAGAGTGTAGGGGTTGATGCAATACACAGCTTATTACCACAGATGATTATTTATCTAGGACATTAATTGATTTGCCCATAAACAAGGTTTAAAAAACAACATAGCAGAAGACCTGCGTACCATGCGAGTTTCTATATATTCTGGTATTACTTTTCATAAAAACTAATCTCAATCAGGTTAAACCCCATATGGCAGCTATATCGCTGAACAGAGTGTACACAAAAGAATTGCAACATTATGAGGACCAATACAAGTACCAAATAATAGAATCAATATGAGCATCATTAGTGACCTGGCACAAGTATATTTGAAATTTTACCTCTTCCCATGTTTTTCCAGAACTTCTCGGAAACTTGCACCAGAACTGGCGGTTGTTCTCTGGTGGGATAGTAGTCTAAACCGCTATGATTGTAGGACATGGGGCAAACAACCGCCTTATGAGTCCCCTGAATATCAACGTGTCTCTCCTAAGTTGAAGTTTTGGTCGGCCTCATGCACGATAAAGCTTCAGGCCCCGTCATTTTTTTGAAAACTCTATAAATGATTACATTTATCGCACTATGTGAGAGGAGTTAGTTTTCTAATAGTTGAATGACATCGAGAAGGTCTTGTCTTTTCCTTTTTGGCAGAATGGAGCGCCACCAGCCCCAGTCATAGGGACGGTAGCGTGTCCTGTAATCCAGCTTCTTGGAGGTCACGAATTGTGGATAGTTATTATTACGAATTGTGGATTAACGTCCGCACTATTTAATACTAGGTAAATATGTGTGCAAAGTTTAATTTCTGTAACTTAAATGGTTCTTGAGATAACCATTTTTGAAACAAATACAAAATGGCGGCTAGCGGCTAAACGAAGGATTTTTCGACATATGTTTATTAAATACTTTTTTGTTTATTTTGACGAGTACCACCATCCCTTGAAGTTTGTCCCCGACTTCCCCCAGTATATGTTTAGCTCACCTTAAAGTTCGAAAATGAGTATCTTGACTGAATATACGAAGATTGCATTCCCTACCGTTAAAACTGTGAAGAGTTGGCCACTTTAATATTGAATGAATTGTCTAATTAATATCAAAGACCAATCAAACAATATTTATAGCGGTCTTTTGGCTTTTTCATTATATTTTCTAATATGTTTCCAATTTAATTTCAATCTTAAGGTGAAGCAATATTACAAAACTTATATTGCTGCGTTATCTATTACCAATACCGATCGGGGTTGCAGATTGGGAATTAACTGTTGAGTGACCCACTGGATGTAGTTGTTGTCCATATTATTGTCGTAATCTCCGGGATTCTTCCCAGCTTTCCACAATGTCAAAGTGTTGGGGGAAACCCTTCTTCCCCATCGTTTTGGCCTTAGCACCTCCGTGTCGTCCCAAAATCATTAAGTTCTAAAACCACCAAATTCCACGAATCGATAATTGGCCATCTGCAGCGCCTGCTTGACAGATATACATCACCTCGACTGAACCCACGGGGGCCACGTAGTGTTGTCTTACAGCCTGTGTAGTCAGGAACTTTAGTCAAAGGTTCAAACCCAGATTGCAGAATAAGAGCGAATTCTTCATCACATATCTGAAATAATATATGAATATATACGTATCATTTCACGAGAAATAAATAAATCTGGAATAGGTCATGTAAACCAAAAACTATGTGATTTGACCTGCCAATAACAGCATAAAAGGGCTATATAAAGCATGGGAAATTAAATGATATTTAGAAGCATACATTGACGGATCTCAACCAGATGTGGTCCCTAGGAACCTCTAAACGAAAAAGTAACATGGTCCCGGTCTTAAGTCTTGCCATGAGACCTACGGTAATAGCTTTGACTATACATTATTAAAATAGCTTCTTCCCTATGTGAAATTCGCTGAAAGAGAAGCAAAACCAGAATATAAACAGAATATTAACTCTTACCATGCTGCCTACGGTAATTATATAACTTATTTCCCATGGAAAATTCGATAAAATGAATAATACTTGGAAATATCTTATAGACCTAGTAACTAAGACGGGTAGATAATCCCGCATGCGCCCGGTCCCGCAGTATCATCACAGGTTAGGCACATCCCGACTACCTGCTCTACAACCCTGAACCCTCTTCAAACACCTCATTATCGTCTATAAATTCTGTTGGTGATTTTGAAATGTTTTTCCAAGAATTAAGGATTTGGTGATATTGATTTTGATGATTTTGGCACGGAATCTGCGCCTCCATCCCCCTGAGTCAGCGGGGGAATGCTCACAGAAAGGTCATGGCCCGGCTTCCACCCACTCCTTGCCTACACCGCCACGCAGACAGAATATAATCTCGCAGTCAGGAGAGCCAAGAGACTCTCCTGGAGAAACTTTTGCCCCAATCTGGAAGGTGTTAAGGATACCTCTAGGTTGTTCAAACTCCTTTCTAAGGACAACTCCTCTTGCCTTGGAACTCTAGTGGAACCTGACGGTAAGATATTACACAACCCCCATGAAGTCTTGGATCTCATGGCCAGAACGCATTTTCCAGGGTGCGTTGTTCTCGACCAATCTGAGGGACTGGACACAACGAATGCTTCCCATCGCGCCTCTATTACCCGGTGGATGGAGGCGGGGCGCATCGTGACGTTCAGCAGGATCAGGTGGGCTATTAATTCACTCAGTCCGTTTAAGTCACCAGGCCCTGATGGCATCAGACCTGTCTGTCTACAGAAAGGGATTGAGGAAATTCTGCCTTTGCTGTGTAAGCTCTTCAGAGCCAGTCTGGCTCTGGGCTGGGTGCCAGCGGTGTGGAGTCGCTCTAGAGTGGTTTTCATTCCGATGCCCGGCAAGGCAAGGTACACGGACCCAAAGTCATTCCGTCCTATCTCTCTGTCTTCATTCCTGTTGAAGAGAGAAGTTGATCCTAAGGTATGTATGGGATGGTGCTCTCAGGCATCACCCACTACATAGGAACCAGCATGCCTACATTCCTGGTAAGTCATGCGAGTCTGCCCTCCATCACCTTGTAGGCAGGATAGAGAAGACACTGGAGGATGGAGAGATAGCACTGGGTGCTTTTCTGGACATCCAAGGGTCCTTCGACAACACCTCCATGAATGCGGTGGTGAATGCCGCTAGGGCCCATGGGCTTAGCGGAGTTATATGCGGCTGGACCGAGGCATTACTGAGCAACAGGAAAGTGGTTCTTTCACTTCAAGGTGAGGAATTAGTCGCTCTGACCACAAGAGGTTGCCCTCAGGGGGGGGTTCTCTCCCCCCTGCTGTGGAATCTCGTAGCTGATGATCTCATCAGGCGTCTCAATGATTCTGGTGTCCTAGCTTTGGGCTACGCTGATGACATTGCAATTCTGGTTATTGGTAAGTTCACCAACACGATCAGAGAACTTATGAACAGAGCACTGTACCTGGTGGGGGACTGGTGCAAGGAGGTGGGTCTTGCCATCAACCCCTCCAAGGTAGTGGTGGTGCCATTCACAAGAAGGAGGAACCTGCTCGGGCAGGAACCTTTGAATCTGCAGGGCACAGAGGTAAATCTGCAGAACGAGGTCAAGTACTTGGGAGTGGTACTTGATAAGACACTGAGGTGGGAACCGCAGCTGCAAAGGGTGATTGATCGAGGTAAGTGGTCACTCATGACTTGCAGACGAATGGTTGGCACTACATGGGGACTGCATCCTAGGCTTTTGCACTGGTTGTATGTTGCTGTGGTGAGACCGGCCATGACCTATGGTTCACTAGTCTGGTGGCCAAAGACTAACTTCGGTGCATCAGTGCGGGGGCTTGCGGCGGTCCAGAGGTTGGCTTGCCTCATGATTTCTGGGGCCATGAGTTCCTGTCCTGGAGCATCCTTGGATTGTATGCTCAATATCCTGCCCATAGATGTCTACATCAGAATGGTTGCTAGGAAATGTGCATATCGCCTCCGATGCGAGAATCTCTGGATGACTTTCAATGTACCCTCGGTAGGTCACACCATAATTGAGCAGGTAGTCAAGTCATTTTCAGTGGTGATTCCACCAAGGATTGACTGGCAAGATGGCGGCAGACCTCTTCATCCCTGCGAGTCAGAATGGTACACGGATGGCTCTAAGGGAAGTAAGGGAACTGGAGCTGGAATACTGGGGGTGCAAGATAAGGAAAAGCTCTGCGTTCCCCTGGGGGATCTCCCCACAGTGTTCCAGGCAGAAGTGGCAGCCATTATGGAATGTGCTCTGTTCAATCTTAACAGAGGTGTCAGGAACAAGAACATTACCATTTTCTCAGATAGTCAAGCCACCCTCAAGGCTCTGGACTCCTGTACCTTCGACTCCAAGTTAGTGTGGGAATGCCGCAACGCGGTGTCTTCTCTTGGCAGTCACAACAACGTTACCCTTTGCTGGGTCCCAGGACACTCAGGTATTATGGGCAATGAAATAGCTGATCGTCTGGCGAACGATGGCGCTTTGATCCCATTCGTGGGTCCACAACCCTTCTGCGGCATCTCCAGGGCGCATGTGGATCGAGAGATCAACACGTGGGCACGTGAGTGTCACCGCAGGAGATGGGGCGGAGCTGTCCCTACTGAGAGTAAGTAAACTGTCTCTCAGCTCTCCCTCTTCAAGGATCGCTGAGGATCTTCTACAGTTAGGTAGGTCCGAATTCAGACTCATTGTAGGTCTCATCACGGGACATGGACATATGAGGAAACATCTTGCTCGAATGGGACTCTTCCCCGGAGATCCAATCTGCAGGAAGTGTGGGCAGGCCGAGGAGACTGATCATCTGCTGTATGACTGCACCGAGAAGTTAATCCTAAGGTATGTATGGGATGGTGCTCTCAGGCATCACCCACTACATAGGAACCAGCATGCCTACATTCCTGGTAAGTCATGCGAGTCTGCCCTCCATCACCTTGTAGGCAGGATAGAGAAGACACTGGAGGATGGAGAGATAGCACTGGGTGCTTTTCTGGACATCCAAGGGTCCTTCGACAACACCTCCATGAATGCGGTGGTGAATGCCGCTAGGGCCCATGGGCTTAGCGGAGTTATATGCGGCTGGACCGAGGCATTACTGAGCAACAGGAAAGTGGTTCTTTCACTTCAAGGTGAGGAATTAGTCGCTCTGACCACAAGAGGTTGCCCTCAGGGGGGGGTTCTCTCCCCCCTGCTGTGGAATCTCGTAGCTGATGATCTCATCAGGCGTCTCAATGATTCTGGTGTCCTAGCTTTGGGCTACGCTGATGACATTGCAATTCTGGTTATTGGTAAGTTCACCAACACGATCAGAGAACTTATGAACAGAGCACTGTACCTGGTGGGGGACTGGTGCAAGGAGGTGGGTCTTGCCATCAACCCCTCCAAGGTAGTGGTGGTGCCATTCACAAGAAGGAGGAACCTGCTCGGGCAGGAACCTTTGAATCTGCAGGGCACAGAGGTAAATCTGCAGAACGAGGTCAAGTACTTGGGAGTGGTACTTGATAAGACACTGAGGTGGGAACCGCAGCTGCAAAGGGTGATTGATCGAGGTAAGTGGTCACTCATGACTTGCAGACGAATGGTTGGCACTACATGGGGACTGCATCCTAGGCTTTTGCACTGGTTGTATGTTGCTGTGGTGAGACCGGCCATGACCTATGGTTCACTAGTCTGGTGGCCAAAGACTAACTTCGGTGCATCAGTGCGGGGGCTTGCGGCGGTCCAGAGGTTGGCTTGCCTCATGATTTCTGGGGCCATGAGTTCCTGTCCTGGAGCATCCTTGGATTGTATGCTCAATATCCTGCCCATAGATGTCTACATCAGAATGGTTGCTAGGAAATGTGCATATCGCCTCCGATGCGAGAATCTCTGGATGACTTTCAATGTACCCTCGGTAGGTCACACCATAATTGAGCAGGTAGTCAAGTCATTTTCAGTGGTGATTCCACCAAGGATTGACTGGCAAGATGGCGGCAGACCTCTTCATCCCTGCGAGTCAGAATGGTACACGGATGGCTCTAAGGGAAGTAAGGGAACTGGAGCTGGAATACTGGGGGTGCAAGATAAGGAAAAGCTCTGCGTTCCCCTGGGGGATCTCCCCACAGTGTTCCAGGCAGAAGTGGCAGCCATTATGGAATGTGCTCTGTTCAATCTTAACAGAGGTGTCAGGAACAAGAACATTACCATTTTCTCAGATAGTCAAGCCACCCTCAAGGCTCTGGACTCCTGTACCTTCGACTCCAAGTTAGTGTGGGAATGCCGCAACGCGGTGTCTTCTCTTGGCAGTCACAACAACGTTACCCTTTGCTGGGTCCCAGGACACTCAGGTATTATGGGCAATGAAATAGCTGATCGTCTGGCGAACGATGGCGCTTTGATCCCATTCGTGGGTCCACAACCCTTCTGCGGCATCTCCAGGGCGCATGTGGATCGAGAGATCAACACGTGGGCACGTGAGTGTCACCGCAGGAGATGGGGCGGAGCTGTCCCTACTGAGAGTAAGTAAACTGTCTCTCAGCTCTCCCTCTTCAAGGATCGCTGAGGATCTTCTACAGTTAGGTAGGTCCGAATTCAGACTCATTGTAGGTCTCATCACGGGACATGGACATATGAGGAAACATCTTGCTCGAATGGGACTCTTCCCCGGAGATCCAATCTGCAGGAAGTGTGGGCAGGCCGAGGAGACTGCTGATCATCTGCTGTATGACTGCACCGAGCTTGCCGGGGTGAGAGCTGCCACTCTCGGCGTCATGGAGAGGGGTCGTCACCTTCCCCGGGAGGAGCTAGTGGGAAGACTACGGCAGTTTGTCAGGTTTTTAAACTTGGAAGGTCCGTGAAACATTCAATCAACAGGGGTGCACAAAAAGCCACTTGGCTGACGTGCTATAGGAACTCTGTTCCGCCCCTTTGTGTAATGTAATGTAATGTAACACCGCCACGTTAGGCCCAAGTGTCAGCTTAGCTGTGATCAGATTTACAGTTCTTCACCCGGTAACATCAACAATTATCTGTGTAATGTGACATATATAAATACACAAAATGCTAAAATTTTGATTACTTTGTTGACAGTTCTCGCCAACCTTTGGGTTGCGAAGGAGCCCATTTGTCGTGGAGAGACACCCAGTGTTACTTTCCTTACAACCAAAGACCGACGCCAAGAGAACCTCCGGTCCAGTGGAGCAGGAGGAGTTCTCCGCACCGATGACGTCATCAACCTCCATCATGGAGACCTGGTCACTCGCCACAGCTGGAACCTCGGACACCGGTAACTCTTGTCTTTCTGATCCTTGCTAGGTCATGCTAAAAAAATAAATAAACAAACAAATAAAACTTCTAACTGCTCTTGATGAGCGCAATTTTATCACTTGGGAAGTTAAACGGTACAATATTTTTAAATTACGTAAATAATCTCTAAACTACATGGGACGGTTACATAAGTTAGAGGTTGCATAACGCAAATCATTAATTAGACATTATATAACACTCTGCTATGTAACAGCCAATATGGGATTTTTAAGAGGTGTTTTTACAAAAAACTAATTAGTAGTACACGAAATATCTCTTGAATCATCCTTCGTTTAAGAGAAACCGTTACATTTGAGTTATAAAATAATTTATACGCGTGAGATGCGTCTAACTTCCCGAGTAATATGCATAAAAATGTTCTGATATAGGAAAGGATGTAAAATACATTAGTATGGTTTTGGACGGTGAGATAAGATAGAAAAGAATATTCCAGTGTAAAACTAAAAGGAAAACTCATTTCAAGTGTTCAATTTTTATGATTAGAGATATTTCGCCTTGTTAAACAGTCATCCGACTGTGTAAAATTCTTGTAGTGCAACGTATGTATCACATTTGAAAACATCCAAAGGTTGTTTGTTATAGTAATTTCTAAAAATAAACGGCATCAGTGAACTGACACACATACTCTCCCCCTTGGTCCCACTAAACCCCCTCTTCGTAATAAACGGCAACAGTGAAAAGGGAGTGCTTTTTCTGACTATACTTTTGCTTTTTCATAATGTTGGTCACATTTTAAACCCGTTTTCACTTCCATATTTCGTAGTATAGATGATATATCTTCAAACCTTTAGACATATTTAATTTCACCTTTCCAATTTTCTTCCTGTTTTCCTGTTTATTTTGCAAATCCTCAAGTAGGTTTTTAAGACACACAAACGTAGGTTCTTCATTATATACATTAGGTAGTCATCCTCTGTCAACACCGTGCATATTCTACATTCACATTCCAGCTTTTTCACATCACATTTCTTTTTCCGTGTTTAGTCAGAACACTTCTAGCGAAAATTTGTATTAATACCTATTCCACTTAATACAATCGCAATCACCCGGAAAATATCTCCTGATTATCCCAATTATTCCATCGAGAGTCAAGACTAACCCACTTCTTCGGTAATCCACCTACCTTACCCTTATTATGCGTATCAAGCTACACCTACTGTTCCACCCTATTCCAACCAGTGTACCCAGAGTATGCCAGCCAGGTTATTTAGGTACTTATGAATCTAAATTATCTATTGTGTCTTTAATAATATTTCGTTTAAGAAAGAAAATGTTCATGGTCTTTTTAGTAACCGTTTCCAGGTCAAAATGGTAGCCCCAAAGGCCTCTGGAATCCAGATCCAGTGTTGATAATGACGACGAATACTCTCTTGGCTAAACAGAGGGTACCCCGAGCATTAAAAAAGAATACATATCTTACAGGTAAGAATATCACGGTTGGTTTCAAGATACATCATAGGAGCTTAATTATGGCACTGAATATCCTTAGCTGACCCTAAAAGGGTGGTTAAATCAAGAAATGGACAGATAACTGTGAGCATGTATAAACCAGTCCACCGAGAAGTTCATAGATATGCTTTTTAGTTCTTTCTAGTCTCATAATACAGACCATTATGGGGGCCCAAAGATCAAGCCAGGCCAGCCCCTAATAACCAACATCCTATCAACCAGCTATCCTATCCTAGCCGGGCCACATTTACCAGACATTGCAGATCCCACAAACCGTCCTACCCAATCAGTCCTATATACACTAGGTACCCAGGATATCCCAATCGTGTGGTACCACCTAGGGATGTTCCGATATTATCGACATCAATGAATACCGATATTTTCCTTTCGATATTTCCGACATTATATCGATATTGGGGATTCGATATTATCGTAATATCGAAAGATTATGGTCAATATCGGATTTTGATATTCTATTTTTATAAATTAGTTATTTTAATAAAAAACGGGTTTTCAATCGCGATAGGACTATATGATATTAGTTTGAAATAAATTTAATTTTTTACAGAATAACTGAAATGTTATTCTGTCTATGTTTGTAAGATGCTTTGCCCTTGCCCAATGTTTGGGTTGGTAGCAATTCAGATTTTGTTGTTTGATTTCTCTGTGGTGTGTGGTATGTGATTCTTATTCTTATCCTAGTTAAGCCTATTTCATAGTTACATTTAAAGTATGCAGTTTACAAAAATTCACCAGAATCATTATTAATTCTGTTTTTGGTAATTTTTTTGGGTAACTTGTACAGTGGCATCCGTATAATACATTAATAATTAACTAAAACTAGTGGCCTCAGTATAATAAATAAATAACCAACTAAACCTAGTGGCCTCCTTATATAACATAAGTAACCAATCTAAAACTAGTAGCCTCAGTATGTTACAAAAATTACCGATTTCATGACTACTTTTTGTAATGTTTTGACGTAATTAAATACCACAATCTATAACTGATTTTATAGTTATTATCATGTAAAAAATGGTGCATTTCTACATACGGAGGCCTTAGTTATATAGCAATGTCGAAGTGGGTTATAGAGAGTGGCCTCAGTATAATACTGAAGTTTTTAAAGTTGTGTGTAATCATAAGAGTTGTGCAATATATCAAAAAAATATCATTCGATATTGTCGATATCGATATTTTGTTTCGATATTATCGCTGTATCGATATTGAGGGTCTATATCGTTATCGAATATCGGAAGATACACGATATCGGAACAACCCTAGTACCACCTAGTGCTATTTTGAAATTTTGAATCCAGAATAGTTTCTAACAAAGTATCTAACCAAGTAGATTTCAGCTACCCAAGTATCAAAGGTCGGTCATAGCCGATCCAGAACTACCAGGCATCTCGCCCTATAAAACCATTAAATCAACCCCATCAGGACATACTTCCTGTGCCATCTAGAACATAGAAAATTCTAGAATCTGACTGAATAATCTGGAATCTACAATGGTTATAAACCATTCTAGATTCAAAATTCCAACGGGCAGCCCAGTTATTCCAGGCTCATTAACCCTGACATAAACATAAATAATCCAGGACTCCCTGAGATTTCCTATATGAAAGCCTATACCAGTGACATCAATGCTACTAAGCTCACACGTAACATGAACTGTGATCGATTTAGTTGAGTATTCTACTGTGTCACAAAAATGCGTAGTGTTCTTTGCAGTACCAATTTCCACATTCAAAAGTAAGTAAATCGTACTTGGCATATTTTTTCGATTTTGCCGTAATCCGCAAATTTTACTATCTAAATATATAAAACAAAGTCGTGTTAGTTACACGCATTATAACTCGAGAATGACTGGACCGATTTTAATGATCTTTGATTTTTATGGTTTCATCTCTGCTCCGGTCATGCTTTATGCATATTCAGTTTCCTTAAATTCAATTAGTTTCCATTTTATAGCGTTTTAAATTTCTAATGTTAACCTTATGGGAAATAAGTTTGTTTAAAAATTTTCTAAGATCAAAACATTTGATTTCTTAAAACAGCTGTTGGTTTACTATCCGTTAGCAATATGCTTTACTATCCAATGCCATATGAATAATTCATTAATGTAAAACTATGAAGTAAATATATGTTGGACAAAATTAACATCATTTTTAGGAATTTTGTACCGTATTTATTTTCTGTATGATTAAAAGTCACGTGTTTATATGTTTGCCTAGTAAAATAATTACAATGTTTATGCATGTTAGGTTTATTATAATAATCAGCTGTTGAATATTTAAAGCTTTCACAACGAAGCCGCAATGCTATTTGTCATATACCAAAGTTTCCTCTTGTACTGTTTTGCCAGTTGTCAAATTATTGTTTGTTTTTATCATCTGTTTTTTATAAATAATGAATTCTTACTTGTTTCTCTGATCTAATGATTAAATGATGTTGTTGTTCAATTACGGTTATTATTTCTTTTATAATTATATTTCATAGATAAGTGGTCATACATAATAATGGCGACGACGGAGGTGAGTGAACACATGCATACTTCTACAAATAATAAAGTCATATTTGAACCTTTTGATGACAAATTTGAATCATGGGAAATGTACTTAGAAAGGCTGGAAATTGCATTCATATTCCATAACATTTCTGAGGATAAAAAGAAAATAACACTTCATTGCCTCGGTGTTGACACATATAGCAGACTTAGGGATATATTGCACCCCATTTCACCCTTGACTAAGTCATACACTGAACTTGTAGAAACCTTGAATACACATCTGTCACCTAAACCTAATGAAGTCTCAGAAGCTTTTAGATTTCACTCTAGGCATCAACATGAAGGTGAAAATATCCTTGACTTCTCAACGGATATCAGAAAACTGTCCATGTTTTGTAATTTTGGTACATTTCTTACAAAAGCATTACGTAATCAGTTTATTCTCGGTCTCAAGGATGACAAAATACAAAATAAATTGATTTCCTTGAGTGACGAAAACTTAACTTTTGAAAAAGCGTTAGTGGTGGCTCAAGTTATTGAAAAGGGCCAAAATGATGCCTTAGCCATTCAGTCTAGAGTGAAATATGAAAGTTCATACAACAAAGTAAATTTGAGCACTGTGCAATGCGCTCAAAAGAACAAAGCAAGTAGTAGTACAAAGCAATGTTTTCGTTGTGGGGAGGTACATGATTCCTCATTTGACTGCAAACACAGAAATACAGTTTGCAATTACTGTCATAAAACAGGCCACTTATCAAAGATTTGTCTCAGTAATCCAAATGCATCTTTCAAGTTACCAGCAAGGAAAATTTTTAGAAAAGATGGCGTTGTGCCATGTAATGTAAAACAATTAGAGTTTCCAGAGGAAACTGATTCCCGTTTCAAACCTGTAAGCCAAATTAACGTAGAACGTGATGTATTTGTAAGGCATTCGGATGTAATTGATATCTGCTCGATGAATGTAACGGGGGACAAATTTAGAAAAATAATGATAAACGTCAGAATAAATAGTAAACCAATTACATTCGAAATAGATACAGGAGCAGGCGTATCCTTGATGTCGAGTATCAATTTTAACAAATATTTTCCTAACCACAGGCCCTTGATGAAACCAGATGTAATTCTAAGGGATTTCAACAAAAATCAATTCATTCCTCTGGGGAAAACTATAGTTCAGGTCTCTTACAATAACCAAATTAAATACCTACCACTGTACATCGTTGATGGGAACCGTGATGCAATATTCGGGCGTGAGTGGCTCAGATCAATCAAAATTAATTGGTCTGATGTAAACCAAACTCAGAGTGATAGCCTCAGTCAGACTTTGGATACTAACCCTAAACTACAAGTGATATTAACAGAATTCAAAACAATCTTTGAACCTGAAGTCGGACTCTTCAGAGGGGGAGAAGCTCATCTTCATTTGAAACCAAACACAACTCCAGTTTTCAAAAAAGCTCGTCCATTACCCTATGCTTTGTTACCAAAAGTTAGTGCTGAAATCGATAGGTTGTAAAGTGAAGGTATAATCACAAAGGTCAATCAAAGCTCGTGGGCCACTCCGGTTGTGCCTGTGATAAAAGCTAATGGGAACATACGTTTATGTGGGGATTACAATGTCACTCTGAATCCACACTTGATCATTCCCGAACATAATATGCCTCGCATAGATGACATTTTGGCGAGAATGGGCAACTCTCCTAAATTTACTAAAATAGATATTTCTGAGGCTTATCTTCACATGCCAGTCAAGGAAGAATTCAGGGAGCTATTGACTATCAATACTCACAAAGGTCTATACAAGATGAATCGTCTTCCATTTGGAATAGCCAGCGCTCCGGCTATTTGGCAGTCTGCGATGGAGAACATCCTTCAGGGAATCGAAGGGGTTGACGTATTTTTCGATGATGTCAAAATAACAGGCCCAAATGATGAAGAGCACTTTAAACGCCTGCGCGCAGTTCTTGGTCGGTTTAAAGAGAATGATTTACACATTAATATTAATAAATCACAATTTCTTGTACCTGAAATTGATTTTCTTGGCTATCATGTATCCTACAAGGGGATAAGTAAGAGCAAACATATTACAGAAGCCATCCAAAAGCTCAAAAGGCCCAGTAACTTGCAAGAAGTTAGGCAAATCCTAGGTTTGATAAGCTACTACCGAAAGTTCATTCCAGACTTGAGTGAAAAGCTACATGCAATTATAAATCTCACTAGGGCCAAAACTCCGTTCATTTGGACAGAAGATTGTGAACGTGCCTTTCAACTAGTAAAACAAGAAATGATCTCTGAAAAAATCTTGTGTCATTTTGATCCTTGCTTACCTCTCACCCTCGCTACTGACGCCAGCCAACATGGAATTTCGGCAATTCTTTCTCACATTTTCCCGGATGGAAGTGAAAAACCAGTAGCATTTGCATCAAAGACATTATCTCACACACAAAAGAAGTACAGTGTTATCCAAAAAGAAGCATTGGCTATATATTTCGGAGTGAAGCATTTCTATTCTTACTTATATGGGCGACATTTTACCCTGGTTACGGACCACAAGCCTCTGGCGTCGATATTTGGACCTAAAAATGGAATACCTCTGATGGCAGCCACAAGATTACAACATTATGCCATTTTCCTTCAAGCATTCACATTTGATATAAAATATAAGAATACAAGGGATAATGGAAATGCTGATGCTCTTTCAAGACTTCCTAAAAATGTGGAAGAAGCAACTGTTCTTGACTCAGCTGACGTACATGAAATAGAGCTAATTTACTCGTTGCCAGTCACAGCAGAAGAAATTGCTAAACACACTCAATCGGATCAGGAATTAAATCACATCTATCACTCTCTAATTAGGGGAGAGCAAATACAACACCCAATGTCTTCAAAGGATCAAGAGTGGTCTATTCAGCTCGGGTGTTTGTAGAAGGGAAACCGAGTAGTAATTCCCAAGGCGCTTCACCCGAAAATCTTGAAAGAACTTCACGAGACTCATGTGGGTATTGTTCGCATGAAGGCACTGGCACGATCATATGTTTGGAGGCCTAAAATTGATACGGATATTGAGAACATGACCTTGAACTGCCCGGGGTGTCAGCAAGTGAGGCATCAACCGCCAAAGGCCCCAATACACCATTGGGAATATCCTGTAAGACCAATGCAAAGAATCCACGTGGACTTTGCAGGACCATTCTATGGCTCTTACTTCCTTATCATTGTGGATTCCTTCAGTAAATGGCCAGAAGTAGTCACTCTCAAGACAATTACTACTCATAAACTAGTATAAACTTTAAGGAGATTCTTTTGCTCATTCGGCGTTCCAGACATCCTAGTATCTGATAACGGGGGACAGTTTGTTTCATACGAATTTCAACAGTTCCTAAAGGCAAATGGAATAAGGCATAAAAGATCCGCTCCTTATCACCCAGCTACAAACGGGAAAGCTGAGCGTTATGTGCAAGATTTGAAAGAGTCCATCAGAGCAATGAACTATGAACCAGGATCACTCGAGTTGAAACTGCAAAGATATCTCATGGCATATCGAAGGGCGCCCCATAGCACTACTGGGCAGTCACCTGCGCATTTGTTCATAGGTCGCCAAATACGCTCTCAACTTGATTTGCTTTATCCGAATCTATCTAATGAAATGAATAAAAAAAATGATGAGAAAGCTGATCATAATGACAATCGTAACTTCGAACAAAATGAACCCGTGGCATACCGCACATACGGCCATGACAAATGGGGCTTTGGTAGAATCAGAAACCAAGAAGGTCCCCGGCACTACCAAATTTATACTAACAGCGGAACCGCCAGACGCCATTTGGATCATGAACTTGATTTGGACTTCAGAACATGGCCACTCTTAAAGTTAACATGTATTTTCTGTTAGGCGTTACGAAGTTCGCTGGGTCAGCTAGTTTATTAATAAATAATATTTTGAAAAATCCTTTGAAATACCTATTTTCATAGAAATTGTTATACCAGTGTTGTTTCGTAGTTACAACTGCTTGACCAAATTTTGTTTATCAAACCCTAATAATATTTGAATGGCCGCCATTAAAAACTTTAAAAGTCTAATTTCAACAAAACTAGCTCATAAAAAAAAATTTAAAGCCAAAAAATATATCGCCAAAAACAATTTTTCTATTTAAATCTAATGACGCACGAATTAGAAAAACTATCAGTGGACTGACACATACTATCTCGCTTAAGTCAATTAAAAACGACAATTTTTAATGAAACAATCATATTCAAACTTTTTATTTACATAAACTTTACAAGTTTACATAAATATCATGTAATAATTTTTTGTTTCAAAAACAATGATTCAATTCCAGAAAATTACAAGGGAACAAAGTTAAATTTCTCCATTTTGAAATTCTCAAGGTGTTATAAAAAAGTGTCAAGTATTTTAAACTAAAAAATCAAATTCTCATACCAAATTTTTATTAAAATATCTTAAACAGGTTTTAAATATTTTTTTAATACAATCTTAGTGGATTCTGGCTAAACTAATCTGGAGTCTGAAAAAATTGTCAGGCATAATTTAGACTTATTTTTGAATGTTCGATTCGGTACTTCAAAGCACGCTACGCATGTTTTATGACACCTGTATATTAGTAGTATTTTACCTCAAAAGATTTATTTTATAAAATATACATGTTTTTTCTATGTTAACAGAGGCCACCTACTCGGGATCTTTCTTCACTGTTAGTTACAAGAAGCATTTAGTAAGCCCTGAAAATGGAGAGTGCACGTGTACATATATTATCCAAGGCAAGGTTCAGCATGTGACAAGCGGTATAAATGAAGATTTTTCATTTCCATGTTCTCAAGCAAGTACTAGTTATTATAACGAGCTCGATGAATCTAGACTTTTAGCAGGAAACGATGAATATTTATACTTTGTTTATGCCGATATATCAAATACTAATCAACTCTTGGTCATAGAAAATGGAAACTGCAAAATTATAACTTACACCGAAGGACAGAACACCTATTCGACAGATGAAACATCCAAACATACATCTGCTACAATAGATAGAGAAACAAATTTGGATAGTGTAACATGTAATACAATGACTGAAGAGTTAAGAAATATTCTACAATGTTTGCTTACACAGTGTCACACCGATTTTTCGACAAAAAAAAAGAATTAGCAGATATGGTGAAGAACCTGCCCAAAGTTGTTACTAAAATGTTTCCGAGTCTTAACTATATTTTAAAACACAAGTCTGAACAGAAAGATAAGGGATGGACGGAGACATTTGAGATAAGTGGCACGCCAACGTCTGCAACAAGAAATATACAAGACACTTTTAATCCTGAATATCAAAAAGACAGATTCATTCATCTCACAGACGATGAAGTGTTTGTAGGATGCTCAGACCAGAAATTCCTACTTTATGGAAATATGGGCAATCCTGATCAGCTTATAGAGATTCGAGATGGAAAATGTAAAATAAACACTTATGCCCCAAAAGGTGGAGATGAATCTGGTGAAACAACAAATAAAGACGAGGTTTTGGATGAAGGCCGATGCTCTAAGGTATCAGCTCTTTTGAAAAATATTGAAGATCGTTTGAAGAATAAGCAAAACAATGACGCTGACTTTAAGGAGAATCGAAAACAGTTGAACGATCTGTTAAATAAATTTAAAAAAGGAATAACCGAACGTTTGGAAGACACGAGATACCTGGTAGAATTTACAACTGTAGAGAAAGATATAGGATGTTCAGTGACGATGAAGGTAAATGAACGTTCAACACCTTCAACGATACTTATAGAAGACACATATAAAAGAGATTGTAAGAAAGACATGTACAAGGAGAAATTTGATGATGTTCTTTTATTTTCTCCCGATGACTACGTATACTTGCTTTACAGTTATGTACACAACCCTGATAAACTACTTGAATTCGATTTTAAAACAGTAACATGCAATATAAAAACCTTCACGCCTAATGGTCTAGAAAAGCCAAGTGTGGAAACACAAACCCTTAAAAAAGGTGACCATAGATTTGGTACAATAATCAACCCATTACAAGATACTATACTTACCATGTTGGGTGAAAAAGATTACAAGGACAGTTATAGAAAACTAGACCAGATAGTAAAGACATTTACAAATGGCTTATCCGAAAGCGACACAGGGACAAACTAAGATGTAGAATACAAAAATAAAGATGAAGAAAAATATGGAAGATCTTTTGGTTAATAACCTGGACAGTGTAGATAGTTTCAATGAGAAATAAAAACAGTTGAACCTATGGGTGACAAAATTTACAAAAAGGCTAACAGAAAGAGGTCAGAGTTCGAACTCTATTGTAGATTTCAATACCAAAGAGAAATTATTCGGTAAATGTACGGTGTCATTTAAGATTAATGGACCACCAACAGATCCAATGAACTATGCTGAAGGCACATTTACTACAGACTGTTACATGTTTGAACTAAATCAGAATTAAAATATTTTAGTTCAAGATTCAAGATTTTATTGAGCCATTAAGTTAACGAAAAAACAATAGGTCAAGCCACTAGCCCAAACGTAACATAAACGCACATGACCCTCTTGACTAACAAAAAGAATCCAAACTGCAAGCATCAACAAGTTCATGCAGACATTTTAGTTAATAAGCAATACCAAACACAGGCTTCATGTGTCACCAACACTACTTTTTAAGTAGTGAAGTACTGAAAATAACAAATAAAATAAATGTAAACCACACGCATACCGCATTGGCGGTTTTACTATATACTGTTCTTGTTCTAAATATACTTTTCATTAGCATTAGCTCTTGTTTTATTGTTATGGACATTACTATTCAGAATAATATCTGCCTCCTGGCTCTTGATTTCCCACAAACATTGGTATAAATCATACATTGTAAACTTACATTATGCCATGCTGTACAAGCAATGACCCACAGTGATCAAGCTGGTAAGTGTCCCCAAAGCCTTGCACCAAACTGAATTTGAGTTTGAAAATAGTAAACACGGTGAACGGTGAAACGGTAAATGATGCCGTTCAGCCTACAACAAATTGAATCAATTTGAATGGTACAGTTTAGCCAAGGGTCTAGTGAAAAACCTCAGATGCATCAAATCTACATTATATTTAGTTTTTTTGGCTTTAGTATATTAAAATTACCATCCCATAAATTAGGAATACATACAAAGAACAGTTTCAATCAACGTCAAGTTGCATTTTCAATTGTAATGCAAAAATGGAAAACGCGCTAGACCAATAATAATTGTCTTGAACCGCCAAACAAGAGTTATGTTTTCATTTAAAAACAAAATGTAACTGAAAAAATAAATTAAACTTAAATTGATTAAATGAAAAATACAAACTAAAACTTTATGACCTGAGAACCACGTATTAAATTACATACTGTATGATAAGATTAAAGGCCTGATGATAATTATTATTAATGCTATAGTCTACCAAAACTATTTAAAGATAGTAAACAATCTGATAGATGAAGACATTTACAAAAGGCATATTCAAAAGCCTCCTAGAGTAGGCCTATAATCTATGTAGTAGATTACAATTAGATAGATAAAGCTGGCACATGCAGCGAGACAGTTGAGATATTGAGAACTTTTTGAAATGGAAAATAGAACTTTTACAGGAAAACGTACACAGTAAATCTGCACAGTGCCTATCACTAGGTCCACCTAGTATAAAAAAGTGAGATTGAAAAAATGGATGGTTTATGGGATAATCGGGAAGACCTGGTGAAAATGATCGATTATGGATTAGTCAATACGAGTACTAATAGTTGTCTCAGTACACCGTAACTCGAGACTTTTTAGATGTCAGTTAGAGTTACTATATACAACGTTCCAACGAACGGTCAGGTCTTGTCTCGTAATTCTTCCTGCACCATTTCTTTCTAAATACAAAAATGATCGTATGAATTTTTTAGCTTTTACTGTCCATTTGGTAGATTCTATTGATTATTTTAAGGGGAGTCCGACGTCCAAAATCGTAATCTTTTGGTATTTTTTCCTAGTGAAAATGTGTAGACTTTTCTGAACGTTTTAATACCGAAAACAATACTTTTATAATACATAATAGTACAATAAATTAAGCCATTTTTGGCTTTTGGCCATTTTTGAACATTTCAAATTATTGTATCAATTATCTACTGCATTTATTTGTAATGTATTTACAAGACAAAGGAAATAAATAGATACTTTATGGGTTATTTAAATAAATTTGTTTATTTTAGGTATGGCAATTAATTTAATGGACGTATTATTGAACGAACATGCTCATAAAAAACCTATTTAGTCGAGTTGGACAAAGTAGTAGTCCACTAGAAGTTTTATCTATTTCTAATTTTTGGGTCTCTACTTTTGAACTTTTTTACAACTGAAATTCGACACGAATCAAAAGCCGATATATTTTTTTAAGCAATAATATATTTTATCAGTCCAAATCTTATTTTTTGGATAGTAATCTATTAATATTTATCGTACGATAAATGTTTTACTGTAAAATATGTGAACTATGTTTTATCGAGAGTAAATTGATAAAATTAATACGTAGATAAGTTTTCTATCTGATTGAATTATTGATAGATATAAGTAATTATATGCTAATAATACGTACTAATAGATATTCTCTTACGTAGAATTGTCTGTGATGATTCAACTATGCCTTGAACTTGCACACAAAAGTAGTAACTTAGTTCAAATTACTATTCAATTTACCCTCCCTTTAGCAATTTATCCTCAGCTCAAAGATGAACAAGTGAACAAATTTTTCTCTACAACAGCGAGAAAGTTAAACTCCGTAGTTTCCGAGGGAAATCTGAAAAGCCGCCGCCATTCGTCAGATGGAGCTGCAACATTGATGGACCTAAGCTGCTCGGCACGCCTCGAGAATCTTGATGTGTCAAATGTATTATCTACTTATCTTATTGGAGCACGGAAAAAGAATCTGTCTCTGTTCACTTTGTGCATGGAATGCGAAATGAGCTGTTTCCAAAGCCCGATCAATATTTGATTTATGCCCTAATGTTTTTGCTAACAGAATCTTAATGGCAGCATTTTTATTTGTGAGTTATACTCTGAGCTTAAATTTTGTTTTATCAAACGTTCATGTCGTGGGCTTCTATGAAAAATAGAGAACAGATAAATTTACGTTCTCAGTTGTAATTGTATTGTTGATCACAATAACTCGTTCTCTTTGAGTAATTCAATTTTTCCCTTTTATGATCTGTTACTAAACCTTGATTAAGTAAAATAAAAATATTCGTTGTTAAAAAACAATCATAAACCATTACTGTATATGCAAAACGTCAAAAAAACTTTAAACAGTATAAACTACGTATAACTCGAAACATTCTGGACATTTTAACATTTTATTTTCACTTTGGATAATATCTTCAAACAACTTATATTTTTTATCTAGCGACATTTAACCTCTTTAAATAATACAAATATTATTAATTGCTGTAAAAATATGTAAAACAACTTTCTATTTAAATCTAAGAATGTTTTTACAACGTGATTATTAGACAGCAGCTCGGTGCCTCGGTTGTGAATAATCAGCCCGTTCACACTTCGCCTCAGTGGTCGCAACTGCCACAGTCGCTTATCACCGTTATCAGTGTCGGAGTGTAGAGCCGCGGGCGGCACGTGCGTGACCGACAAACAGTGATCTGCCGACGTACGCTGTTAGTTACAAACGTTCACTACTCTAGGTAGGTTACCGAAGTACCCTAAATGTTAGTGAAGTTCGTTGTCTGTTACCAACGTACCC
The DNA here is from genome assembly GCA_023375725.1 of Nephotettix cincticeps. Taxonomy (NCBI): domain Eukaryota; kingdom Metazoa; phylum Arthropoda; class Insecta; order Hemiptera; family Cicadellidae; genus Nephotettix; species Nephotettix cincticeps. The sequence continues at coordinate 57,320,184 of CM041790.1, forward strand.
GGTATGTTACAGACTTTAATTGTCTGTTACCGACGTACCCTGTATGTTACAGACGTTCATTGTCGGCTACCGACGAACCCTGTATGTTACAGACGTTCTAATGTCTGTTACCGACCTACCCTGTATGTTACAAAAGTTCTTTGTGTTTGTTATTTTCTGGGTCTTAGACGTTCGTTGGCTGTGCGTTACATAAGTACGCTGTGATTTACATACTTTCGTTGTATATTACCGACTTTCATTGTGTGTTACAACTGTAACCTGTGTTACAAACGTACGACTTAACTTACAGAAGTACGACATAAGTTACAGACGTTCACTATCAGTCATGAATGATTACTGTCAGTTCCAGTCGTTCCCTACCAATTCCAGTCGATCCCTACCAGCTCCAGTCGTTCACTTTTACTTACAAACGTTCACTCGTTCCTTATCAGTTCTAGTCGTTCCTTATCAGTTACGGTCGTTCCCTGGCAGTTCCGGTCGTACCCTATCAGTTCCAGTCGTTCCCTATTACTTCCAGTCGTTCCTTATCAGTTACAGTCGTTCCTTAACAGTTCCAGTCGTTCCTTATCAGTTACAAACGTTCACTGTCAGTCACACACGTACTCACCACGTTACCTCCGAACACCGGTTTTGTTAACGTACACTGTACGTTGCTAACTCAAAGCAAAACACGTATTCAAACGCCCGCCTCGCTCACAAATACGGACGTTGTCGCAGCAGTGTGGAAGAACGCTGATAAAGGTCTTTTGCGTGATTTGACTCGCTCACTGCTTCCTTTGGCGGACAAAGAAATGCTCTGTGAAAAGAATTGATAAGGAACGATTCCTCTGGGAAATATCGCCTGCGTTGTGTGATTTGGAAGCTCAGTCAGCATGGACGTTTTTACAGTCAACGTGTATTCTGTTTTCTTGAATGAAATTAATTACCACAGTGGTTTTTTAATTTTTAATCTATACAATATTAAAATAACAACCCCTATATTGTAGGATAGTCTTTTTAATTTTAGTATATTATGGTACTTTATTAATATATACAGTAACAAATAAGTTATTATGGTACTCGTATCACTTTAGTAAATATTTCATTTCAACTCCTGATATTTATCCATAAAATGAATCAATATTTTGCCATAAACTAGCACCATCAAAACCAGTTACCCAACGTCAAATATTTTGGCCGTAAATATAAGCTTATTTTATAAACGTTTCTGAAAGCGAGGCGTGGGGAACAGTAAAATGAGATTGATGGCGTTGTTTTCGTCCCTTCTCGGCGATCGAAATGTCCAAACTGATAAACAGACACTGCGCTTTGTTCCCTGATTGACTGTTTTGTCATTTGAGGCTTTGCCGCTTAAGGGCGAGTCATTTTTCTTCCTCAGTTTTGTTACTCGTGCCACAGAGCTACCATTAGGCCTACTTGTGAGTTTTTTACTGCTAAATGCACAAACAGCTAGGATTCTAAGTGGTTATATTGGTTGGTATAAGTGTGGGACGATCCTGTATGTGGCATACAAGCAATGGTCGGTGGATGCTATTTTCCCTGGGGTGGATAAACGTCCACACTATGGAATACTACGTTCATCCGCAAAGACCATCCTCATATTTAGACCAGTTTTCCATCATTTTTCCCACTTGTTTTATATCTGTTTTTTTTCAGGAGTATAATTGTGTTTCGTATGCTACGTTAAACTGTAGGTCTCTTATATGTCGTTTGCCGTAGGGCTATTAATTTACAGTACTTTATAAACAAGGAACTTGTCAGCGATAGTCAGTAACAAGACTATACGATCGCACCACTATCATCTTACACTCATTTCTCATTCATACAATACCTAACTGGGTAGGTCACTAATTCAGTAATGAAGTAAAGTAAAGTATTAAAGAATTCGTTTCATTGTTTGGAGTTTGTAAACTCAATTTCGGACTGTGTCTAGATTCATTTAAAAAATAGGACATAAGCTGTTATAACAATATTCCAAATTGTTGTTCAGGACTTAAGTTCATTAATAATCCTTAGGAAAAAATTGTGGACTTCTAAAAATTAAGGTGAATAATAAAAACAAAATGTTTGTATTTACTTCCCTGTGGTAAATAGGTTAGATCATGGATATGTCTAAAGGGAATGTTTTCAATTCATCTAAACAGCTGTTCTTATTCTTTCATATTAAAAATTTAATACAATAGCCCTGGTAGTTTCTATGGAAACCTGTTACATATTTTCCATCTTAAAAATTACTAACACCCCCCAGCGCGAAGACATATCCATGTCAAAAATCGTCACTCCCGTCCTTAATACTAAAGTAGTAGTTAATAAACACTAAAAATGTTCTATGTGCTCAACAGATGTAAACAATGCCTGAAATGTAGAGTCCCTGTATTAAGAAATTATGTAATGAGAGTTATATTTGAATAAATTTCCTCCTTTGAAACGCAGCAGTTATTGTGTGTTAAGGGAGTTAAATGAAAATATCCTCCCTTGAGGTAAATCGTTGGCGGTCGATGGTTACGGAGTTTTTGTTTTACCGCGGGGATTGCTACCGTAAAACACGCACAACTTTCCCCGCCTCTACTGATAAATAAATAAACAACACATCGTCAACTGTCGATCATTAGTTGATTGTTTTGTTTTAAAGTTAACCTTGAAATTTGATTTAGACTTAGGTGAGTGGTTGAGTGGTTACGGAGATCGGTTAACAATCTGAAGGTCAACGGTTTAATCCTGGACTGGGTCCAGCTAGTAATGATCCTTACAAACAGAATGCTTGTCTTTACCTACAAAGCCAGTAGGTTCTAGGTTCTAGCTCATCTGAGGATGGGAGCAGATTACAGATTCCGAAACTACGTGAAAGTTTAATACCACCGTCGCAGCAGACCTGCGTACTCAGCGAATTTACAAATCAATGACATGATAATAATAATAATATTTTTTTTCGAAATTAACATCAGAACACCAAACAAACGCGACGAGAACGTGTAACGCCACTATTGTAAACAAAGAGACATAACCGCGCAACTGGACCGATGTTTTAACTAACAAAGAATTCTGACGCATAGAATAAGCAAAACGAAACATACCTCGGCGGAAAGCGTATGATCTGTAGAAAACAACGATACTATATTCAATGTAGTTTTAACCGAAAATGTATTCACACCATTGCTTTTTGTAAAAGCTTATCTACCGTCGATTGATCGACGGTGAACCTTCGACGACCGGCGGTGGCGTCGATTAATCGACGGTAAAACCGTTGGAGGGATACGAATTTTCATACCTCAACTTTATTTCCTTCAACCCAAATAACCCCATGCATTACACCCTAATAGTTCATCGTAGTAGTCCTATAAGAACAGTGTTAATTTTGTGACAACACTTCTTTCACATTTTCTTACGTAGGGTGAGGTGGCTGTGTTAAATTCAGAATGGAGATGGTATGCAAGCTGAGCCAAGAAACTCGTGTAAAAACGCCTAGGCAGATAGGTCTGCTTACACTACCCATTCTCTTCATTTACAAAACAGCCTTGCAAATGCAAGTGCCCACTCGTACAAGGCATCAGAAGCAGGGAAAACTATCGACCACACCAACACAGAACTGTGACGTTTGAGCGTTCACCGTCTCAGGTTGGTATACAGTTTCTTTATAAACTCCCTGAAGGTGCTAAACAATCAAGCAACGAAAATCAATTCAAATCACGATAAAGCACCTTTTGGTCTCCAAAGTTTTGTACTCAGTAGACGAGTTCATGTTGGGCCGCTGGGTAATCTAAATTATAGGTGTTATCGCGACTAAAATTTAGGTAGTTAACATTGTTCTTATGATGCTAAAACTAAACTTTTCGGCGATGATGAAGACCCTTAATCTCACAGTGTACCTTCAATCATTCTTTTTTCCTTGGCTGTTGAGATTTTAGAACATTAGGATTCTCCTTTTATTGGTTACCGTCTACGTCAGCAGTAAATCAAGTGACGTCCCTTCGCCTGTAGACCTACCTGCTGCCCTCTGGTGACAGGTTCACTGCCTGTTGTAAATTTGAAATTGGTTACGGAATATTTTGAGTTTCCTCTGACGGTGGGTGTTTAAGACAGCTTGAATAGAATACTTACTTTATAGCCGTTCGATATTATCAGAGTGTTCTAAAAAAATATACTCCTTGTTTCTCAATGAACTATAAATATAAAAGTCTGCAAAAGAAGTGTGCAAAATGCGTTTGGATCGGTGACAAATTATTTTTGTTAATAAATCAGTCTAAATTAGGAAAGATGAATCTCACTACTGTTGGACATAATTTTGACCAGCTATGTGTGATTAGGTATTGTAGGAAAAATAAAATATGGGGTGTCACAGGGTTCCATTTTTGGTACATCTTCGTTTTATTTAAAATAATATGAATTTTAAAAGTAAAAATTTGGAGCTGATTGTAAAAAAGTTGTTACATAAAATAATTTCAAAATTTCAAAACAACGTATTTTAGATCTTATATATAAACACAAAAACACGTCAGCAACTTTTAGTAACTTGTTTTAAGGTATAATCAAGAAACTTTCATCATCAAGGCATATACTGGTCGCATTCTTCGACCAACTTGTAGCAGGGAAGTTCTCATGGACGTCTATCGTGGATATTGCGAAAGCATTCTACGTAACGGAATTGCTATTTGGGGAAGTTCTGAGCTGGAAAGAATTCTCAAGCTCCAAAAAAAAATCCTGAGACTCATTTTTGGCCTCTGCCCTCGCCATCCTTGTAGAGAAATCTTCAAAGAGGCGGGCATCCTTACAGTTCACTCACTGTACATTCAGCAGGTGCTCACTCTGACGTTTGTAAATAGGAACCAATTCCTACATCTGGGACATTTCCATGACCACCGGACGAGAAATGGACAAAATCTTAGCTATCCGAGGCATAGAACTGCAGCCTTTGAGAGGAGTCCGTTTTACAGAGGCATCACATTTTTTAACAAATTGCCCAGGTCAATAAAATCCCAAGGCTCTCTTTCCCTATTTAAAAGACACTTAAAGGAGTTTCTTGTGTCGAGTGCCTTTTACTCCGTCTCGGAATTTTTAAATCTCTGAGGTGTTTTAAGGGGCGCTATGCTCATTAAATGTTCCTATGTCATATGTTTGGTTTTATTATTTTAAATATTGACAATGCATGATATTTGTTACACGATTGTATATAAATCTAATGTGCAAATAAATGATTTGATTTGATTTGATTTGATTATAGTGACTCTATTCACCCAGGATTAAGTTTTACAAGTGATTAAGTTAGAGCCCAAGGTTTTAAAATTAGAGAGGTTCGAAAAAGAAACTTTAAGCCCAAGAGATTCAAATACAAATAGCTGAAGCACTATTTACAATTTCTATATAATTTTCATTAAAGAATTCTTCCTCTAGCATTTTATTATCATGTTCGAAATTTTTGTCGTACTATTCAGCTTACATTACTGATTACTTCAAAAAATTACAAACTGTTTACCTTGAAACATATCTGGTAAAAGCTTCCATTCAATTCTATTCATACATGAAATATAGAAAACTATCGCTTGTTACGCATACATCAATGATTTACAACAGATAACAACCGGTTACAACTTTCGATACAAATAATTAATCGAAAACCATCGAAGTATTCATTCATGCATGCAATTAGACTACATTGTAACACGAACAGCTGATTCATTTCCTCCAAAGGCTATAAAATACTTCTTAGACCTCCAACGCATGAATATAAAACGGTTTCTTCCTGTTATAAACTTGTTACCAAGGTAATAAATTTCGTTTATTCAGAGTCTGCAGCACCTTCGCCATCTTGGATTATAATCGCTTTAGAACAATATTAATTTTTTGACCTCAGGAGAGTTTTAAAAAGATTATTTATGTGTTAAATTACTGGTGAATTGATTATCTAGGGAAATTACGAAATTCGTTTTCTTGTTTTTCACCACTAAAAGATGATTACTTATTAATTACCTGATATTATAAGATTGTAATTAGATTTTTCCGTAAAATAAAATTTAAAATAAATTATAGCTCCTTAGATAACCACTTTACCTTTAATTTGACACCATAACCTTTATTTTACTACTATCGTGTAGCTAGTAATGCTGTCAAAATCAACATTACCATTAAGAAGTCGAAATATATTTCCGGCCGGCACATAAATGTAAAATACTCAGTGTTTAAATATGTGAATTTTTCGTAGTTTGAATAATTAGTTTTTTCGTGTCTTTATGACGAAAAATTTGTCATATCCAACCTGATGATGAAGTTGTGACATCGAAATGTGCAGTCACACAAATTAAAATAGAATTTTTTTTACGGAAAATGTTAGTAATTTATATATCTCTTTCTACACTTCAGGAGGCAATATAATATAACATTAATGTTAATAAATGTTTGCATATTGCTCTGTTTATATTTTCCTCCTTTATAAACCCGATACGAAATTGTTTAATTTTCAAAATGTCTATTTTGACATGGGTAGCTCTGAGGGAGGTGTGTTGGCAATTTGCCAGACCAAAATTTGAAAAGTGACGTAATATCTTATTTATAAGAACAGCTGTTTGGATAAACTGAAAACCTATTTCCCTCTGGAAAGTAAATAAAAACATTTATACAATGAAATGAGTTATTCCAAAATTTAAAAGAATTTTGTAGAGCGGTGTTTAAAATATTTGTGGAAACGTGTACAACGATCGCATTATGTTTTAGAAGAGATAACCGAACAGATCATAGCTACAACTGTTGAACGTGGTGACGTGGTGATCGTGGTGCATGTAGCCTTGCTCGGCCGGTAACGGTCTGTAGTTGTATCCGATAGTTAGTGATAGGTATCCGGCGTTGACTAACCCAGCTGACTCATTATGTAGAATAAGAACTGTGTAATACAAGCAGGTGAAAGGCGTACGGAGCAGGAAGGAACAAAGAGGGTAAAATACGTCAACAGATATTGCGAAACTTGTCTCTTCTATTCCAGATTAAAAACAGAACCTTGAGGTAGCCCATAGTCTCGTTTGGGCCTGGGATCGTGATGAAAGTTTTTAATTGTTACATTTTAAATCTTGGTTACGTAAGAAACTAGTTTATTTTTATCCGCTTACGTTCTGACTTAAAGCTGTTAACGTAAAAAATAAAAATTTTGTTTTTTAACAGGGACGTCCTAGCTCTGGGGGAAGGGTGTTAGCAAATTCGCGACCAAATTTTGAAACAGTGCCGTCATAGATAGGTTATGAGAACTAAGCAGTTGTTCAGCTGTTTAGTTCAACTGAAAAACTCTTTGGAAACGGCCACCTATTTTTATGCTAGAAATTATGGATGTAATATAAAAATATTTTACTCCAATCCCACTTTTCTCTAATTTAAGTATTGAAAATAAACCTTGAAAATCGTAACATGTGGTTTAAATTGTTGTTAGGTATTAAATGTTATTGTTTATTAGACCGTTATTGCGGACATGTTCCATGACGAATAGCAAAACAAAGTTTCACAACGTTTCGAATATAGAGTATGATCCCGTCCTCAGGTGAGCTGGAACCTACATACAGACCATGAGGACGAGACACCCAGACCCTTAAACGACGCGAAACATTTTTTACTAACCGTAATGAAAAATAACCATAACAACAATCTAAATAAAAATATATTGCTAAAAATGTATTTCAAACAATTAACTTTACTGTTTTGCCTTTTTTTAATAGTCGTACTTGATATCGATATTTTATATTTCATAATTTTCAATAAATGACATCTGATAACCAACTATCACAGAGATATCTCCAAGGCAACAAGTCACTGATAACTCTTATAGTGTATTTTTCAATCAATTGGCACAAATACTAGAACGTTTCTTTTGATGAAAACTCCCAAGAAATGGAACGCAATTACAGTTCTAAACACCACGTGTTTGGTCCTGTTCAATAAATTATTCACGTTTCTAACTTTCCTGTCACAACTTGTGGACGTGGTTGAAAATTGAATAAGACAAAACTTCTTCCTTCAAAGAGTATCAGGTGGAGATTAAAAGGCTTAGAAATTTTTTTAATATTCATTTTCGATCATTCCGTTTATTTATAATTAGTTTTTAAAATTCACCTTTTATTTAATTGGGTTAAAGTATAGGCTATAATTTTAAATATAATGTTAAATACGTTTTCTTACTCTTAAGACACCAAATTAACTACAGTACGTAGGTAAAACCCTTTTAGGATCGTAGCAATTTTAGGTAGGCTTTGCGAAAAAGACCGTATGAAATCAGCATTTTTGTAGTGGTTTAGAAAAAGGTTTGAACTGTGGCCTATTTTTAAGATATCTAATATTTTTCACTAAAATGCTTATAATTAGTTACTCTAGCAACTTAAAATGGATACATTGTTGTTAGATTTTAAAATATACATATCTGAACTGAAAATAATGTAATAATTGAAATGAATTTTCTTTTTTCAAAATTAGTTTTCCACAGATAACAAATAAAGAATAATGTTAATAATGGAAACACATTTTATTACTTACATAATAGAAAGTGTGTGTACAAAATGTTCATGGCATTTTGACTAAGAATAAAACTTTATCATAGAAATTGTTGATACAACATATTATGTTGTTTTCGTTCAGAACAGTAAACAAAACAGACGATCAACAATCTACAACATCAGAAACCATCCAGACAGTAAAAGAGAAAACCAAAGACATCTAACACGAAATTATGTGCCATAGAGCATACACTATGTGAAACCCCTCTAGTTGACGATATTTCGTAGTACTAATTACTGACGATATATGGTCAGTCGGTCCTCAAAGGCTTTTAAAAGTTGGATATGAGTGAAGGGTGAGTAAGATAATTGTAATGTATTTTATTTTATTACATTTTTTTTGCTAAAAATTGATCAGCTGATTCACTTTTCCACGATGATTAATTAGTGATGGAAGGACTCATCGATCCATCTCAATATTGGGTCTAAATTTCGTTCAGGATCGAACTAATGACCTCCTTATTACAAAGCGGACAATATAAGCACTGAATCAGCTGTCGATAAACTTTCATAGAATGCCAAATAACAATAATTACACACACCTGGGCACACATTACTTAATAAAACATAAAAATACTTTTATATTTGGAAACTAATCGTATCCAAATATAAACCATAAAGACGGTATCCTAATTTATATCCTCGCGGGTATTTCAGGGGTTTGTTTTGATCAGCAATAAATCCCTGTTGAGAACAGCGTTTGTCAGCTGACTCTATAATCTTTGAAGATAAACAGCTGATCGTTATTATTTCTCTTGACAGCCACCCAGCCACTCCTAGATATTGAACAGGCGAAGTCTGTTCTTGAGAGACGTTTAAGGCGTTAATTATACACTGACAGTGATTAATACTATAAGACAGAAGGGAGTCTTCCATAATTAATAATGTTGATAAGTACACTTGACTATGTTTCATGTAAAACTTAGAAAATGTTTCGAGCTGCTTCGTATAGATTAAATTAATTTTATAAAACAAATGCTAAGCAAACTAACCTCAATTTTAATAATTTCAACGAATATAAATACCCCCGACGCAGCAGACCTGCGTACTAAGCGAATTTCCAAATCAATATAATAATAATAATAATATATGACAAGTTTTATAATTATCCGTCGATAAATATGAGTTATCTGTCTATTCTCCATAAGATTAACATGGGAAAGAGTGAGCAGATTTGCTGCTGTGAGGAACACTGGGAGTAGGCATTTATACCATCAAAAATTTTTATTTTTAACATTTATACCAACTTTCATCAACATCTGTTCATAAATAAAGGAGTTTGCCTATTCTATGTATGATAAACATGGGAAAAGAGTAGCTAAGCTAAATATAAAGTTTTATCCAAAATATTGGTTAATAAGTGAAATATTAATTTTTCCTTATCCTCCATAACATTGGAGCCTCAAAATACAACGTACTGTGTTTAGATTTTTTTATATCTCCGTAACCATTGGAGATAGAGAAAACCTTTAAGGAACTAAATTGTGTAGTTTTTTAAGCTGATTCAAATAGTGAAAGATAAAATCTAAATTTTTTTAATTACATATGAAAAACGCAAAAAACCCAATTTTTTAGTACAAAACCCCCCCAAACTACCCGTTCCCATTGACCTATATGTCTGGATTACGAACTCGTCCGTGCAATTAATTGTAGGAATACTCGTCTCTACCAAATTTCGTCCCAATCGGACCATTTTTACGAGAGCTATCGTGTTCATATATATATATATGTATATGTATATTTTAACGACTTTGGTCTTGTTTAGTCTCTTTTTGGTCTCTGGGCACCTAAAGAAAAAAAATAACATGGTCCTGGGCTTAACTCTTGCCATGAGACCTACGGTAATAGCTTCTTCCCCTTCTTCTTCTTCCCTTTGTGAATGGGAAATTCACAAAAATTAATTTCAATTATTAATATTGTTACTCTTAAATTTTAAATGGTTGATCTCAATATTTCTAGCAATAAACATTGTTTGAGTATTGCATTTTATTTTTTAGTTCTTCCAATATGTTTTATCTGACAATCATACGAAAATAGCAGGTTTTTTTAAGATTCTGCGGTATCTAACAAAAATGCTCGAATCATCCGGTTAAGACATGATGTATTATCTCAAGGGCTGGTGAAATAGTTTGTCTTCAATTGGTGCGATCAACGTGTTCACAGGTAGGCATTATCATGCCAGCGAAGCGTGATATCGGTAGCTGCACAAGTGTTGTGCCACGACAAGGCCATATGTGAATCAGCCCATACACACGTGCAGTACCGGGAACAGGCCGGCTCGGTGCCGCGCTGTCTCGTGATCCGATCATTCGATTGTTTTGATAATAATACCATATTAACTATCGCAACGTCAATTAATCAACTAACACACATTTTATAATGTAATGCAATCCACGCATTCGATTGTATCAACAATAATACTGTTTTATGAACAATCGTAACGTCTAAATTACCTAATATTTATTTTTTGTCTCGTCTACATGACACGATACGAGCATTATATCGATTTTATACAATCGATTAAATAAATTTTGAATCATATCGTACTAACTATCCTAATATTAATACGATACCAAACATACAGTCGATACCGTGGTGCGTAGACTTCATCACGCAATACAATTTTTCGATTATCCAACTCGATTATTGATAATAATAACGTATTAGCTATTGTAACGTTAGTACATGACCTAAGATGCATTTAATGATGTGATGTCTCGTCTAAACAGTATGATAGGAATATTAAATTTTATCGATAAGAATATCGAACTCGGCTTTCTGGCTGTTTTAGTAGTTCGAAATTAATTAATTATAATATCCATGAAACACAATTCTTTCAAATAAATTTCCGAGTTTTGAACTTGTGAGCCCTTAAGTCAAAGTAGGATACAGATTTTCGTCAAAATGTAAGTACGTAATCTTAATCTAATTTCATTTTCCTGTCACACAATATAACGTGAAAACTAACGATCTGCATTTGTAATCGAAATATCGCATCTTTTCGAGTTCGAGATATCGCGGAATCAGTTCGAAACATCATTATACGATACGATTCGTTTGAAATCCTGACACAAGTTGTTCACCTCCTGTTATTGTGACAGGTGCGAACACGATGCGAATAGCAATTTCCCAATTTATCAGCTGATCCATCACACGAGACAAGCCACATTGTTTGAAAATGTACTGCCCGATTCGTTTATGCCTTTATAGTCATATAAATTATCTTATTCGTTTATGTGATTAATTAGAATCAGCTTAAAAACCACACAATTTAGTTCCTTATAATTTTGCTCTATCTCTCTAACGGTTACCGAGATATTAAGAATATTATTTATTCCAAATAATTACAAAATATTTACAATATTTTAGTTTGTATTAAAGAAACTAAACACAGTACGTTGCATTTTGGGGCAACAATGTTAATCTTATGAAGGATAAGGAAAAATTAATATTTTACTAATCAATGTATATTTTTGGATAAAACTTGATATTTAGAATCATGTGGTTGAGGTTCACCCATTTACGCTTAAAAATCATAATTTATGTGTTTATCACGGCAGCTAACCTGCATACTCTTTTCCCATGTTAATCATATAGAGAAGACGTAAACTCCTTTATTTATGGACAGATGTTGATGAAACTTGGTATAAATGGCCAAAATAAGAATTGTTTACGCTAGAAACACCTACCAACTTTTTGTGCTCCTCACAGCAGCAAACCTGTGTACTCTTTCCCATGTTAATCTTATGGAGAATAGGCAAATAACTCTCATGTTTATCGACAGATAATTATAAAACTTGTCATATATTATTATTATTATTATATTGATTTGGAAATTCGCTGAGTACGCAGGTCTGCTGCGACGGGAGTTTTTATCTTTCAAACATTAAACTCCATAAACTAATAGTAGTTTTTAAGTCTATAAAGTAACTTAAACAGTTTATGAAACAAATATCGACTCACAAACTATAAATAATTTATGAAACCGGTAAAAGGTCTTCATTGAATACTCGGGTACCCGGGATACTGCTTTATTAAATAAATACGAGAATATCACTCGTGCTTTCTCGTTTTTACTTGATGTGTTCTCAAACATTCATAACAGCAATATACATAACCAATAACCATCCCTCATTTTACTCAAATTTATATTCCTTAAGTTTTTCTGGGGAAATCTTTCGCATTAGGATTTCGACTAGCTTAAACTGCAAGTGATGTTTATAATTTAAGAATACTCTATTAACATTGGTCTGTAAATATTATTGAGGACAATTTTGAGTACGTTATTTTTCCATATATTGTTAAGATAATAACGCTGTATTGATATCGTTATCGATATATATTTGAACATATCGATAACGGAACATTTCCGATAGTAATCTACTTTTCCCTTAGCTTTAGAGGGGTAGGAGGGATGGTAGAGAGAGATAGAGAAAGAGGAATCGATATAACAAATATATGTTGTTAAGATAATAACGCTGTATTGATATCGTTATCGATATATATTTGAACATATCGATAACGGAACATTTCCGATAGTAATCTACTTTTCCCTTAGCTTTAGAGGGGTAGGAGGGATAGTAGAGAGAGATAGAGAAAGAGGCATCGATATAACAAATATATGTTGTTAAGATAATAACGCTGTATTGATATCGTTATCGATATATATTTGAACATATCGATAACGGGACATTTCCGATAGTAATCTACTTTTCCCGTAGCTGTAGAAGGGTGGGGAGGGATGTTAGAGAGAGAGAGAGAAGGTGTTTCTCTCACCAGCACCTGTAACATCATCGCCGTGATTGAATCATCCTGTTTACTAGTGGTGATAACAACTTGAAATAGCCAAGTCAAGGCCGTGATAATCCACTGATAACAGCCTCTTCAATCGCTCTGCTCGACCTCTCTAAGGGCGATGATCTGGGTCCCCATCCAAAAACAAGATCAAAAAGTGCAGCTGGAAACTCAAAATATTTTTTTGAGTAAGTATTATAATCTATAAAACTATAATCCTATAATATCCTATAATCTGTGTATTTCAGTAAATTCGAACCTTTAATCAGCTTATATATATAAACTTTGTTTAATTTTTGGAAATTGGGGTTACAAGGATCTATATAGATCCTGCATGGCAAAGCGAGCTGGAAAAAAGAAAGCGGAAACGTTTTGCGGCAAGGATAATAGATGCAATTCATATATTCTATTTATTAACAATTTTGAATGTATAAATGAAAAAAATCTTAATCTTTATTGATTGTCCAGCTTGGATTTTAGTCATATAAGACTAATTTATAAATGCTAAATTACGTCTCTCTTCAAACAAGAATTTTTAGTTTAAGAACAACTGGGTACGTTGGAAAGATCATGAAGATATTTATGAGCAACCTTTTTGATTAAAAATGTTAATAAATCTTTAAGAAATGCGTGATATTTTTGTGAAGACTTTTACAAATAATAGGTTTACGTGTGTATTTTTTGGGACAAAAATATTCAAATTTTAAAAAGATAGATCACTAAACATGAATGAATACCCTTTTAAATGACCTCTAGTGCGAAGTTGCGACTCTTGGCCAACTCAACCCTGGACATTATATTATTATATAACCTATTTAGATTTTTAATATGTACATTTTCACGACTTAAAGTAAAACAGTTTCACAACGTTTCGCGACGTGATCTGATCCCGTCCCCAGGTGAGCTAGAACCAGGGGGGTTTCTTGAGTCTTTGTGACGAGTTGACGTTTTTCGTTTCTTGTGGGGTTGACTATTGGTGCTTGCTATTGTTTGTATGTTTTTACTGCTGAGATTTTTGATGTTTTTGGTGTTTTTACTGCTTTGAGTTTTTTCTGTTTTTGATGTTTTGACTGCTTTAAAATTTTCCCTTTTCCAGTTTATTCTACTTTAGTCCGGATTATGTACTAATCGTATTATCTTTTAGCTTCTCACTCATCTGAGAAAGGAACAAGTTCCAGATCCCGAAACGTCGTGAAACTTTGTTTTACTTAAAATCGTGATGGAAAATGTCCGTAGTAAAAAATCTAAACAACATACAATAATTCCACCATCAACAATAATTAATTTCAAATAAAGTATTAGTGTGTTAATGCGAGCGTAATATATTTTGAATTAACAAAAGCGTTGAGTTGACGTATTGACCTGGTCTGTAGTAACCCGATCATCCCTTAATTTGACGAGGGTCGCTGATTCGGGTTCAGGACATTAATTAACGGTCAGGACAGTTAATATAATTATCCTGACATGAGCTAAAAGGTCCCGAGTCATCGGGTGTTACCCAATCGACACGTTCAAAATCAACAAAGTTCACAATCCACACTTTATCAACAATAACTCCACATTTAAATCCGGTTGTAGCCAGTTCAGTATCGTGTGACAAGGCACTGAATGGGCCTCAAAACGCCTTTTGAGAGGTGCTTCAAACACCTATCACGTTCCTATCCCCATTAAAGAGATAAAGTTTACATGCACCAATAACGTTCCATCAGCTGGTGACATCTGAGAGAGCTGCACTTGTGGAGAGGAAGAGATTTTATATGATCAAAATCACGTGACGTGTTCACTTTCTAAATAGAAATCATGAAAAATGTACTATTTTTCATACTTGGTGTACTTGTGTGCCGCCGTACACGTGAAATGAATTCAATTTAGGATAAGGTTATTTCTAGAAAATTCTTTAATTTAATTTATTTATTTGAGAACAATTTCATAGATTTTTCAGTTAAAACCACCATCACTATGTCCTAGGACCCGTGTGGTGAATTGAAGACAACGTTGTAACGTACTGGCCAGTGTCACATAAGCTAGCCAGAGGTGACAGCTCATGATCTTGCTAGAGTCGTCGGTCGGACACTGGTATCGACCCATGAACCTTTCACTTACTATATTCTATACATTTTATCTTATTTGTATTGAATATAGGCGTGGGACGATACAAACGTTAATATATCATTCTCAATGTAGTAACAATTTGAGTAAATGTATGGAAATAGAATATAAAGTATTTAGCGGGTCCATCGCTGAATTAGGTTAAAAGTCCGCCTTGCTACCAATTGAATAACACCTACTCAGATTATGAAATATGATAAAAGATATGAGATATGACCACGAGATATGACACATGATCACGAAATATGATATATGATCACGGGAAATGAGACATGAGATGTGATCTGAGATATAAGATATGATCACGATATATGATGTATGATCACGAGATATGATATATGATCATAGATAAACATATGATCAGGGATATTATATATGATCACGAGATATGAGATATGAACACGAGATATGAGATATGAGAAATTATCACGAGATATCATATATGATCACTGAATATGAGACATGACATGTGATCTGAGATATGAGATATGATCACAAGATATGATATATGATCACGATATATGAGATATGATCAGATACATGAGATATGATCACGGGATATGAGATATGATCACGGGATATGAGATATGATCACGGGATATGAGATATGATCACGATGTATGAGATATGATCACGAGATATGAGACATGGGATGTGATATGAGATATGATCACGAGATATGAGACATGAGATGTGATATGAGATATGATCACGATATATGAGATATGATCACAAGATATGATATATGATCACGATATATGAGATATGATCAGATACATGAGATATGATCACGGGATATGAGATATGATCACGATGTATTCAATACTATAATATGAGCAAGGTTTTTATATATATATATATATTTGCACACGGATCTCGAAAACGGCACTAAGGAATTTCTTTAAATTTTGGAAATAACTAATTTCCGAGTAGAAAATAAGTTCTAGATAGGTCTAATGTCCAGGAAAATTCGTGTTTTCTTGTAATATTAAGTTTAAAATCTAAAAATTTAACATTACGCTTATGGAGAATAAAATGTAAACAATACAAACCAAAACAGCTGTTTATAACCGTTTGACAGTTCTTGATTGAAGACGGCAAAGAATAATATGTGAATAGAGGTTTTTCATAAATATTTATTTTATGTATGTAATAAATGTAAAATTATCAGGTTACCGTACTAAACAATTTGTAAAAACTTAAGGGTAACATAACTGTGCGAAATAAAAGCAAAAAAGAGTATTTCCAAAATCTTCCGTGTTTTGATAGAAAACGTATTTGTTGTATTGCTTGAAGCCACTGTAACAAACCAATTAATATTTGTAAATTAAATTTCTCTTTTGCTTTTCAATCCTCATTCCGTTTATACCAAAATCAGTTGGTCACAGGCTAATAATAACTGTATGGATAGTTAAACAGTAAATGATCGGCTAAAACAATTGAGGTTGGCTAAAACACCTTAAACGGCGTCGCTCATTTGTCAGACGCCGTAGTCCAGTGGTAGCGCTTTGGCCTCGTAAATTGAAGGTCGCGAGTTCCAACCCAGTCGGGGGCAGTAATTTTTAGTCAGTGCTATATTAATTATGGTGTATTAAATCGGTTTTATTTAAACCACATTGAGTAATAAATGTGTTTAAATTTTTGTAATTAATTTTTATAATACATGTCGTAATCTATACGAGCAACGCTCGGTCACCAGGTACTGATATATGATCAGAGATATGGGATATGACCGCGGGATATGAGATATGAAATATGATCACGAGGTATGAGATATGATCACAGATATGATATACGATCACGAGTATCTCATATCTCATATGATACAATGGAAGGTAAACAGGGTTATCGGCAAGTCAGACTTTTATCATAATTCAGCGTTAGGTCAAAAGTCCTATTCGATACCAACCCACTCACACTCGATGATATTATGAGATATGATAAAAGATATAAGTTATTATAACGAGATATGAGATATAAGATATGATTATGAGATGTGACCAGAGATATGAGATATGATATTTAGTACTCATATTGTAAACCTGACAGTACTTAACCTAACTAATAGTAGAAGTATTAAACAATTTTGTAGTCTTGAATTAGTTAAATGAAAAAACCTATTCCAGATATATGAATGTTTAATGGCCTGCAATCACCTTGAATTTCTCCATAACAGCAAAGGCAATTAATGTATAACAGTATGGTCTTGGTGGGACTTGTGGGTAGGTTTCAAAACACTCCTCTTTTTCCTCGTTTCTTCCTCACTATTACTCCGCCTCAAATGGTTCTGCGGAATTGTTTCTGATTCAATTTCAGAACTGACCTCCACCCCATTATAACGGGTTTGTCATCTCATTTCGCGTGATCCTCCAACCTCCTACGTGTTATTGCTATCACGTTGTAAGGATCATGGAGTTGCACGGATGTTACTGGAGAACGAACTGTCTTACGAGCTTGATCAACAGAATCAGTTTGTATTTTAAGAGTGTATGGTGACTAAAGGACTCATTTGGAATCAGATATACATTTGGTATAATTATAAGTATATCTTCGTGGCATATTTTATTTAAATTCACAGTTAAACTTTTTTGGAAACTAGTTCAAAAGATTATACTCATTTACAGTGCAAGAACTTTGTTTTTGAATTTTGTTATTGATTTCGCTTAGTTTAGTACTTCAGGTAACAGGGATACAAATTCTAGCAAGGCGAATCAAATTTGGGAGCTTTTGTTATATCATGGAACAATATCAAAGATTCTGAAATCATTCCGAATCTTAATGTTTACAAAGTCTCTATGAAAACTTGTATTTCGAAGTGTCGATATGAAATTCAACATTAAAACCAAAAATCATTCACATACAAAAACGATAATTCACAGTTCTTTGTGTTTTTATCCCCAAATAGTGTATCTATTCCAAAATATTACAGTCAAACCTCTATAAAATTCTCATGTTAACGGGAAAGGTTTTTCTAATGTAGGGATTCGTGGTAAGGAGGTTTTTTCTGTCGAGGGTTTTTACCACCGCTATTCGTCTTACAGAAGTTTCTCGTGTCTGAAAATCCGTCTGAGTCACTGTTTGTTTTCAAAACTACATGCTATGCAGGTCGACCGTCTGAGACCTCCGTTTTGTTCAGGTTAAGATCGTCTTGTAGAGATTTTATCAAAGGGTATTTGCTAAGCCTAGCCTAGGATTTTGAAAATTTCGTCTTAAAGAGGGTTTTGTCTTATAGAGGTTCTTTCTAAAGTGTGTATGTAAGAAAATTTCCACTGTATTACAAGAACATAATTTCAACTTCATAAACCATACTTCCAGGACATTGTAAAACCTTCTTCACTGCAGTTTCAAACTGCACTTATCTCAAATTGGCCATTTAGAAGACAAACACGTCCGAAGTATTACACCAGCAAACACAACATTAACCTTGACCTTGACTCGCACAGTGGTTAGAGTCAATACTGAGAGAGGCCATCCTTAGATCTGCGATTACTGCAAGGTGCCACCAGACTGCGCGACTGCATCCCAAGGTCTCTCCAGTGCATGGAGCCTTCTAGAGTTCCCTGGTGCAATAGACCGCCGATGGCCTTCTAGAAAGGAAATTACAGTTCTCTTGGAATATGTCATTTCTCCGTTCAGTTCCAGTAACTGTCTGCAGTATTATCTTTCCTTGCTAGGAAGGAAAGGCTTGTAGTGTCCTTAAAAGGTAAAAGGCGTTAAATAATATCCCTTTGGTCTTGGTATATTCTTCTAGAACTTTTGATCTGTTGTATTTTCATATACTCATTGCAGTGGTTTTTAAAACATGAGTACTAAGCGATTTTAGTTAAAATTTCAACTTTAAGAGTCAACTCCACTCTCGTTAACAAACTCACTTCGCGTTTGAACGATCTTAAATTCAAACAATCTGTGACGTAGTTTTTTACCATACAATTTGGGTTATGTTAGGCTATAAAACCAACCCTGGTTTGGTTAAGCCTGGGGGGGCAAGCTTGACCCAGATTTAGTTAGGGTCGACCATGTTAGATTAGTTTATTTTAGGTTAGGTTAGGTTTGTTAGGTTATTTTAATACCCAGTGAAATTTGAAAGGGGATTATAATGTTGAATGATCTATCTGATTGAAATTGAAAAGGTATCTTGTAGAGTTTCAAATTGCCTACCAACAAAAAAGATCCAAAGTGTTTTTTTTTATTTTCTTTAGTGATTTTTATCAAAGCCATTTCTTTTTTTGACTTTTCTCTAACATTATACGTTACATTGAGTGAAAGTAATGAGTTTTTAGCTTAAATAAAAGTTGATTAAATTCAAATGTGTGTGTTTAAGTACTGAGATATTTCTATAAGTATGAAAAATTAAAAGCTGACATAGTTCACACTTTTAACCATTCTACCGTTTTAAAGTTGTTACAACAATAATTACTAATGGACCCGACAATCGAATCAGCTGATGTGTAACACTAACAATAAGATTATCCTGAGTCACGTTATACAGCTGTTCCACAATTTCCACCATCGGTACCAGTAGAGGTCAAAGGTCTTGCGTCACCCTGATCAACAGCCTTTGTCCGCTGACATCCGGATCGCACCGACAATTACACACAAACTATCCCATGACCAAAAGTGAAATCGGTAAATTACCGTTTGCATTATTCATCCAACACAGGATTTCCTGACAGCGATCTGTCGGTGAGCCACAATCATACCCAGAACTGGGGCTGCGCGTTCACCTGAACAAATTAACTATTAGATTAGATTAGATTATTGAAATGGCGACCATACTACAAGGTACGTATTTAAAGCCAAGTATGAATGAGGGATTGAGTGTAAGATGATTGTGGCGCGATCTTGTAGTCTTGTTACTGACTAAGGCTGACATGTTCCTTAGACAGGACTGTTAATTAATAGCCCAACAGCCGATGACAACTAAGGGACCTACAGGTTAACGTGGAATCCGAACCACGGTCTCTGAATTACGAATTGGTCTAGTTATGTGGATGGTCTTTACGGATTAACGTAGTATTCAATAGTGCGGACGTTAATCTACACAAGAGAACACTACACCCACCGACCATCTCTCACAACTATCCACAATTCGTGACCTCCAATTAGCTGGATTACAGGATGTCGCCATCACCCCAGACCAAAAATAGTCTGTGGTAATTTTTGAGTCAATATTCTAAAGGTTCTGTTAACTTTTGGGAAATAAAGTTCTGCAGTTCTTCCACCAATTGAATTTGTATTCCCGCAAGAGCAATCTTATTTATTCCTACAAGAGTCAATCACCCGAATTCGGACGACTACGTAGGCTTTACTTTACCGCTTATTTAAAGGTTTACGATCGATCAAACGGAGTTTATTATAACTCCATCTTGTTCAGTAACTTCTAGGCTTTATGTTTATAGTTAATGTTTGCCGTTTTATATACTTATTCTGAAGGTCTGTGGGTATTTATTTACCTACGCAGCTGTTTTTATTGTTTCAAATCTGTTGTGAAATGCTGTTGCTTGTTTACATCCCAACAATAAGCTATGGTAAGCGTTCTATTGATATTAGGGTAATAGTGATTTTTTGATATAAATATAGGTGAAGTGGATGATTGAAGACATCTAAAAGCCAAAAAACAAAACAAAAAGCAGCATAAAACTGTTAACCGTTGCAAGAAGGTGCCATTTTTCATGTATATACCCTGGAATTTTTAAGTTTTTGTTGTTAATAATAATTTTAAGATATATAAACAATATATTTTCCGTATTAAAATAAAATTTTGGACAAAATGTATATTTTAGAAATTTGTTACAGTGTATATGACAGAACCTACATGACTTAGGATGATACGTAATAAGAAGCTAAGACTAACACATACTATTTTTTTGAATAGCTAAGTTTGGTGGTGTTTTATGCTTTTTATATGCGTCCAAACAAAACTTTTGTTTCGTTTTTTCGTCTAAAAATTGCTTAACATCATGAGTTATTGTAATGAACACTTAGAGGCTTAAAAAGTCATAAAACTTGCCTTGCTCTAGCTCTAATACTAAAAATGAAATTATTGTAACTCTAGTTATTTTTATATTTTCACCTAAGAAAACACGAGGTGGGTCGTGTTTCAATTTCTTTGTCAAGCTAAACAAGGTCTTTTTGTATCGTTCCTTGTAAAAAGCGGAGCATCCATTATGATGGAACTTCTTTTCATTATTTTATACAATTTGGAGAAAGATTTTCTTTACTTTAAAACTGTAAAAAGAAATGAGCTCTCAAAAAAAACATAGTTTTGTGCGATATTAATAACTGTATTATTAGTTTAACTGTACGTATTTAGTAATCTATTTAAGTGATTTGACAGAAATAAATAAGTAGCTGTCAAATTATAGTTTTTTTTATTGATCATTTAAAACTAACCTATTTTAAAAGTATACTATATTAAAATGCTAAACTAAATGTATCTAGTTTAATCTAATTTATCTCAATTGTTAAATTAGTACTGAATAACTGAGCTAAGAATTTATATTTTCATTTTTTTATTTGATTTGTTTTTTGTTTTATTTTCCAATAAATATTTAGTCATAACAATAAGTAGTATTCCTCTTAACATTGATTTAACAACCAGTACTACCAACTGATAATTTAAAAAAAATCACATCGTGTAAGACACAGAATAAACCTATGTCTACTATATCTGCCGTTGTGGTTGTTATTATAAAATTAAAAATAAAAATACCCAATCTTGCATGCTGGAAAAAAACTTATTTTTGCATTCATCATAGCAGCAAACCTATGATTATAAATAGTTTTTATTATGATTTTAAATAGTTTTGACAAGTAGTTAGACTGTGACCGTGGCGTGTCCTGTAATCCAACTACTTGGAGGGTACGGATTGTGGATAGTTGTGGATGATCGGTGGGCGTAGTGTTCTCTTGTGCGGATTAACGTCCGCACAATTGAATACTACGCTAATCTGCAAAGACCATCCTCATAATTAGACCAGTTCGTAATACAGAGGCAGTGGTCCGAACGTTAAACTGTAGGTCCCTTAGATATGCCACGGACTGTTGGGCTATTAATTAACAGTTTTGTCTAAGTAACATGTCAGCCTTAGTCAGTAACAAGACTACAAGATCGCGCCACAATCATCCTACACTTATTACTCATTCATGCTTGGCTTAAAACACCTACCTGGGTAGGTTGCCATTTCAGTTAAAAAAGTATGATTACTGAATCAATGAAAATTCGCTGTGTTCGGGTGTTTGAATCTAAAAACAGGAGGTATTTTTCAGAGCCAACTCCGGACACCCTTAGGTAGGTGTGCCGGATGGGGTGGGATAAATGATATGATATATATTCGTATGAGAGGGAGGTGGCGATAAATCCTCCACCCGTTTCTGATACGACCCGCATATGTTCTTTCCCCCCACACGATCAATTTACAGATCAGAACAGATCAAATCAAAATCTTCTTTATTCCAAAAAAACATATACAATCATCTTTCATAAATATTAGACTATTATTATTACATTTCTGAAATGGCTACCTACTCAGGTAGGTATTTTAAGCCAAGTATGAATGAGGAATGAGTGTAAGATGATTGTGGCGTGATCTTGTAGTCTTGTTAAAGACTGAGGCTGACATGTTCCTTAGACAGGACTGTTATTTTATAGCCAAACTGTCAATAAAATCTAGTAGATCTACAGTTTAACGTTTTAACAAATTTTGTCTCTGAATTAAGAACTAGTCTAAGTATGATTATGGTACTCAGGAAGGACGTTGTATTCAATAGTTCTGGCGGTAAATAACACTAAGGAATGCTAATCAAATCAATAATATTAATTTATTTATATTCATGGATAAGACATTTAACCACACCGGTGGTTATTTTTAAGGTAAATGTTAGTGAAGTATTGAGGTCTGTGTAAAGTATTTTCACTGTACGAGTGTATTTAAAGGTACTACAAATAAGTTAATGCATCACCTCCTATGACTATGAGGTGAATACAATAATTTAACATTGCTTTTACTAAACTAGTCCAACATGGCGGTACTGTTAAAGACAATTAATCTTGGTTTTTTAAACGTGTAAACATAAATGGCTGTCGACACAGTTTTCACTCGTGGCACCAAAACAATAGGCCTCCCACTCTAGGCTGCGGCGGCGACGGTGGACGGTGGAAAGCGTACGTACAGGACCCGGACCTCCGTCACGACATCTATCGGCCAAGCAAGCCAATAAACCTGTCAATAGAGGCGTGAAATCTGTTTCAGCCACAGCGTGATGAAAGACCCTGACTAATTGTAGACCCATTTCCTTATCGTCAACAATTTGTAAGCGATTTTTGTTTACATTTTCCATCATAATTTGTAAAGGCACAAGTTTTTTGTGAATAAATTGCCAATATTACGTAATGTTTTTAATGAACATTATCTGGTTGGTTAAATCGCTAGATTGAAGACATTTGTGACGTCGAGTCTGAACGGTCGTCAATCGAACAGAAGCTAATATGAATGAAATTTTTTTATTTTTAAATTTGTTCATATTATTTTCTTATAATATCTTAATCTGAGGTATCTATAGTAGAACAGGCAGGATCAGTATCATTTTTGTAAATTTTTATCGATTTCTTTTTTTGTGCGTATTTCTCATTTTATAATTTCTTATTGTGTTTTCTTCGTTTTCTATTTTATTTTTTTATCATTTGCTGCAGTACTTTCTTTTTATACGTTTGTATCGTTTTCTACTTTTTTGTACATTTTATAGTTTTCTACTTTCTTTTTTTACGTTTTTATCGTTTTCTATTTTATTATTTGTGCATTTTTTATAGTTTTCCATTTTCTTTTTTGTTGACTTACCAGGTGAGTACGCTGCTGCCAAGCTAACCAGTCATTTAACTGTTTTATTCTAGGTTTAAGTATTTTGCCATAGTTGTCTGGTTCACATAGGAGGATCTAGTTCACATTTGTATTCAGTACGAGTATTCAATTCCTATTCATTTTGAATACATTTGTTTTTGTAGTAGTATTGAGTTGTATGTGAAAACTAGATTTCATTTAAGATCCTAAAATGATTTAAGACTTTTGTTAATTTGTACTTGTATAAATTTAGTAAATTCTACACAATAATTCCTGTACTTACTTTCGCTATCGACGAATTTCCTATTCCATTTCATGGCCGTAGCCACTGGATAGCTTAGAGTAAAGTATTTTTCCGTTGAGTAAGGGTAGTTTCATTTTTTTCTTGAAATTTCAAAATCAAAAATCTATAGGGGGAAATTACCGACAATTAGTGTCTAGCGAACTCTATGAAAGTGAAGTTAAAGCGGTCAACATTTAAATGCAAAGGAAGTGTAATAATTTGTAGGCGAGTAATGTGGAGCGGTCACACTATAAAGCAGTCGTGCTACTATCCCAGTAGAAACCGTCGCTGGCTATAAGTCTTGTAATCTGATGCTGTGTCGAAAACGTTCACGAGAAAGGACTATCACGAACGTGCGGGAGTTATGGAACCGGCGAAAACTCACAGCGATCTCAACACACATTTGTTTTAAGTTATGGACGCTATGTGTGTCGTAATATTAACAGTTTTCGGTACGCGTGAGTTAATAGACAGAGGAATTAGGTTTTAAATGTGCAAGTACGTTTTAGCCTATTTCTCATGGTGAAAAGGATGTTACTGTAGGTAGCATGGCGAGACTAAAATCGGGGTGTGTGATAATTTTTATTTTAAGGTCCCTAGAGACCATAATAGTGTTTGTGTGTGCGCGCGCGTTTACGAACACACACCGTGTGTAAACACGATAACTCGTAAAAGTGGTCTGATTAAGACCAAATTTGACAGGTGTTATTGAGGAGTATTTTACACCAAAAAATGGGGTGTTTGGATTTATTTTTGATACAATCAGATGTGTTCAAAAGGAACCAAATTTATGTTTATGAAAATGTTTCCACTATTCTAAACCACCGGCCACAAACGATGCCACAGTTTATGGGTTCCCCACACACCTGCAGTTTGGATTAGTAACATCCGCATATAGATGGCAATCCCAAAACCGTTAAACCCAGAATGGCCGATCATTACAGCCATGTAAGCTCTCCCCTATCATCACTTCCTAAAGAGATAAGCGGCAAAATCAGCTGACGCTACGGTGCGGCCGCATCAGCTGACGCTACGGTGAGGCCGCATCAGCTGTTAGCGCGTAACTGCCGGAGGTGTGGAATAAACTTCAATTACGGGCGATTTCCGGCCGACCGTGTTCGGAAAGTAGTTCTATTGGCTGGCCATATCTGATATAGCCATTACCATTTATTTTCGAGCAGTCATCATCTCGCTGAGGATAAAAGAAAGTTAACTGTTCAAGTTATGTCGTTTGACCTTAACGGTTGAACCAGTCTTGTGAATTCATCTGTGCTCGGGTTGCATCTTCTCGGTAGATGTCGCTAGTTTCTACGATGAAAGTAGCAGTTTCACCCTTCAGTCTGGTTCAAATCGTAGGAGCATGTGTGTGCGATGAGCGTTTGAAAAGTCACAGTCGTGCCATAAAGACGAATTTCAACCTACTTGAGAAGTAAAAACTTTATGAAATATAATTAATTTATACGTATTTATAATTTTCCGACTGTTAAAGAAGTACTTAATTCGGAGAACATGACTCATACCAGTCATGAAGGTTTATATCCTTTGGGGTAAACCTTTGATTAACGATAATCTTTTATGAGCCAAAATGGTTTATTAAAATCCTCTGTAACTATATGAGACTTTTAACAATAACTTATTATACAAATGATAATATGACGCAATCAAATTTGTCCACATGTTTGATTCATGGGGGAAATGAAAATTTAAACTTTTCTTGTTTGTGGTAACGAAGTACAATTATTTACTTATATAAAGGTAATGATGTAAAAATGTATTTTCTGCCGGACCGTGGTGTGTTACAGTGCATCTGTATTGTAGCCGTGAAGGCAACACAAGTAGCCCAACAAACTGCCGGCCAATCGCGCTCTTTCTCGCTTTTCGAAAACTGGTTATTTCGCTCGTCTCATCTGATAAAAAAAACTTGCCCACTTAAATTTGTCAGCCGCTCCGATTACGGTGTCATTTTACAAAGATCCGTGAAAATTACTATGGAGATAAAAGTACCGGTTGTCTGACGTTGCCACTGTGTACTTTTACATGTCTACAGACTACCCGGTTATTAAAACCGGTTCGTGGCGTTGTTCTAATCTATTAAGTTGTGTTTATCGGTCTTCAATCGGTGTTTTGCACGACCGTGTTTCGATGTGATGTAGAACATATCTGTCAAGTTCATGATTCCGTAATTTTTAACTTTTACGCAGATTTTTATTTCATAAATTATAGGTCGTTTTCAAAACAACTACACGCTAAGAATATTGTTCCCACTTCTTTATATTCTTGCATGTTAGGCTACTTCCTTTGATAACTATTATAGTACACAGTTCAATTAATTGAACTGATTTCTTAATTGCACCGTATGGAATCATCTTATGACAGAGTCGTCCTATGCCTCTCATTTTCAAATTATAGAATTATTTTCAATTTACACTCATCCCACACCAAAATCATCTTAAGGGCGTTTATAAAAAGTAAATGAAATGCAAATTATCCAAACCAGTCTTTCTTGTTTTGAACTGGGCTACTATAATTCATAATTTTACATATTGATGACTAAAAAAAGTCATTATGAGTTTCAGCTTTTCGAGTGAATGTCCTCCTAATCGGGCTTCATTGGACTTTTGGTTGAATTAATTTGTTCAAAAATAAATATCCTTTATATGTATTGTATTTAAGACTAAAGTAACTTTAAAAAACTGTTTATCTTCACAACCTATAAATTTAACAAACTTATCAAACTCAAAATAGGTTTAAGGTTATGTTATCATCGAGTAATATAAAACAGAAAGTGTTACATTATCCCGATAAACAACAACCACTTGTGCTCTGCGAAACAAAGACGGGTTGTGTCATGTGTTTACAACCAGAATTAAACTTTGCATTCGAATATGACAGTCGTGAATGTAAATTTTGTGAGTTAAAAAAAATAGATTTTTAGATTTTACAGAGAAACTATGACACTCAAATTTTATGAATTTTCGTAATAATTTGTATCATTGATTTGTGAAGTGACTTCTGGATTCATCTCCCTAATATTTAATATGTTTGGGAATAAAGACAGAAAAGAAACAATTAAGTTTCAGGGAGACTTTTCCGTTTGCGAAATCTCGTTATTTCAATCCAAGAAAACAAAGGTGTTTAAATCGCAAATTGCACAACCCCACCCCTGGCAAATCCTCCACTACTTTACTTGACAGCCCCTTTATCCAACCCCTATGAGTGATTTGCCAATTCTTCTTCGTGATTCACATCACTTAGCGCACCCCGCCCTTTGACCAGTGAAAGAAACTTCCGGTACGAGCCGGAACCGGATCTGGCGTTTAAAGAGCCGACTTTGGCGGAAGTGAGGACATCAACCACCCCTCGGTCACCAACTGGGAACCGGTTACGGCAACTTGGAGTAAACATCGGAAACCGGACTGAAGCTGTTGTAGAGGCAAGCCTGGTGCCTCCTGACAATCTAACTTATGCAATTCAGAGGATACCTCTGGACGAAGAGCTCGAGAGTTCCTTATCCAATCTTGATTTGAAAGAACCGTTTTCAAAAATCCACACCAAACAGGCTATTCAAAAGCGGTGAGCTTGAGTGTAGCAAAACCCAAAACCTCTGGAGCTTCAGCCCGAAAAAGTAGTATTTGTATTCTTGAAGAAACAATTTGTACATGTCTTACTTTGTTCTTCGTATATAACGATAGATTAGATTACCATTTGAAATGGCGACCTACCCAGGTAGGTATTTTAAGCCAAGTATGAATGAGAAATGATTGTGGGATGATTGTGGCGCGATCTTGTAGTCTTGTTACTGACTAAAGCTCACAAGCTCACATGTTCCTTAGACAGGACTGTTAAATTAATAGCCCAACAGCCTATGGCAACTAAGGGACCTACAGTTTAACGTGGAATCCGAACCACGACCTCTGAATTACGAACTGGTCTAATTATGAGGATGGTATTTGCGGATTAACGCAGTATTCAATAGTGCGGACGTTAATCCACACAAGAGAATACTACACCCACAATTCGTGACCTCCAAGTAGCTAGATTACAGGATGTTGCCACCATCCCAGTCAAAGTACATTCATACATTCAGTCGATAAGTACAAATTCATAAATTTTCCCCCAAAATGCAGAAACACCCCCAGGTACAAAACGTTGTCAATGTGAATTCATTGGCTCAGTGTCCAATAACCAATGGATTTCTTGAAACTCAAGGAACTGACATTTTGTAATCTGACGAAACATCATTCACCGACACAAAACATAACTGAAGATAATGGAATATTATGGATTAGTTGGCATTGTTTAAATAAAAGTCGAGGGGTAGAAACGTCTAGAACCTGGGAGAGGAGAAGGTTTTCCTTGAAAGAGAAATCAAATCATCTAAAGTATTCCTGTTTTTTTGTTAGGATTTCAGACTTAACGGTTTTTAGTAAGATTTTTATGTGACATGCAGCTACTTGTAGGTCACGAATTTGGATAGTTATGATCGATGGACGGTGGATGTGACGTTTTGTGGTGTGGATTAACGTCCGCACTATTGAATACTACGTTCAAAGACCATCCTCAAAATTAGACCATTTCATAAATCAGAGGCAAAATTGTGGTTCAGATTCAGTACCTTAGATACCATCATTAATCGATTAACATACATGTTTAAGGACAATGTCAGCCCTAGTCAGTAACAAGACTTCCAAATTGCCACAGTTTTAGGGCCTCGTCAAGTTTGGTTTAGGTAGGGATACCTTGTAATACTTTTTTAAATACCCCGACTCTTGTCAAAGGTTTGCAAATTCCCTGTTTAGACGTTCACTAATCATAAACTACCATTTATTGTTTTTCTATATGCTATAGGTATTTTACCACGTTCCATAGTAAACCCGACCCCACAAAAATCTAAATATTAAGCTTCCTCCAGCAATGTGAGATACGGTAGTGCCAACATTATTATTCATCATCCCGTCGATCCAGGGTTACCACTCCCACAAGTGCCCATACTGAAGTGTTGCAAGATGACTCAGAGGATGTTGATATCATCATGGCTTTATATTTTTTTAATATCATAGACAGTGAACATTTAATCATTCATTGACAACGTTCGCTCAACTAGTCCTTGACGGTGACATTGATAATTGAATGATAAACATCATTTCGAAACTTGTTCAGCACCCTGCAGTAAACATTAGATTAGATAAGTTTTTTCAACTTCCTGCAAATAATTTATATCCCACTTTATCTTTTTAACCTTATTAATGATAAACCTTTCTTAAAATTAAGTAACGAGGAAGAAAAACTTCGCTGAGAATACAAAACTTTCCCCTTAATGCCATATTAATTTAAAAGGAGGGCGATAATGCTCTTTATATCCTTTCTGGAGAACCTTTTTAATTACGGCGAATATTTCTTTCCTTTTAAATCTCGAATGTAAATTAATAATACAAAGACGTAAATTAATATTTTAATTAATTATTAGTAATTAATAGAATATGAGAAGAGCATGCTACATTATGCAATAAAATATTTAACTCCCTTAGTGTACATTATACTAAGATCTGAAATTAAATTTGAAATTTCATTTAAGCTTGTAACTTAGTTATCTATGGAAACTAATTCTTGACTTGTTTAAATTTCATTTCAGGAAAAAATATAATTAGTAAAATTAATATGTATTAACTACATACATATCATATACGTAGTATAATATATTAGATATTAATATATCATGTCTTGTTTTGTTAATATTTTATATTTAGGTAGACAAACCAATAAGTTGAATGTTGTACTTCCCTAAACAACCTGTATAACACAACGACAATATTTACGTCTAGTGTGTGGTTTTAAACCCAAATATTCCGCTATTGATAAATTAATCTTAATGTTTCTTTGCAAAATTTGTTTTAACCTTGCACTGTCAGATTTTGTGATTTATGAAACTTATCACATGTCTAAGAAACATTTTTTTTATTCACGTTTCAGAATCAAGTGGTCTTATATATCTTGCGTTACGCGCATGACTGTCTTGGTAGTTCAGTGAGGGACCCACGCCATCGCACGTGAAAACGATCGTGAAGCATTTTTCTTGTTATTCCTCCATGTTTTCTTTCTGAAAATACATTTTTGCTAACTATAGAAATCAAGAATGTAGAGAATATATATTGGGATTATTTTTATTGGCTAAAGCCGTATCAAGTGTACCAAGTCCCACATGAATACATTCATTTCTTATACAACATTTATCTTAAAATAACTGATTAGACAATTATTTCACCACCATTTATTTAATATTTGACCACCATTTCATATTTTCCAGCGAATCTAAACGTGATTTATCTGTTTTATACATCACATTGTTGTACATTGCAGCAACCTGCGACGATTAACGCTACAATATAAACTTTACAATAAAAATTGAATAGCCTCAGTAACGCTACAAAACATATTATTTAATCAAGAGACTATATTAAATAGCTATGATATTCAAAAACACCTTAATCCTAATACTCTTACTCTTAAAATACAAAAAGTACATCTTGGAGGTTCATGCACGATCGTATTCTCGCATGCATGAAGACCTCCCGTAAAGTGGTTATAATACAGGACCCACTTTATGATTTTAAAACTACCAGTTTGATCTTTAGCAAGATCTGTACAAAATGTTATGCTGGTTCAATACTGGATCTACAATATTTTCCTTTATTCTTTGTGCTATTAATAGACTAATTGATCCTTGCAAATTAATCAGCTTGTTTTTATCATCAAAGCTAAATTCTGTATTATCAAATCCGTTACACTTACTCTCACCTTTCACTCGATTCACACAGTAGTTAGGAATGTGTTTTTAAGCATGAGAAAGAATAAAAATTGCAAAACAAACGTGTGAAATATTGTTCGAAATCAAATTCGAACCATTTAGCTGATGTTTGTTTCGAAATCAGTGTGATACGTGAAAAAATAACACAGCAAATCTCACCCCCCACCCGGTAGCGCATAAATCTTCTACTAATTGCGCAAACCTGTCATAGAATATCGCTGACGAGATAAGTTCAAAAGGAAATTCTGTTCCGAGATTGACTAATCTATATCGGCGAGGTTTGAGCCGTCTTTCCTCGTCCACGTGTCGTCGGGTGAGTGACCTCGGTTTTGGTCTAGGATGTAGGTCGCAGCCTCCCGGGGCGCGGCCCTTTCATCCCCCGGCCTCCGGTGTCGTAACACCCTGTACTGGGCCCTTGTTGCTTCATCTCGCGGGGATGTTCCATGTGAGCACGACCAAAGAGCAATGGAACTGTCAAACCGAAATAAAATTATAAAAATTAAAAAAATATTTGATGAGAGAAGAGTAACCATTGGAAAATAAAAAGTTTTTTCAGAGTTTTTTACTTTTTCCTTTTTTTTAAGTAGTGGGTTGTATCCTGTCTGTGGACTTGTCTACAGACACGTCTACACAAACACATGCAGACTTGAGAGGAAATACTTGTATCTTGTCTCCATGTTTCACGTTCGTTTGGGAAACAGAAAACAGCGATTTTTGTCCACACACATTCTTGTCGGCCGACTGTTGGTGGACAGTCGGCAAACAGTCAGAAGACTAGCTGAAGACATCGCCAGATACAAGAGAAACCACGAGAGAGAGTCCGCCGACAATGTTTCAGGAGACAAGTCTCCAAGTGTAGACGGGGCTTTAGGCTGACATCCTTAAGGAACATCCTTAGACAGGACTGTTAATTAATAGCACAAAAGTCGGTGGCATCAGTGACCTACAGCTTAACGTGGAGTCCGAACCACAAACAAAACAATTTTTCCAAAACAACAATTTTCCACTAAGTAAAGCATTGATAACTCCTTGAATAATTTATTTATACAAATCTTAAAAACTTCGGATCAGAATTAGTGCAATGACTTTTTTATCGCTTTTCGGCATGGTATTTTTGATTTCAGCATTTTACCGGCTTAGACAATAGAAGACACTAATTTTTGTTATGTTCACCTGAGGACGGGGTTAGATTTCAGATCCCGACACGTCGGAAAAATTTGTTTTACTAAGCGTGATATAAATTGTCCACATTATTAATTTAAAAATTGCAAAAAATAATAATAAATAATGTCACAAAAATTAATGACTTAAAATTATTTAGAAAAGAGGTTTTTTAAGTATGTGATTTTTTTACTCATGTTGTGAAATATATTCCAACTACAGAACTTTTGAAGAAAAGTCATATTTAAAAAATACTCATTACATTAAAATCTTTAAAAAGGACTAGTGAAGATGTGAAACAAATCATAGTCAAATTTTAATTAATTTTTAAGATAAATTAAATGCAAAATAAGGTCAAAAATTTCAAAAAAGGTCAAAGGTCATTTGACCTTTATCAAAATGTTCGAGTAAATTAACAATAAATTACAATTTTTATGGGTGAATTACATTAACGATTATACATTTGAATAAAACAAATTAGTTATCTCTCGATAAAATGCTTGTCGATTTTTTTGATCGTCCGTAGGATAATTTTGTCCCTACAGAGTGACGAAACATAGAATTAAAATAAAGTTATATTCATTCAAATATAGTTCATCTCTCGATCCAAAAATGGCTTGTCGATACTTGCTCACTTGACCTCGTCCGTAGGTCCATAACCTTTGTCCCTACAGGGAGTGACGAAACATGCCTGGCCAAAATTAAAATAAAAGTTTTATATTCATTAACATAATTATAATGTCTTATTGAAGACTATTTTTAAACTCGTGTTGGGTTTTATCAAGTATTTTTGTACTTCAAAAAGTATTCAGGTACAGGATTAATTAATTATATTAAATTCAGGATTTTCAAGTATTAATATATGTGTGTTAAATAGCCGTTTACATACAAATAAATAATGCCTTTTATAACATATCATATTTTATACTCTTCAACCTATTGCTTCCCGGCTTTATTACCAAAACCTATGAAACATAGGACAGACTTAAAATTTATAACTAAAAACGCTTCTAATTGCTTACTCTAAAATTATTGGTTCTATATAATTTATCCAGTTTTCGGAGGTAAACTACGTCATTTAAATCTCGATTTTGAACATCAATCAGTTATATTATAAGTGCATATTCATTTCAATTTTAACAAATGATTAAAAGTTTTATTTAAATAATATTTCCATTTCACAGTTTTTCTGAAAATTCAACGTATTAAAAATACTAGAGCTTTGTATTGTGTTTAGATAACGACCCTAAGTATTTGCCATTTTCTTAGTTTATAATACAAAAAAATACAACATTTTGAGAAATAAACATAACTGGTGTTTTTATTACTATTTAAATAATTTTCAAGTTTGTGAGTGGTATACATATTTTCGTCATACTCTGTATTTGTACAAAACGAATTATGAAGACCAGAGCTGGTAGACTAGAAGTTCCCCTCTTAATTATAAAATGGATTTCACCCAACACTGCATTACGATGCACCCTATACTAAAAAGGTCAAAACAACTCAATCTAATTCAAAACACTGTTATATTAGTAATAATTCGCAAACAACTCTGAATTATCATAAGTGACCTCAATACTGTAAAGAGATGTTGCATTTTAGTAGATAAAAAGTCATAAACAAGTGGGTTGAAAGTTTTTCATAAATTTCATCATGTAATTGCTACTAGTAAAATTTGTTTTTCCAATACTCGTATGGCTATAAATAGTAGTAAACCTCCATTATAATTGATATCTAAATTATTTCATTATTTTCCAAATTGTAGCTTGGACATATCCATGTCAAAATCTAAATTACAATATCCATTTTTTTTTATTGTGAAGTGCTTATAGTGGTATTGTCTGGTCAATTGAATAGATGTTTGGCTGTATTTTTCTCTTTTAAGTTTGCAAGACACAGAAAGTGTGAAGTGACATCATATGGTTATGAGAACAGCTGTTTAAAGGAACCGAAAACATTCCCTTTAGACTATCTATGATATAAGATATTTCACACAGGGAAGTAAATATTTTTTAAATTTAATTTCTAGCATATTAAGTGTATTTATTTATAATTATTTCATGCAATTTCGACTATTTAAAAACTATCACCACAAAGCTGGAACTAGTACATAATATCACGTTGCCTAATTTATCTTCCAATCCCAAATCTAACTATTTATTAATTTAGTGACGGCCAACGAACCAACATGTAAAATTACTTTGCCACAATTCGATACAACATATTTGTTACATAATTAGCCTAGTAACCACAGCCACCTGCATGAACACATTCAAATAATTACAGAATGGAATTTTTTAATTATTACGAAATTAATCTTTCAAATATTCTATGTAATAACGTTAACAAAACCGATAAATTTTATACTCAAGGAATTTAGATCGTTGATACATTATTGTTCAGATAATTTTCATTTAACCTGTTGTTTTAACGTACTGTAGTCTTAAGATTGAGAAGAGCTTTGCAGTATTTTTAATTAATCATAAACATATGTTTATATAAAATTGCAAATTTGATCTATGTTATAAATTTATTTATATTTTTAACTTTTAAAACCTTTTGAAATTGAAAAATCCTTATCAATGACCCTTGAATAGCAAGTTATCAATTGAAGAAGAAAACCGTTATTTGGTCAAGGTCCTATAATGTTTCATTTAGAAAAGAAAACATAAGTAGTTATCTAATAATCTAATGATTCATACTGCCATATTTGATGACCAAATAATCAATAATTTTATCTTAAAGGAAAACAATATTATTAAAACGGTATTTATTTATTTTCAACACCATCAAACCTGTAGTTGTAGATATAAATTTTAAATCTATGCAAGTTTTTGATATAAATCGATTGCAATTTAGACTGGGACAGTGACGTCCTAATACAGCTCAAGATTCAAGATACATTTATTTCCATAAAAATAAAAATACATTTAGGTATATTTTTGTATGTAAAAGAAATCTGTTCCTCACAAGACTATTGAACCTGTGTGTGAGGAAGAGTCTAACATCTAACATGCATTAATAGAGTCCCAAAAATCGGTGGCAACACTCACTGGAAATAAACTAATTGTGACTTACAGAACTATATAAAATTAATGGAAGACAAGAGAAATAAAAAAGAACAGAAAGGAGGAGCAACTGGAGGTCACGAATTGTGGATAGTTGTGAGCGATGGTCGGTGGATGTAGTGTTCTCTTGTGTGGATTAACGTCCGCACTATTGAATACTACGTTAATCTGCAAAGATCTTCCTCGTAATTGAG
This sequence comes from Nephotettix cincticeps, assembly GCA_023375725.1. NCBI lineage: Eukaryota > Metazoa > Arthropoda > Insecta > Hemiptera > Cicadellidae > Nephotettix > Nephotettix cincticeps. The sequence goes on from CM041790.1 coordinate 57,355,960, forward strand.
AGGCAGTGGTTCGGATTGCACCATATACTGTATGTCCCTTAGATATGCCATTTACTGTTGGGCTATTAATTTACAGTCCTGTCTAAGGAATATGTCAGCCTTAGTCAGTAACAAGACAACAAGGTCGCGCCACAATCATCCTACACTCATTTATCATTCATATTTATTTGCTATTTTAATCATCTACTCAATACTACTGTATATTTAAATTAAAATATTTTTAATGTTTTAGCTTTATAGATATATCTGTTTGTGTTATGATTAGAAAAAAATGTTTTTAATTTAATTTGGTCCTGTGAAAGATTACTAAATAATTATCAAATTAAATATATAAATCAGCTCATTAGTTTACTGAAACAACAATTTTTTAGTTGTTTGTCTCTTTATCGTTGACAAGAGGAAGTGTAACACCGATAATTCTATGAATAATTCATTTACACAACGATTCTTACAAACTTTGATCAGAAATAATACAATGAATTTTTATTTATCACTTGGATTACGCAAATAAGATCTTAAAATTAGTAACCACCATAAAAACTTGGAAGCTGAACTATTGTATCTGGAGCGTGAAACATTTATTTTAATGAAGTTCACATTTACTTGAAGATGAAAGTTATGAAGCTAATCTCTGACATCCATTCCGGTCAGATGGTCCGTACAGCATACAAGTCCCGTTTCGAACTTAAAATTAATACTGAAAAAACTGGACCAAATTCAGCTTTGAATTATTGAATTGCTCATTAGCGAAGATATGCGGGCATCGGCTCTAAGTGGTAAACCCTGTTTATTTACATCCTCGTCCCACTTTTCGGGGTGAAATAAACTTCGCTTACTTTCTCCCGAAATACTTGTGGGCTCTGGTCCAAATGTCAGTTTTCCAAACAGTTTGGTGAATATTGCCGGACTCCCGACAGACAGACAGACGGACGGGGTTTACAAACAAGGAAAGGTGGGAGGGGAGGATGGGTGAAATGTTTACAGTAGGGCAATGTGGCGGTAGTTAACAAAACTCATTTGGGGCTATTCTGGACATGCGGTGTCTTTGTGGTGGTTCTGACTTGTAACAGAACGTTTTTTCACTCAGATTACTTATCCTTTAGAACCTTTGCACGCTAAACCACCGTGAATACGCGATTGGTGGCGATGCTATAGACAATCGCCACTTGGAGACTACGTACATTTCCATTGATTCAGACACATGACAGACAAAATATGTACATGTACGGTGTATAAGTAGTAATTACTTTAGTATATGTACGGTGTATAAGTAGTAATTACTTTAGTATATGTATGGTGTATAAGTAGTAATTACTTTAGTATATGTATGGTGTATAAGTAGTAATTGCTTTCGTGTATGCATGATGAATAGGTAGTAATTACTTTAGTGTATGCATGATGAATAGGTAGTAATTACTTTAGTGTATGCATGATGAATAGGTAGTAATTACTTTAGTGTATGCATGATGAGTAAGTAGTAATTACTTTAGTGTATGCATGATGAGTAAGTAGTAATTACTTTAGTGTATGCATGATGAATAGGTAGTAATTACTTTAGTGTATGCATGATGAGTAAGTAGTAATTACTTTAGTGTATGCATGATGAATAGGTAGTAATTACTCTAGTATATACATTATGGGTAAGTAGTAATTTCTTAAGTACGAAACTTGCATGTAATTAAATAATTCCTACTTACTATGTAATTTAATATTTTTAATGCCTATGTAGTCCACAACTTAAACTTTTCATGCAGAAGGTATAATTTTGTCCTAAATAAAAATAAATTTTCATTAAATAATAACAATAACTTTTGCCGATGAATAGGACCCTGAATACTATAAAATGTTTTTTTAAATTGCTAATTTTGAATTTCCCAATACTTACAAAGATTACAAATGTCCTTGTATTAATACTTAAAAAATAAATTAACATTTTGCTGTTCACTAAGATTAATTTCATATGTTAAACAAATCTTTGCATTAAAATAATTACATCATTAGTATAACTAAGTGTAAATCGTATCATATTCTCAAACACGGTGTCTGTTTCACGAATGCTTTTAATTAGTCTGAAATAACCTTCTCGCAGAACACTCCACGTATTAAGTAGACTCTTACCTTTGATGAGTGCATTAACTAGCATTAAAGTTAGTTCGGTTGGCAGCGCTTCTAATTACTGTCAGTTGGCGGCACTGATACCGTCGTCTAACTTCAGCTGAGTGAACTTGCTGAGTAGTTTGTGTAGCAGAATAAGCAATTGCTGCGATATAGAAGCTAATTATAGGGTCGTTTGAGTGTTTCTGGGAATATTGTACACTTGGACATACAGTACTTGAACAGCTTTAGAAATACTTTTACTTTTCACTTTTACAAATTTTTCAAGTTGTATTTAAAAAGCTAACAGAGCAGACTGACTACATATATTTACAAAAAAGTCAAGAAAGATAGAAAATGAAATACCCCCGTCGCAGCAGACCTGCGTACTCAGCGAATTTCCAAATCAATAATATAATAATAATAATAATATATGACAAGTTTGGTCAAAATCTGTCGATAAGCGTGAGAATTATTTGCTTATTCTCCATAAGATTAACATAGTAAAGAGTGTGCAGGTTTGCTGCTGTGAGGAACACTGAATGTAGGAATTTATACCATCAAAAATTTGTATTTTTAACATTTATACCAACTTTCATCAACATCTGTCGATAAATAAAGGAGTTTGCCTATTCTTCCATATGATTAACATGGGAATAGAGTATGCAGGTTTGCTGCCATGATAAACACATAAACTATGATTTTTAAGCATAAATGGATAGATCTCAACCAGATGAAGCTAAATATCAAGTTTTATCCAAAAATATTCATTAATATGAGAAATATTAATTTTTCCTTATCCTCCATAAGATTAACATTGGAGCCCCACAATACAACGTACTGTGTTTAGATTTTTTAATATCTCGGTAACCGTTGGAAATAGAAAAAAACTTTAAGGAGCTTAATTGTGTAGTTTTTAAGCTGATTCCAATGGTGAAATATAAAATTAGATTTTTTTAAACTACATGTGAAAAACACAAAAATCCCCATTTTGGGGTACAAAACCCCCCAAACTAACCGTTCCCATTGACCGATATGTCTGGTTTACGAACTCGTCCGACCATTTGTAGGAATACACGTCAATACCAAATTTGGTCCCGATTTGACCATTTTTACAAGAGTTATCGTGTTCACAGACATATATATAAATTTTAACGACTATTGTTTTTGGTCTCTGGGCACCTAAAGAAGAAAAAATAACATGGTCTCGGGCTTAACTCTTGCCAGGAGACCTACGGTAATAGCTTCTTCCCTATGGGAAATTCGCTAAAAGCAAAAAACACAGTCTACAAAAGAGTTGAGGTTACTGAAAAAAATTCATTAAATGAATATAAAGGTTTACTAATCAAAAACTATTATTTTTCAAATTAGTTTAGGTCATACTACAAACATAAAAAACAATGAAGGATAGTAAAGTACATAATTTTGAGTGTATGTTTTTTATTTTTTTGTTTTGTAGTGTTTGATGTATATTGTGTTTGTATATTGTTCGTTTTCTATTTTTAGTTGATCTTGTGACTGAAATGTTTGCTTGAGGGAACCCAAACCAGAGTGAAAAATGTTTCTGATTTGTATCCCGTTTTTACCAATCATAATCTTACAAGTCTATCTGAATATCATTTCATAAATTTATTGTTTAAAAAAACTATTACAATTTCTGAAACACAGTTGAACTAGTTGTTAGAATTTTATGGGGAACACCCTCCCCCCCCCGATAATACCAGGTATTTTAGTGGGTTTTGTTAAGCAATTTGACCTTACGCTGTATACCAAGTTTCACGGAATAACATTGATCACTCTCAAATAAAGTACTGCGTTTATCGTGGACAGTAAATTTAAATTTTCTCTGGAACCGTTGGTCGTAGACGAATAATTATAAATATTAACTGGCTTAGTTTTTAAGTGGGATTCAACGGTGATAGTCAAATTATACTTTACCTTTATCGTTTTCGCGCAAAGCATAAAAAATTATTTTTTAAGTTTTTGAGAAGTAAGAGGAATTAAGTTTTCCCGATTAAAATATAAATCCATTCTTAAAAAATCAAGATACGATTCTAAAATATATTGATTAAAAGCTTTACGTATTAATTCAAGTTGGAAAGATACAAGAACATTTTTCCCAAAAGAAATAATTTTATTCCATATGAATTATATTAAATATACAATTCTTGCACATTTTTTTACATTCAAATTTCTGGAATATGCTTACATTTTGAACAACTGAATAATCAAGACTGGGACGGTGGCGTCGTCCTGTAATCCAGCTACTTAGAGGTCACGAATTGTGGATAGCTATGAGCGATGGTCGGTGGATGTAGTGTTCTTTTGTTTTGATTAATTAACGTCCGCACTATTGAATACTACGTTAATTCGCAAAGACCTTCCTCATAATTAGACCAATTCGTAATTTAGAGGCCGTGGTTTGGATTTCACGTTAAACTGTAGGTCTCTTAGTTGCCATCGGCTGTTGGGCTATTAATTAACAGTCCTGTCTAAGGAACATGTCAGCCTTAGTCAGTAACAAGACTACAAGATCGCGCCACAATCATCCTAAACTCATTTCTCATTCATACTTGGTTTAAAATACCTACTTGTGTAGATTGTCATTATAATAATCTAATCTAACCTAAGAAAAAGTGAAGAGTCATTAATAACTGATAAACGAATGCCTGAGATATAAAATAGTTAAAGCGAGCACCTTCTGTCGCAGCAAATTGACATTACGGGCCGTATATATTCAAAGTTTAGCGTGTGGGCGTGGGCGTGTAGCGAATGGAGGTGTTATGTTTCAGAGTAATTAATGTTAACAAGATCCCCATGCGCTTAGCAAACTTTGCGAGCTCGAACTTGGTTTAATGTGTGACATATCCGCGCAATTGTTGGCTACCCGCTTGTTCTACAGGGTGGCTATAAAGTCCCTTCCCCCAATATTATTTTTTTTATTTGTTAAAAAAAATAAATAACCATTGGGAAACATCGCTCACAACTATCCACAACTCATGACCTCTAACTCAAACTCAAACTCAAATCTCTTTATTTAAGACAGTTACAAACTGCATAATAGCGTCATGACAGAAGTGTTCCTTACAGGATAATTATTAAAATTAAAATTATAATATCATAAAAAACTGTTCGATAGAGATAGTCTAAATTAGACTAAAAAGTCTTTAATGCTGTAGTAACAGCGCGACAAAAGAAGATTCTTAACCCCTTTGCCAAATTTGTCCACGTCTGTTTCCCATCTTTATATATCTTGAACTGTGTAGTATTTGTCAGGAAACATTTTGACCTTTTTCAAATTCAACCTACTGTAATCTAAGTAGCTAGATCACAGGACAATGCCTACCGTCCCAGTCATAGAGGATTTCTTATTGTAGAGTTTTAGTTTAATTTTAATCCTACTGACAGATCATGAGTGAGTTAGTACTGTATGTATTCATGCCCAATTTGGTTGCATGAACAGCTGAGCTGGAGTCTGTGACAGCGCTCCAGACCGAGAGAGGGAATAGATAGCACATTTGTTATTCTATATTGTCTACCCAACCCTCCCAATAAAACTTCTATCTTATTCATCCAGTCACTTCCACCGCGCATCCCCTTTTGTTATCTCCTTTGTTTATCTTCTCCTAGAGTTTATTTACTAATTTTAGTCCTTATCAAAAGTGTTAAAGGTAAAACTTTGTCTTTTTTTCTAATTTTAGCAATTCCAACTTCCTTCCTTATCGGTTCAAATGATTAAAGATTATTTTCACTTGCTATTACTATTACCTTACTGTTCGTGTTATTTTGTTGTGTAAACTCTCGAAATTGTCCAATATTTGATTTCGTAATAAAGAAGCGATGAAGTTTACTGAGAAATTTACATCTTCTTTAAAATATTCTCATACTTTAGACACCGACCCAATCTACGAAGGTGTTTAAGGCAAATTTGAGTGAAGGGTCAGTGAGATAAATTCAATGGATTAGATGGTGAACTCTGTTACTAGCAATCATCAGCTGATTCATATGCCAGGATAATTATTATAGGCAAAAGAAGCTGGGTCCATTATTGAAACATCACAAATTTATTTCAAGATTCGCTCAGGACCAATGTCCTTCTGAATATGGTACTGGATTATTGTAACCCTTGAAACACCAAGCCAATTTGATTCCATTTCAGGTATTATGTATTTGAACTATTCTACCAATCTTTTGCCCATTTCTACTTCAATAATCCTTGGGAACTAAACACTTCCGATGCACTTTTTGCTTTATATTTTTGCGTTACACAAATCTGCTAAAACCTCCACCAGACTTAGACTTATCCATGTCAAACAATATAAATCAACTAGTTGGTGACACAACCGGCAACACTGGGCTATTTTTAGGTTGTATCTTTCTTGTTACAACAGAACAACAAACCCAACCTGTGGAGACGTGAAAGTTTCTCGGCTCCAGGACCGAGGACCGGGGGCCTTGTCGCCAGAAAGCAAAACAGGTTTGGCCACGAAGCCTCTGCCATCAATAACCCGCGCTGCTTTATGTGCTAATTACCATAACGACAGCAAGGAACAGCAGTGGGCGCAGCTTGGAACCCTGCGGAACGCCTCGGCACCAGTATTGTTGTTTCATTTCAGGGTTTCTCTTTTTATAACTTCAACAATCACTGAAAATATTGAACTTTCTTCATTAGTGTCTTCATTGTTGAGAGATGAGTCATCACTTTCTCTCATACTCTTTAGAACCCTTGGTTTAGGGTTAAACAGTTTCTGAGTTACCTTGTAATCTTCACAGAAACTTATTTGTAATACAGTATTTAAAATCGTTTGGTTTTTACTATTTCAGTACATTATTTTACCATTTAGAAACCTATTTAAATGTTCGAAATCGTCTCTTCAATTGGGCATTATGAAATATTCTTCAAATTTTACTGTTTTTTGTTAAAACTCATTTTCAAGTTTTTTTATGGTACATACTATATTCATATATGATTTTATATAGTAAGTTCGCCGGGTCAGCTAGACCCGGCGAACTTCGTAACGCCTCACAGTAAACACATGTTAACTTTAAGATTGGCCATGTTCTGAAGTCGAATAGCAATACGGCTTCATTGTGAAAGGTTATATATTCTGGGTCGCTGCATAGTGAATAACAATTCTGAAATGATAAAACATATTAATAACATTCCCATAAAACAAATAAATCTGAGTGGATTAATTCACAATTTTCAAATCCAATCCAAACCCAAACGAAACCTAACTGTAATACGGCTTTTATAGAAAAGATATACAACAGCTGATTATTATAATAAACGCAATATTATAAACATTGTAATTATCATATAAACACGTGACTTTAATCAGACAGAAAATAAATATAAATACATAATCCCCCAAAACCGTTAACTATTAACGTGGTGAATAAAGCTGTTCATTTTTTACAGTAGCCTACACATTTACTTCATAGTTTAACATTAATGAATGATTCAAATGGCATTGGATAGTAAAGCTAATGGAAAGTAAACCAATCAGCTGTAGCTAAGAAATCAAATGTTTTCCTTGTAGACAATTTGTAAACAAACTTACTCTCCATAAGGTTAACATTAGAAATTTAAAACGCCATAAAATGGAAACTTATGGGGTTTTCGAAAATATTTTTTCACTAAAACCTTCCTGGACACATATAGAGCAACTTCCTAAAATTTCATGGCGATCGGATGAGTAGTTTGGCAACGCATAAAGGACATACAGACAGACAGACATACATTCAATTTTATATATAGAGATTCACGCAATTTATCAATATTTCTGTTACGGCCAAAATAGGAAACCCCAATTATCCTTTTGAATTTCAGTGAAAATAATCTGGTAATGATAGAAGATAATATCGTTAATAAATCTGTTAATTAAATAAATAAACTACAGTATGATGCATAGACTTTGCACATTAGGTATCATATTCATTTTGTATAAAAAATAATCCTTTAGTGAATTTTGTACAGTATATGAAACAGAGCCATTACCAAAGACCTTTTCAAATACATTCTATTGAAAATTTTAACTAGATTAGATTAAATTATTGAAATGGTGACCCTACCACAATGTAGGTATTTTAATCCAAGTATGAATGAGGATGGAGTTATGATGGAGGATGATTGTGGCACGATCTCGAATCTTCTAACTAACTAAGGCTGACATGTTTCTTAGGCAGGACTGTTAATTAATAGCCAAACAGCCGATGGCAACTACAGTTTAACGTGGAATCCAAACCACGCCCTCTGAATTACGAATTTGTCTAATTATGGGGATGGTCTTTTATCGGATTAACGTATTATTAAATAGTGGGGACGTTAATCAATACGAGAGAACACTACACTCACCGACCATCGCTCACAACTATCCACAATTAGTTTAATGTGTGACATCTCAGCGCCATTGTTGGCTTATTCTACAAGATGGCTAGAAAGTCCCTTCTCCCAATATTATTTTTTTTATTTGTTAAAAGAAATAAATATTATTTGGGAAACATCGCTCACAACTATCCACAATTCATGACCTCCAAGTAGCTGGATTATACAGGACGACGCCACCATCCCAGTCATAGAGGATTTTAGGCCTATGCGGTGAACATAGATGAATTAAAGACAATGAGCTACTGTAGCGGGATTAACTTAGGCTATCCAGAGGCCGATGGCGACCTTTTATTTACTGGGCCAGAGCGTTCACCCAGAGATACAGTAACCTCCGTAGACTATGATAACATTTTGGTATTTGGATTAACCTAAGATTAAGCAAAGAAAAAAGTGAAAATTCGGTGAGTACGTAGATTTGCTGCCATGGGGTATTTTAATGAAAGCCAAAATGGGAAGACGAGGACTTTGTTAAAGACTAGGTATACGGATACATTCACCCCTCTCCAGTATCTTATTGGCGCCGAACGCAATGTTTGCTGGCGAGTAGTCGCAAACCGACAGATTGGATTAGCAAAAGCCAGCGATGTTTGCCAGGCCTTGACAGTGTTTTGACTATTATCTGGCTCTGCCTGCGGCTGAGTTACTGCTTTGTTTTCCACCGCATCGCTAGTACGCCAGCTCCACGCGCGGTGGCGGGAGCCCCTGTGATGGTGATAACAGCCGTGGTGGCGCCGTTTGTTCGCTGATAACACGCGACCTTGACGCGCTGATAGCCTTATCACTGGAAACGGATATAAAATGATTACGTTCACAACGTATCTCTTCCGCCGCGTGCCACTATAACTGAATAATTTTTATAAACGTCAGATTTCTATAGTTAATAGTGGTCATTAAACTGTACAGTACTGAATGTCCTATTGATTTTCTTCAGAGCAAGACGGGGGTAAAGCTAACCTAAATACTTCCCTGTGGGAAATAGGTTAGATCATGGATATGTCTAAAGGGAATTTTTTTCAGTTCATCTAAACAGCTGTTCTTATAACCAAACTATGACGTCACTAATCTTATAACTTCATTGTTTGTACAATTTTTGACGCTAAAACCCACTCCAAAACACCACCACCCCAGAGCTAAGACATATCCATGTCAAAATGTCCAAGCATGTAGTTAAATAGTGACAAGAGCTTCATAAACATCAAGGGAGTAGACTTTGAACACAAAAACCGCTTGAATTTGACTATAATACAGAATATTTTAAAGCTGTATAGAAAAAAAACTTATAGGAATGCATGAGTGTAAGATGATTGTGGCGTGATCTTGTAGTCAGTTAGCGACTAGGGTTGACATGTTCCTTAGACAGAACTGTTAATTAATAGCCCAACAACAAATAACAACAAGAGACTACACTTTGCCTTTGAATTATAAAAATTTTCTAGTTATGAGAATGGTCCTAGCAGTTGAACGTAGTATTCAGTAGTGCGGACGTTAATCCAAACAAGAGAACACTACATCCACCAACCATCGAGTATACCTATCCACAACTCGTAACCTCCTAGTAGCTGGATTACAGGAAACGCCACTGAATCATCACCATTATAATGGTTAAATCTTTTCCATAATTTCAATCATTATAAATAAATTTTGAATAAAAACATGGCTAGTGCTGTTCTAAAATCTTGTTGAAACCGTTAAGTGAATACAGTATTAACTTTCAGTTTTTTATCAAAATAATTTAAAATAATTACACTATTCGGAAAGACGATCCGCCTAATAATCATATCGCAACTGCGTGACCTTCAGAGTTTGCTCCCGACATTACCGATAGTGACAAAATTTAAAAGAAATCCTCATTTTTCTGCGATCAGCTGTTTAATTTTATTTGACTTCAACAATGATGGCCTCTCATTGGGAAACAGATGAACAAAGGAACAGCTGATTATCCCTGACCCGCTTCGTGAGGCGTTACCCCGCGAGTGTGTGTGTGCGAGTGCGCGTGTGTGCGTGTATGCGCGTGTGTGTGCGCGCGGGACTAGCCGGCCGGCTTCTGGGCTTCGCCGTTCCACTTCTGTTAATGTCAGTAATATTTTAGCTTGTCCATTTTCATTGCTGTATCGTGCTCCCGTAGAAAACAAGACCACTTGGATCCGCTCAGGGCACGATCAGGGTTGTATGAGTGGTTTTTACCTTTTAAGGCAATCGTTTTATTAGTTCTGCAACAAGTTCGAGTTGAAATCGTCTCTGGTGTGGAAGTTATCGAGGACCTTAGTTTATAGATTAACTAAACCGAAAATCGATGTATCGATGTTTCTTCACGCTCAGATGTAGAGAAAGTTTAACAGTCAGGAAGCTTTAAAAGACAGGTTTCACAACCTTCATAATTTTTGAAACTTTTATTTCGTCAATACTCTCTCCCTCTACTTAAACATTCTAACTCTACTGGATACTCTTCTCTTCTTTAGTCAACCAACGGTCTTTTCTTCCTTCTATGGTCCCTAAAATACATAATCATTAATAAAACATGTTACAATATTTTACAGTCTATAAAAATAACATTAAAAATCTTTGCCTGTATATTACTTGTAAACATGTTGCTTTTAGTTATTTTTACGTTTTATAACTCGAAACAGTCGAAATGAGTCTTATCTCAATTTCTGATTAGATTAGATCATTGAAATAGCAACCAATACAAGGTAGATATTTTAAGCCAAGTATGAATGGGGATTGAGTGTAGGATGATTGTGGCGCGATCTTGTAGTCTTGTTACTAACTAAGGCTGACAAGTTCCTTAGACAGGACTGTTATTTCATAGCCCAACAGCCGATGGCAACTAAGGGACCTACAGTTTAACGTGGAGTCTGAACCACTGCCTCTGAATTACGAATTGGTCTAATTATGAGGATGGTCTTTGCGGTTTAACGTAGTATTCAATCCACGCAAGAGAGAGAACATTACATCCACCGACCATAACTCACAACTATCCACAATTCGTGACCTACAAGTAGCTGGATTACAGGACGTCGCCACTGTCCCAGTCTGTCTTTATGTTAAACGCTAAACAAAGTGTATTGCCTAGTGCATCTCCACTTGTCATATGGCATCGCTACGTGGGGTGGTCGCGCTGAAGCGGACTTCCAAAAGTTATTCCGTCTTCAAAAAAACATTCGATTAATGGCCAAGCTGCAGTTCAGGGAGTCCTGTAGGAAGGGAGAAAGTCTGTTCATACTTGAAACAACTTCTTTCTGCATATTTAAGTGTATGCCCATTCAAGGTGCATACTTACACGCTCACCACACGAGAGGTAGAGAGTTGTACAGACCATCCCAGAACAGATCCAGAGCTGCCTTAAACCTGCCGTCTCAAGCAGGGATTAAGCTCTTAAAAAACCTCCCTGAAGATATCAGGCTGGAGGGAAACTCGAGGAGATTCAGGAGTCGCCTTAAGCGCTTCTTGGTTCAAGGAGAGTTTTACCATGTGGGCGAGTTCATGGACCACACATAGTTGGGAGACTGTGTCCCTGAAGGTGTCACTGGGTGAATCCATATAGGTTTTATAGCTACTATGACGTTTGCTACGCAATTATGTAATATTGTACTATGGCAATAAAGGAATTATTATTATTACCTTTGTTACAGTCCTACAAAAGTAAATGGATAATGTTATTGACGTCAATTCGTTAATTTAAACATCACACACTGTCCAAAGTAGCGTTGGAAAGCCGAACCCTTCGGCGTAAAGAGATTTGTTACTGCGCTGAGATTGCTTTCGACGACGCTAAATAAACGAAAGGGGCGATTCATCTCTTTTAGAGTTTCCAAAACATTAAAAACGTCTCTTTGAACACCACAGGCGCTGTAAGCTTAGGGGAGGGCTGGGAGAGGTCTCAAAATATCTCCATGCTCTTTCAAACTGAGATCCCTGAATTTGTGAAAGTAATTTATATATTTCGTGACATAGAATTAACAACCAGTAAAAGACACCACGTTTATCAATAAGAATGTTTTTAATCTGTTTCGAGATTAATCGTTGTTCGATAATTTTTTGACATGGATATGTCTTAGCTCTATGGGGAGTTGGAAATTTGTAAGACGAAAATTTGAAACAGGTTTCCATAGAAACTATAAGAGCTATTGTATTGAATTTTTAATATATATTAGTAAGAACAGCTGTTTAGATGAACTGAAAACATCCCCTTTAGTCATATCGATGATTTAATCTATTTTAAGAGGGAAGTAAATACACACTTTTTGACATGGATTCTTAGCTCTAGGGCGGATGTTAGCAATTTTCGTGACCTGTATTTGAAACAGTGACGTCATTTGATTAGTGACGTCATAGTTCGGTTATAAGAACAGCTGTTTATATGAACTGAAAACATTCCCTTTAGACATACCCACGATTTAAAATATTTCCCACAGTGAAATAGAATTAAAAAACATTTTTTTGCGTACGTCCAAGGCGGGTCGCTCACATAGTCGAATACAACAGAATACGTCAAGAAATTTTGACTGAGTGTATGATGCAACAAGTTTGGAATTGACGGATATGGAGTGACACACAATACAAGACAAAATAATCGATAGGACGGGGTTTTCATGACTGATGCTGTCTGCCAAAGTTTCGTATTTCCAAAAGTATCTGACGATCCTAAACTAATACGCAGCAGATGAAATTATATTACAGTGATACAATTAACCGGATGCCTGTTCTATCTTGTTCGATAGCGTTCGATACGAATAAAAAATCTTTAAATCTATCGACAAGACAGAATAGAACAAACCAGAACTCGAAATTTCTTTTTTGGTTTTGTTCTATTATGTATGTCGCCGACTTACACCCTGGGGTGGTGTTCGCAAGTCGCTAAAAGAGTGACGTGCTTTGGTTATGAGAACAACTGTTGGAATAACTGAAAACATTCCCTTCAAACATATCCATTATCTAAGGAATTTATCAAAGGGAAGTCAATATAAAATTCTTTTACACATTGTTATCATGTATGTATTTAAAAATCAGCATTTACTTTGTAAACTTACCATGTTATTTTCTCTTTCAGTCCGTATCCATTGTTATCCGTCGTTATGCGGATAATAATCTATCCATAGTGGTTGTTAATGTAAATCGTATCGTATGTTTCGTGAGATAGGCCTAAGGGTAACGTAAAATTAAATTCGAAAGGTTGGCAATGGACTAAAATGCATTTGATTAACATTTATCGTCAATCTTTTACCTTCTTCATAAATTTTATTCCTCGCGAATTTTAATACTGTACATCTATATTGCTGTGTCATAAGACTTGCAAAAATCTATCGAATCTACTTCAACTATAATCTCCATTAACTTTAAATCTACAATCATAACCTCGGAATCAGAACGGAAGACAAGACAGCAAGGCCCCTGAGGAGAGGAGAAATTTAGTTGATGCGAACGGGAGTGTACTACTTGGCTTAATGACTTGGACGGGGCCCAGAGTTTTTGAGAGGGGATTTTTTTCCCATCTCCGAGCCAAAACAAAGAAGCCTGATGAATACTTGTACAAGCAGGCCTGCCAACTCGCGACTATAAAATACCCGCTCGGCAATTTGGATGTAATAATGGGGCAGCTGTATTGCCATGAGGGAAAATCTTGGGGAAATGCTTCTTTTTATAAGACGATGGCAGTGTTCGTGAGTTATAGCTATTTTGTCGGTCGTTCAGAGCGTGCGCGTTTTCTTTTATGTAAGCTTGTTGTTTGGTGGCTGCCATTATTCAAATTGATGTTTTGCTTAGCGAAGATAAAAGCCTAGCTCGTGACATATTTGCATACTAAAACATTTTTTATCGTGTATATATCTGCCATAATGCATTTTTAAACTTCCGTTTTACCTTTTAATTAATATATGACACTAGCCAATAAACTAAGTATTATTCATACATGTATTTTAGGAAGTTATTGTATTCCTTAATACAGTACAGTACTTTAGCCTTTCTCTGGATATTCAGTTCACTATAAAATTCGAGATCGGAACTCCTGGATACAGTGATGGACTTTCAATATTACCTTCCCACACAGGTTTTTATAAAAACTATCGTGACTAATTGAACCTGAAAAGTGTTCTAATCTATTGAATAAAACATGTACCACTTCTCTAAATAGTTGTTTGTTCTTAAAGGGATTTAAAGTGATACCTTTTGCCCCTGAAGGAAACTGTTTTCGCCCTCGGCTACGCCTTCCCTTGAAAATTTCCTAAGGGACAAAAAGGACTTTAATCCCATTATATACACAAAACTTTTCCTCCACCTACATAATATGTAAGACAAGTTACAAATTACTTATTCATTATTAACTAAGCTAAGTCACTACTATTTTCCATGTTGGCTAACATAACCAGCTGACATGTAATAATTAATTGCTTCTGTCAGCTGCTATTATGTCTAATTGTTCAACGCCAGATTTCTTCCATATTATTCTTATGGGATTATTTTTAATCCCATATTTTTTTATTTAAAATTTTTTTTTGTATAGTATACGATTACAGTACCGTATTCGGTTTAGTGCAAATGATTTTGGGTAAACATAATTATAATGAAGTAAAAATAACCCTGTATACAGAAGCACAACATTTTCCGTATGTACTTTTGAAAACAGTGATTTTGAAATTTTTGACCTTCTTGTTGACAATAAATAACCCAAAAAACACAATATTTGTATTTTGAATCTTCCACAACTCGAACCTAACATACACATTTATAAGCATATTCTTCTCTCGTTGCACAAAAATCCTCTTTGTGTTTGAAGATGAAACAACGATTTATGCGAGAGAAGTGGAGGATAGTCAGCTGATTTGATTGTTGCAGTCAGCTGTTCAACTACAGGGGTAACGAGGGGAGGGGCAATGGCCTGGTGTCCTACTTGCAGGTTCCTCACCCTCCCCTCCATCGGTTAGCCTTCACTCCCCCTCCCTCCCCTCCTCTACTCTCGGAGCGTTGACATTTGGTCGTATCTCCGCAATCTCCGTGCTCCGGGAATCGTTTTGTCGATCTGTGTGACCCTTGGGTGTGCCGAGGTCGGGGACGGGACCCAATCCCGTCACGATTGAATCCACTTTGTTTAGTGTCCTTTGGTTTAGCTATATACTATATAAATAGGGTATAGCGTATATAAAACATATTCTATTTAAATCTGTTCGGCTGTTATTTTCAACAGTTTTTTATCACAAAACGACTACCCAAATCATATTTTGCCTCCTCATAGAATTAATTCTAATTTTGGTTAATGCACTTCTAATCTACTTTCCTCGTTTGAAATTCATTATTGGCGATGGTGGATTTATTTTATTAAGATTTTTATGCGGACATTTATATGTAAATTTACAGATTTACATTATATGTAAATCTGACCCGTCCTCAGGTAAATCACCTTAGGATCTGAGGACGGGATCAGATTCCAGATCCTAAAACGTCGTGAAACTTTGTTTTACATAAAATCGTGTTGGAAAATGTCCACAATAGAAATCAAAATATAAATCTACTTTGTAGGGAAAATAAGAATAAAATAATGTATTGAAATTTTAAAAACTAAATACATCAAGATTAATAGTAAATCTTTTAAATTTAATTCTAAATTGAAAGCTATCTTGAAGGATTAACAATAATTGTCGAATTCGTCAAACTAGGCTATATTAATTTAAGTATATTTACTCTTTTTCATTTTCTTCGGATCATTTGTGATGTTTTCCCTAGATTCCCTGAATGAAGTTAAACAAAAAAGTTACTGAATATATCATAGACTTTAATTTCTACCACTAATGATTGTCGACATCGATTAGTCAAGAGGTACCGTCCAAACTTCCAAAAAATGTGTTACAAATAATGCTATTATTGTATAGAACGAAAATACGAAATAGGCTATTTTGTAACCATGATTGTGTAACCAAGTTTGTTAAAAAAGAACCACTCTCAAAATAACTAACTTGTTTCCTGGTTGAACTCATTTAAGTTTTATAATTAAAACTTGGGTTCTAATGAGTTTAGCCTACGTTAAAAACAAATTATCTCTGGTATGGTTTTACTGATCATGTTTATTAATTAACTTACATAGGTTATCAAGATTGGACTACCAAACAAAATTATTCTATTCGGACGATTTATTCTCAATTATTTCCATAAACGTCATCTCTCTTTTCAGTTGTCTGGCTTCCTATTTGTACGATAAATTAAGAATGCTCAAACCTTATACAATATTACAACAATGAGATCGAGAATCCCTAAAAAGGTTTATAACGAACATACGTAATTGTGTTTCTGTCTCTGAAAATTTACACACACTTTTACACACTACTAAACATTCATGTAATATGAGCTGTATTGTATTCATTTCGTGTTGTTTTTATCAATATATAAAAAATTAGAAAACGTTACTATATTGAGTTTTGAGCCGATCCCTTTTTATGTAACTAGCCACAACTAATGAGGCAAGAATAGACATGAGATCATAGTCCAAAGAGTAATTTTTTACAATAACAATCTAGATAAAGGCAACTGCCAAATAACCCTCAATCTGGAAGTGTTGCCAAAAAGCTAGATCAGTAAAACAGCCACGAGCCAAACTTTATAATCTTTGGCAAAATGGAGCAATTACATCTCAAAATAACCGTGTTAATGTACTGTGTTAAGAAATAATTAATAACGTTATATGAAAATATATTTTTATTTAAAATACAATTAGTGTGAAAGTGATTTCAAGAAAGTTTTAGTAATTTTGGGATATCTAAATTGACAACCCAAAATGATATCACGTCCACCGACCATCGCTCACAACTATCCACAATTCGTGACCTCCAATTAGCTGGACTAACAGGACACGACACCGTCCGTGTTTATTTTTTACCAACTATGAGTCTTCTTCCCATTTTGGAAGGAAAAACAAATAGAAATCAAATTTTGGTTGATAGTTAACGGAATTGTTAAAATTTAATCGAATCAACTATAAATATAAGTTTTTCACACGTTTACTTAGGTAATATCTCTATCTAAGAGACGAGCTATTTTAATTATTATATTAGTCTAATATTATATTAGATGAGCAATTTTTATAACAGAGGAGACGAGTTATTTTAAGCTCTTATGTAACTTACATTATTCATATAAAGAAAGTAATAGTTCATAAACTGTTCTTAAATAGTATAATTTGATAAGGAGTAACACTAAATCTATAGTTGCCGCAATTCGTCATTTGCAACAGATATATTTAGAACGAAGCTGCTAATTTTATTCTGAGACAGCAATATAGGCTTATCACCTCTCTTATCAAAAGGCACACGACTGTAGTCCAGTTTCCAAATATACATATTTATAGATTTTCTAATCGTTTGTTTGAATATTACAAGCAATTTTTGTAATACGTAATCGTTTTGCCAGTGAAGTCCTATTCACTATTTTTTCTTAGTAGGTACATATGAAATTTCAATATGCGTGAAGAAATAAGGTGATATGATGCTGTAACTAATTTGACATGGATATATCTTAGCTCTGGGGGGTGTTGGCAATTTTAACGACCAAAATTTGAAACATTGACGTCATATTTGTAGGTCTTGATTGGTCTTGTGGTCTTGTTACTGACCAAGGCTGACATGTTCCTCAGACAGAACTCTTAGTTATTAGCCAAACAGTCGATGACATATCTAAGAGACCTAAAATTTAACGTGGAGTCCGAACTACTGACTCTGAATTACGAACTGGTCTAATTACGAGGATGGTCTTTGCGGATTAACGTAGTATTCAATAGTGCGGAGTGCGGACGTTAATCCACACAAGGATTGTAACTACACCCACTGACCATCGCTCACAACTATCCACAATTATTCGTGACCTCCAAGTAGCTGGATTACAGAACACGCCACCGTCCCAGTCAAATACAAACAGTAAATACAAACCTTTTTGGAGAGGGGTTATTATTTAGTCGGATCCTATTCACTTTTGCCCTATCTAAAATTATTTGAGTTTGGTAAGGAAGGGGAGGGTTGAAATTAACAGTGACTTTCGCACAACGCTAAAAATATTTGGATTTCAAAAACATTCATAAAGTGTAATATAGCTTAAAGTCCTTAAGAAAATCACGTTGAAACAAAGTGTTTTTTTATTAATTGAACTTAATAAAAATTTTGACAGAAAATGAGTTGGTGTTCCTTCATAAACTAACTACAGAAAACAATAAAACATTGTTATACTTGAGTAAAATAATATCAAGTGGTAACAAATTTATAGCCAATTTAAATTTTAGACTTGGTTGTGTTAGAACTAAGTTTACTAATGAGTCACTTATTGATACAGAGTTTTCCACCACACTGTTTATTACCCTTTTACAACAACACCTTATCAGGTCTTCCTTTGGTGATAACAGATAATGTGCTCAAGGTCACACGTAGACCCTTCTAGAAGCGAACATCGAATGGAAAATTTCGAAAATTGTAACTCATATTAACAGTGATATTAGTATCCAGTAGTACTGGTTGTGATGTCTTCTTGTCAAAAGTGTCTACATCGACCGTGGCGTATCCTGTGATCCAACTACTTGGATGTCACGAATTGTGGATAGTTGTGAGCGATGGTCGGTGGATGTAGTGTTCTCTGGTATGGACTACCGTCCACACTAGACCAGTATTAGACCAGACAGATTCAGACAGTGGTTTGGATTCCACGTTAAACTGTACGTCCCTTAGTTGTGATTGGCTTTTGGGCTATTAATTAACAGTCCTGTCTAAGAAACATGTCAGACTTTGTCAGTAACAAGACTACAATATCGCGCCACAATCATCTTACCCTCAATCCTCATTCATACTTGGCTTAAAATACCTATCTTTGGCAAAAAATGGAGGATTTCCGCAGGCAACTTAAAACGTAAAGTTAAGCGAAACCAAATGAGAGCCCCTGGAAGGTATTACAAAATTCAGGGTCACTAGCGGCATCTATATGTAAAAAGTTTAACATTGAACTAGTTTAAAGTTTCTCCCATTTCATCCTAGGTTATGACAGAGCCATAAAAATTTTATTGTTTTATTTAGTACGCATCTTACAATGCTCGTTTAACTACACAAAAACACAATTTTGGGGAGAATATGTCAACAAAATTATGTTGCTCATCGAAAATCCCTTCTACGTACGTATAGCAAATCCTTTTTATCTGACATGGAAAAGTGTAGAAGGGGTTTCTACTCTTTTGTCTCACCCTTTACACATAGATTATATTAGATTATTGAAATGGCAACCTACACTGGTAGGTATTTTAAACCAAGCATGAATGAGAAATGAGTGTAGGATAATTGTGGCGCACAAAACTTCAATTTGCTGTTTGTCTGTTTTTACTTCACTTCAGTATGTTTTTACCAAGGAAAAAATAAATTAAAGATGAAAATGTGAAACATACGTTATACGCCAAAAGCATTGAAAATAAATAAAATAAGTTGCAGTAAGTCATTTTTCATCATTCACTCTATCTAAATATATATTGAATGCCAATTTATTTTATCTCGGTTGTTGCTGTAGCTCACTTTTATCTTTTACATAAACCAGCCTCAGCTGTCTGTACATAATTTGTATGAATTATAATGGAAACTTTTTAAAATCTATATTTTATCCACATGGTAATTCTAGCTGAACATTGCCATGATAACATATCGCAACTGTTCATTTTACGCTGTTTTAGATGTTTACCACACAACGGCTTGCCAGACATGCCAGCTCATCTGACGGTTTCGGCGATTCACCTGGTGAATGCATATTCAACAAGGCGATCATTGTGTCACCCGTGAGTTGTGACTCATGGAAATGAGTCACAACGTTTAGTTCCACTTACAGGTTAATTTCGCGAGTTTTCCCGTGCAATTTCATCTCAAGATTGCCGGTTTTCGTTTGCAATACTGACGCCTCGATTACAATTTGAACCGGTGACTCTCCATCTACCGCAGATCTCCTTGCATCAGCGAACGACTCCGCAGACCACCAGTTCGGCTAGTTTCACCGAATTTCCGGTATAGCAATCACAGTGGTGATTTTCCATTTTCCTTTCCCCGAACGGATGTGTGTCGAGTGCGGAAAAGGAAAGTGACGCAGCGAGGGCACACAGCGTGTTTCACGCGTATGACGATAGGTGGCGTGCGTGACGCGTGACGCGGTCGGTACCTGAGTCTACGCTCCACAGACGGTTCCGGCCACAGCGGTAGTCGGTACCGTGAAATGTATGGTAATTTTAGTGTATTCAAATTCGTTGTTTTCACCTGGAAATGCTCGTGATGTTTACAAAATGAGACGCTTTTCCTGAGGATTGCTTTTCATCGGGAGCACTTCATGTACGCGATATAACAATCGTGCGATAGCATTTTTCTTGTTATTACTACATGTTTTAGCCGCCACTAAAAATAATCCTAAATATAATAATTTTTTATAGGTGAGCAACAATGGAAAAGAGAGAAAAATGGCGGATTAACGAGAAGAACGGTATAACGTTTTCAAAAACATTATACATAGAACCGAAACTGGTTTAATTGGAAAAATTATTACTTGGTTTAGCTTCAAATAATATCATTTTAAATATTTGTGATAGTGTAATGGTACAAACGTAAATATCTGACGCCCATTATTGAAGACGTTGACCAATTTTGTGACGTGAATTTTTGTTGCAACCCGGTCTCATAATAAAAGAACTGTAAAAATAGCAAAATAGATTAAAAACAGTGAGCGTGATTAAATTTCATATCAAATTTGAAATAGCTCTTTCCAAAATAAATATGGTTTCATATAAATGAATTCAGTTGAGAAAAACACATGTTTCAATATTACACAATCTTATTACCCTTGTCTTTTATATCCTTTATTACCTTTGTAAAATGGTGAGCCAGTTAGGTATTTTAAGCCAAGTATGAATGAGAAAAGAGTGTAATATGATCGTGGCGCGATCTTGTAGTCTTATTACTGACTAAGGCTGAAATGTTCCTTGGACAGGACTGTTAATTAATAGACCAACAGCCAAAGGCATCTGAGGGACCTCTGTAATGTGGGAACCGAACCTCAATTCCGCCTCCGAATTGATCAAATTGTGAGAACGAACTTTGCGTATGATCAATAGTGCGGACGTTAATCTACCAGAGAATGTCACATACACGAAACCCCGCTCACAAGTCAATCCGCACTAAACTTCTATTTAGTTTTACACTCTGAAAAAAATCGGAAAAAATATTTTATTTTCTCCATTGAAATCAAATTTTTGTATGTCAACAACATTGCTTTCAAATAATACAGTGAACCTAATTGTGCCTTACGCGAGCAGACTTTTCGTCAAAGCTACAGAATAATGAGTTCACTTACAAAATTCCACTACTATCATAATAAACATTTAAAATATTACAATTTGTTCAGAAAACATTTCATTGAACAAGGATATAAACTAGACTCGTGTAATTTATTATTTCTACTAAACATGTGCGTGTTTTCAAGATATACAGTGGAACCTCGATTTAACGAATTTTAAGTGACTAAGACTAAGTGACTAAGATATATTCATTATATAGGGGTATTTTTAAAACGAGGTTCGTTAAAGAAAATAAATGTGGTTACACATAAATGAATTCAGTTGAGAAAAACACATGTTTCAATATTACACAATCTTATTACCCTTGTCTTTTATATCCTTTATTACCTTTGTAAAATGGTGAGCCAGTTAGGTATTTTAAGCCAAGTATGAATGAGAAAAGAGTGTAATATGATCGTGGCGCGATCTTGTAGTCTTATTACTGACTAAGGCTGAAATGTTCCTTGGACAGGACTGTTAATTAATAGACCAACAGCCAAAGGCATCTGAGGGACCTCTGTAATGTGGGAACCGAACCTCAATTCCGCCTCCGAATTGATCAAATTGTGAGAACGAACTTTGCGTATGATCAATAGTGCGGACGTTAATCTACCAGAGAATGTCACATACACGAAACCCCGCTCACAAGTCAATCCGCACTAAACTTCTATTTAGTTTTACACTCTGAAAAAAATCGGAAAAAATATTTTATTTTCTTCATTGAAATCAAATTTTGGTATGTCAACCACATTGCTTTCAAATAATACAGTGAACCTAATTGTGCCTTGCGCGAGCAGACTTTTCGTCAAAGCAACAGAATAATGAGTTCACTTACAAAATTTCACTACTATCACAATAATCATTTAAAATATTACAATTTGTTCAGAAAACATTTCATTCAACAAGGATATAAACTAGACTCGTGTAATTTATTATTTCTACTAAACATGTGCGTGTTTTCAAGATATACAGTGGAACCTCGATTTAACGAATTTTAAGTGACTAAGATATATTCATTATATAGGGGTATTTTTAAAACGAGGTTCGTTAAAGTGAGGTTAAATTCTGTCGAAACCCGTAATGTAGGGGTTAGGTGTAAACTCCAAATAAGGAATATTGAACGCGTCCAACCTCAATTTGAAGTAGATTTTTAGGCATATGTCATGTTTGTTATGTTTTACTGCTACAGATTTGTTAACAATATTTATTTGTGGAAGTAAATATGTACACAGTATTATTGTACGTTTTTTTCACGGCATTATTTAAGCCATAAAATGACAGCCGTTTCAAAGTTCTTCAATTCGGGTCGTTAAGCCCTTTTACATTGACCAGAAGGTTCACCTTCGTCTTCATTTTTATTTTTATATTTTACGATTTTTCCAAGATCGTTGTTAGTCTAATGTTAATTTCTTTTGCAATTTCCACTTTCTTCTTATGTGGGTTTTTCATCTAGTTTCTTTTAATACACTTGAATTTGACACTAAGAACCTTTCTTCTACTTTTAAAACACACTAAATATACGTTATATAGAGGGTTTACACATAATTTAGTTCGCTACATAGGGTACACAAATAAACGTTCTAAAAAGTTATATGAAGTTTTCAAGGGGATTGGCAAAATATACCGGGTAATTCCTTACATTGAGGTTCCACTATACAACGATTTAAGTGAATGACGAACGTTTTTCTCACAATAGAACCCAGAGGGCTGGTTTCTAATGTGTGAATTTGCATGCTTGACTGGCTGTTGACTTTGTGGGTTTCTCAAATCATTACAGGACTCACCCTCTCTCTCTCTCTCTCTCATTCACCTCAGTATGGATTCACTTCACACATTTCTCTGGAATAAACTGTTTTACATTAAAATTGCACAAACCATCGTCTCCTTACAATATCCCCTTTGTGTTCTAGGTTGAACCTTAATTGTATAATTGTAAAACTATTTTTTACCCACTACGAGGTCAGTTATCTCTGTCTTTGTCTCTCAACAGCTACCTCACGAATTGTGGATAGTTGTGCGCGATGGTCGGTGGATGTAGTGTTCTCTTGTGTGGATTAACGTCCGCCCTATTGAATACTACGATAATCCGCAAATACCATCCTCATAATTAGACCAATTCGTAATTCAGAGGCCGTGGTTCGGACTCCACGTTAAACTGTAGGTCCCTTAGTAACAAGAGTACAAGATCGCACCACAATCATCTTATACTCAACCCTTTTTTCATGCTTGGCTACCTACCTTGTGATATGGTCGCCATTTCAATAATCTAATCTAATATTATCTGAGTCAACTTTCGTCCGCATCATGGTCCATGACTGTGTTCTGGCTGCTAATGCAATGGTTTTACACCATATTCAGATAAGGTAGTTCTATTTTTACGACAATAAGTCATCAAGTTTAAAAGATAAATTCTATATGACACTTTTTTTGGTAAGGCTCTTTACGTATGTGCCGTTCCAACAGTATTTTTATGTTTTCTTTCTACATTTTTTTAACGTTTTGACGCATCGGTAAAGGTTCAATTTCCGGGTCTTTTACTAAATATTAATTAATAGTCCAATGACAAAATGGCAACTTGGTCGAAATTCAACCTAGCGGGATTCAGTCAGGCGGCCTTCGGTTTTGTAGGAGGTCACAGTAACCACTCCGTCGCACCGCCAGTTCGGACATCTTATGATATTCTGCAATATAATAGAAAAGTAATGACAGTTTAACGACAAGCTATTTCACCGTTTCATCAGCTGAACGTTTCGATATATCGTATCGAAAGTTGTGCAGAACGAGGTGCGGGGTTAAGGGAGCTGTCAAAAGTAATGATTAATCGGTTGGCCTACTGTATATCGATACCACATACTCTATATATGTTTTATTTATTTAATTTTGAAATACTTATCCCTTCAACTGGGTATTCCTTTTCTCACTTTTCCTTTTGCACTTTATTTTTTCCTTTCAGTGTCGTAAAAAATACAGTTTTTTTTCAAAATTTGCTATTACTATACAGAATATTTATGAATTGATATTTACATTGTTATTGCTGACGTTTTCCATCACGATTAGTAAAACAATGATTCACGACGTTTCGGAATCTGAAAGGTGATCCCGTCCTCAGGAAAGTTGGAACCTAGACTAGATTAGTACACAATCCGGTATAAGGCTGAAACCGAAAATGTTTAAAGCAGTCAAAAAAGGTTACTGCTTTACCAACTCACATCAGGACGGGATCAGGTTTAAGATACCTAAACGTCGTGAAATTAAAAAAAAACACCATCCTCATAATTAGACCAATTCGTATTTCAGAGGGTAAATTGTGGATTGAATCCCACGTTAAACTGTAGGTCCCTTTAGATACCATTGTCTGTTGGGCTGTAATTAAAAGACCTATCTAAGGATCATATCAGTCTTAGTCAGTAACAAGACCACAAGATCGTTCAACAATCATCTCATTTCATATCCATACTTGGCTTAAAATACCTACCTGGTTAGGTAGGTATTTTAGAGAGGTGGCCCTCGCAGCAGCGCAGTGTTGCCTCGTCTTCCACCGCAGCCTCCCGCGCCATGGCGCCCCCGTCGCCCCGGGCCCTGCTCAGAGTTTCACCGGAAGCCGCGAGGTTTATCTACAACTGCCTCGGCCAATTTCCTGCGAATAATCGCTCTGCGGCAGGTTAATTTCACGCCGATTCCCGGGGGCGATGTTTGTCTCCTGGTTGCAAACCGGGCGCCGGTGCTTGGGACCTAGATAGAGCATAAGAGATCAAACAGATTTCGAGTTGATTAAATCTTCGTTGAAGCACCGCCTGGATGAACTTTAGATTAATAGGGCTATGGAAATATGGTAACACTGTAGCACGTTTCGCTTCTATGTTTTGTTTCTAATCTGCGAGTATATTTCAGGAATTGTAGCCTCTAATTCCCAAAAGGATAAGGGATAAAAGGGATTTTTTCTTCGAATGTGGTTAGGGAAATGTGGCAGCACCGTAGAAAATTTCGTTTCTGTAGGATCTGCGAATACATTTCTGGAATTGTGGCCTCAAATGTTCAAGAGAACGAGGGATAAATGGGGGTTTTTACTTTCGTAGGGACATTTTTTCTTCAGATGAAACGCCGTTGGTCGTATTCAGGCTGAATGAAGCCAGGGAATATAGGTTGTAGAGAAGTGGCAGTACTGTAACATTCTCTATGAAAATACATTGTTGCTCACCTATAGAAATCAAGAAGGTGGAGAAAATAAATAAAATATATTTAGGATTACTTTTATTGGCGGCTAAAACATGGAGGAATGACGAGAAAAATGCTATCGCAACATTGTAATATCGCGTACATGAATACCTCCCATTTCGGTGAAATGGGAGAAATAAATTTAAGCAAGCACTACTCCAGGTGTGTTTTGCATCAGCTTACATTGACGTCAAAGTGTGTCGAATCTAATCCCGTCTGAATGAAAGTCCAACGTCGGTGTTGCAACTATCATCACGTTCGCTTATTCGCCCAACCTTGCTGACGTAACTGAGGAAGGTAGACAAAAGCCGGAGTGACCCGCTTACAATCATCAACACTTGACTCACTTCAAGGTCAACTACTGAGTCAGGACCGTATCAACTTTTCGCTGACGCGCGACCGTCGCTGTTCAGCAGCGTCAGGTTTTACTTTGACATCTCGACTGTGACTTCAGCCCCTGGCGCCTGGTGCCGAGTGCTGAGCAATATTGCGTCAGCGGGATCAGCATTACTATCCGTCCCACGGCTGTGCTGACGTTGGGATCGAATATCGATTAGGTGGACTATTGCGAGTTAGATTCAGTGCAGATCTCAAACAGAGACGTATTGCACAATTCCATAATAATATTAGTAATCTTTAAATACCCCAGTTGCAGCACACCTGCGAACTCATTGAATTTCCAAATCAGTAATAACTATAATAATAATAATATGACATGTTTCAACATTATCTGTCGATAAATATGAGAGTTATTTGCCTACTCTCCATAAGATTAACATCAGAAAGAGTATGCAGGTTTGTAAAGTTTACTAATTACTAAATTTTTTCATTGATCATTAGTATTTAATAACCTCAAGGTTGTGGAGTGTGCAAAATAATCTACCAAATTATTATTAGTTGTAATTTGTAAAAATTACTAATTTTATTAGTGGATTTACTTGTAAATTTTAATCTATATTTTTAGAATTTTGCAAGAGAAAACTACAAGAGATGACTAATTATATTAATTTTAACTAGTATTATTAGGTGGTAAGTTACTGAACAAGAGGCCCCTAGACCGAATAGTTCCATTATGTAAAATGTATAATGAAAGGTATTTGGAAAACTGTAAGAAACGTTTAAAGTTTAGAACCCCAAAAACTAAATAAGTTAGAAACTATGAGTTCGGATCGTACGACTTTCCTAAAAATAATTATGGGTAAATAATGAATATGCAAATGATACCCACATCGAAATGTGGAAAATCCGTTACCTCAGATTAAACCACATTAAACGCCTTCACTTTGCTGCAAGTTGATGGTAATTTGACCAAACTATTATCATTTTTTGCGCCACTTGATAATGATGTGGGTTTGTATTAGGTTTGTCTTTAATTGTTGTTGCTGGTTTTTGTCTGTACGATTCAGTTTTAACAAAACACAAGACGACATCTGGTTTTCCTTCCTTTTGCAGTTTAGGAATCGCCTATAAACTTAACAACTCATTTTACAAACGTAAAATACCTTCAATATTTATCCTCGGGGCAAAAATAGACTCGAGGTTATACTTACGGTCAAAGACGTTTAGTGTAAACAAGAACAGCTGGCAACCGATAGTTGTGTTTGTTTGTAGGACTGTGATATTTCCAGACAGAGCCTACGTGATGGTGGACATCGGAGATGCACACAGCTGATCCTCAGGCCTACAGCTGATCGTCACGTAGCCCGTTCATCACCGTTCTACTTGGAGAAATCTACGAGTTCGCAGCCAACTAAGAGACTGTCTAGCCGATAAACAAACGAGTATAGCAGTTACATTTAAATTTGTGTAGCACTTGTTTGCATTTATATTTTATATAGTATATGTGAGCTACCCAAGTAGGACTATTTTCTAGGTATATTTGTTTTATGTTACTCGATTATTGTAGGTTAAATGATTATTTACTGATAACATCTTTCGAATCGACTGCAAAAATTACTAAATTCAGGTATTCATGGAGTCGAGTAAATTACATTTTCAACCCATTTTATAAATTTTATTTTTATTGATGTAAAAACCTTATGTTATAACCATATTCTTCGTCAAGATTGAAGAAAAACGTGTTTCAGGTAGCACATTTGAAAAGCTACTGCACATTTAACAAAAGCGTTTGAGGCTTTTATTTCCAAAAACTTCCTGGGGGACTTGTATTTCCCTCAGTTTAGGGAAAAGCGATCACGGGCTGCCTGTGCTTTGCGGCCCAGAGGAAATTTAAATGCAAACCATGTGTCTCTCTGAGAAATCCTAGTGACTTTAGGTTAGATTACATTACTGAAATGACAACTCTAGCGCAAGGTAGGTATGTTAAGTCAAGTATGAATGAGAGAGGAGTGTAAGATGATTGTGGCGCGATCTTGTAGTCTTGTTACGGACTAAGGTTGACAAGTTCATTACACAGAACTGTTAATTAATAGCCCAACAACCGATGGCATATCTAAGGGACCTTCAGTTTAACGTGAAGTCCAAACCACTGCATCTAAATTTCGAACTGGAATAGTGCGGACGATAATCCACATAAGAGAACACTACACCCACCGACCATCACAAACAACTATCCACAGTCCCTGGGTTTAGAGTCTAGAATGTTAATAATAATAATAATAATAAACTCTTTATTGCTGTGTCAATTTTTGTCAATTTTTTGAAGTGTGATCACAACAACATGACATTTATGGACCAAGAGACCAATATTTTACTCGCAAGTTTCCTCAACTCCCTGGCTGTACCCTGGGGCTACGCCCTGAGAGCACCTGGGCGCGGCGACCTTGAGACCAAGAGCGATGTGCAGCGCTTCGTTAAACTAAGCTTCCAATTACAGTTCACTTCCTGAACCATCTTACGTCATAGTCCGAGGGAATTACTATCCGAGTGTTTAACCTAAGTGTTTGAAACAGATAAGGTTCTTTTTTGAAATTTATTGTTGGTGATGGTGGTTTTATGTTATTTAGATTGTTTTTGGGGATGTTTTCCATAACGATTAATAAAGATCTAGAATCGGCCGTCCTCCGGTGAGCTGAAAGCTAGAACCTAGCACAGTAAATGTTCCTATTGAAAAATATGTATTCCCCAACCGTTGTCCACGGTTAGGTATACCTACGTAAATAGGTATATAAGAACACAGTAGCATAAACAAAAAGATTTCGCACACAATAGGACCACGTTGAACTCTGAATATTTTATAGAATAGTATATTCTTTGTTAGGAATCTAAAAAAATGTTTTCCTTCCCAGTATAATACTACATATTTGGGGTTTTCTACGCTTTTCAATAGACGTTTTTTGACATAGATGTATCGTAGCTCTGGGGGGTGTAGGCAATTTTCGAGGACAAAATTTGAAACAGTGACGTCATATGGCTGTAAATGAGCTGTTTAGAGGAACTAAAAACATTCCCTTTGACATATCCATGATCTAACCTATTTCCCAGACGGGAGTAAATACAATTTTTTAAGTTGTGGTAGGGAACAATCTAAACATTGTGACTATGTACATGACGTCAGTCTTTTGGTATAAGTTATAATCAATTAATCGCTCAATGGCTATATGACAACCGGCTCCTAATTCTACCCTTGCTAGATTCGTTCTGGTGACCGTCAGTTTTGAAGTATGGGAATGTAACCACTCACATAAACAAATCCGCACTATTGACTACTACGTTGATCCACAAAGACTTATAATCAGACCAATTCGTAATTCAGAGGCCGTGGTTCGGATTCCACGTTTAACTGTGGATCTATTAGTTGGCTGTTGGACTATTAATCAACAGTCCTGTCTAAGGAACATGTCAGCCTTAGTCAGTAACAATACTACAAGATCACGCCACAATCATCTTACACTTAATCCTCATTCATACTTGGCTTCAAAAACCTAGATTGTAGTATGGTTGCCATTTCAGTAATCTAATCTAATTAAGAGTGGGTTACACAATAATACCACTTTTATAAGTTACATTTTAAACAGACTTAGTATCCACATAATATGGTGTTTACAGTCAGAATTAAGCTAAAAGAGGGAATTTTATCTATAATCGATTAATTATCGTTAGTAATTATTTCTTTGTGAACAACCGAAACGATCGTTTGTCTGAATTTCATCCAAGAACAGAGGAGTGAGACCCGATAGACGTAACATTTTAAATAACCATTGTACTGGGTTTATGGACCTGTATTTATGGACGATAAAGTACCATTCCAGTCATCACCAGACCTGTCTACCAGTAGTTGCAACGATAACGGTCGTTAATGGCGTGTTCTATTTATAGCACAATCGTTCTTGGGTTTCTTATTGCTTTTAAACTTCTGTAACGAACTGCCTTTGTCAAATAACAATCGATAATATGAAAAAGTAAGCTTTGATCTCATTTTATTGTGGCTCCTCCAACGCTCTTTGCAATCTACCATTAGTAAGTCTAGACTGGGATGGTGGCGTCATCCTTTAATCCAGCTACTTGGAGGTCACGAATTGTGGATTGTTGTGAGTGATGTTCGGTGGATGTGGTGTTTTCTTGTGCGAATTAACGTACGCACTATTGAATACTACGTTAATCCACAAAGACCATCCTCATAATTAGACCAATACGTAAATCAGAGGCCGTGGTTCGGACTCCACGTTAACTGTAGGTCCTTTAGTTGCCACCGGCTGTTGGGCTATTAATTAAGAGTCCTGTCTAAGGAATATGTCAGCCTTAGTCAGTAACAGGGCTACAAGATCGCGCCACAATCATGTCATTCATACTTGGATCATTCATACCTTGGTCGCTATTTCAATAATCTAATCTTATCTAATCTAGTGACTACAGTACTACTATCCAACGTAATCGTTAGTTTAAATCATCTACCATACATTCTCAGTGATGGTGGGTTCTAGTCAGTACCAAGACGACAAAATCGCCCCACAATCATCCTACACTCATTTCCCAAACATACTTGGCTTAAAATGCCTACCTGGGTAGGTGACCGTTTCAGAAGGCTAGTAAAGGTAATGATAATAAAGGTTAGACTGCCGACATAAAATAAATTACGGGTCAGATATATTTTACAAAAATATTTTAACGTGACACGATAAGGTTATGAGATAAATTTATGACCCATTATCTCCCAGTATGGGGCCCAGGAATGTTTTAAAAATACTAAAACACGCGACTTCACTATTTCTGTTTCTATTGTAGGCCTCAGAACAAGAGTTGGTGTCAAGATATATCCAGTTATTTACAAACTTTATAGACAAACGTGGTGTTTAACTATTGTTTTTCTCAGATAATGGAAGCAGTTTATTCCTGTCGTACGTGAGTTTTGAAGCGTCGGCGTGATTGGCTGTTTGTTTGGCTTATGTTGATAGCTGAAAACAACGATAAACAATCGATAATACCCACGAGATTGTTGGTATGCTTCTGCTCTGTTGTATGTTTGAAATCTTCTCAATATTATTTGGTCATGACAACTTAAACTCGGCGTCAAAATTGGAGAACAAGACTCAAATCAACCAGTACGCCACGTTTTTAGCGAA
The DNA here is from genome assembly GCA_023375725.1 of Nephotettix cincticeps. Lineage (NCBI taxonomy): Eukaryota > Metazoa > Arthropoda > Insecta > Hemiptera > Cicadellidae > Nephotettix > Nephotettix cincticeps. Next base: position 57,387,500 of record CM041790.1, read on the forward strand.
AGTGATAAGGAGTATTTTTTATGGCATAGATCTATGACATATTAATGATTTTTAATTACAAAACGTTCACGTGATTACGTTTGAACACAATAATTCTTTGTTTGAAATTCACTGTTTGGGATGTTGAGTTTATGCTATTAATTTAGTTTGTTTTTGCGAAAAATTTCCATCACGATTGGTAAAATAAAGTTTCACGAAAAGTGGAAAATGTCCACAATACTTCTGACAGAACCCTACAAATTTCAAGCAACAGAAGAAACTCACGACTATGTTTTCCTTTCTTAAAATTAAATTGTAATCCAAATTTATTATTATTCAATTTAAATGCAGAACATAACTTATTTGTTTTAACAGTTCTGTGCGCTGTAATGATATAGTTTAACGTAACAGAATTAACTTTTTGATCAACTACAATCGTAAGTAAATTGTTTTCGCTTCACATTGTGAAAGTTGTAACAGCTGTCTCACGTGATATTTTAAAACTATTCTCTATTTTTTTATAGGTAGGATACTTTTGAAACTACGTTGGAATCAATTTCACCTGTGTCCACTTAAAATCGTTTATAAACGGATGACATTTTAATGGAATTCCGCTGAAAGTGTTAGCATATAAGGCCTATATATTTTTATGTACTGTATATGTATATCCTCTCGATATAAGCAAGTAGGCATAAAAATGAAACATTCAACACGAAATCGAGTAAATGTCAGTTTTTCATAGTATTCCCATTGATCCAATCGATTTGAAGCTTGGAAACTAAGAAGTTTTTCTATATTCATCCGGAAACACTTAGTCTCTGCGAAGTTTAAATTTGGAAAACTCCTTAGGTTTTCACAACATGATGTTTAAAGTTATTGGATATTAGATTATTGAAATGGTGACCAAGGTAGGTATTTTAAGCCAAGTATGAATGAGAAATGAGTGTAAGATAACGTGGAATCCGAACCACGGCCTCTGAATTACGAATTCGTCTAATTATGAGGATGGTCTTTGCGGTTTAACGTAGTATTCAATTCACGCAAGAGAGAGAATACTACATCCCCCGACCATAGCTCATAACTATCCACAGTTCGTGACCTCCAAGTAGCTGGATTACAGGACGACGCCACCGTCCCAGTAGATAACCTGTGATAACCTTATGGGGATTTTTGTTAAAATTTTGTATGCTTTTAAAACATATAATCCCTAATTAAAAGTTTAATAATCAGTGTATGACTTATTTGTGTGATTTACAATCTAACCATTTGAATTTCACATTTGAGACTGTAAAGAAAATAAGTGCGATATAAAACTTTAGAATATGCTACAATCAGTACATTTGTTACTCGGAACTCTCTTTCCCCTGGAGACAACAACACGACGTAAAATGGCAACTTGAAATGTCAAGATCGCCTAGTCCCCTAGGGGGGGCATGCTGGTGAACACGCATGCCCCCAGAGCCCCCTTACCCCCCCCCGTGCCCCCTCCGCGTCATGGTCGCCCACTGCGGCGGACTAGGTTAAGGTTGACCTCAGCTCAAAGTACGCTCCCAAGGCCCCCCATAAAAGGCAGCTCGCCAGCATCCCTGGAGATAAGGGGCTTCAAGGTCACCGGTAACGAATCCGAATGATATCATGTGCACTGATCACACCAATGATAACGTTTTAATTGTTTAGAAATAATTGGCGAAACAAATTGAATAATTGGAAACAGTAGAAGTTTCAGTGGGTTTGAACAATTTTATAGACAAGAATTATATGATCGTCAAAAGCTGTGATTAGTAAATAAAAATGTGAAAACTAATCACTATTAATTTAACATTTTGTTTACTGCAAAAAATCGTATTGTACAAAATTACACTGTCTGGGACGGTGGCGTGTCCTGTAATCCAGATACTTGAAGGTCACGAATTATTGTGAGCGATGGTCGGTGGATGTAGTGCTCTCTTGTGTGGATTAACGTCCGCACTATTGAATACTACGTTAATTCGTGAAGACCATCCTCATGATAGACCAATTCGATATTCAGTGACAGTGGTTCGGATTCAACGTTAAACTGTACGTCCCTTGGTTGCTTGTGGCTGTTGGGCTATTAATTAACAGTTCTGTCTAAGGAACATGTCAACCTTCGTCAATAACAAGACTACAAGATCGCGCCACAATCATCTTACACTCATTCATCAATCATACTTGGCTTAACATTCCTACCTGGCTAGGTCGTCATAAAATTTAAAAGTATAAGTGTAAAAGTATTAAATAAATAAAAATGTCTTCACTTTCAGCATTTCTCTGACACATTATCAGGTTTTTAGAACAACTATAGTCAACAATACAAAAATAAAATTAAAATACAATAGTAAATACAATAAAATACAGGATACATAAAACACATACCAAGTATTTACAATTTATCTAAAAAAACATTTCTTTTATTCTTTTTTTAACGAGGCAGAGCTCAGTTCTTTTAAGCTATCAGGGGCTCATTGTACAGCTTGGGGGCCAAAGTATGATAAACTCCTTCGTCCAAACTCATGCTTTACTCTAGGAAAGTGAAGCCTTCCACCATGGCGAGTCCTATACGCTCGGAAACCTCGTCGCGGGAGGAGAGTCTCTCGCAAGGTAGTCGAGCTCGCGAGATATCAGAACTCTGTGAGACATGAAGCTAGTCAAAATCATTAATTAAGTTGTATATCAATGATTAAGACGGATGTATCAAATGAATATTTTATGTGTAAAATAGTATATTTACAAATTACGTCTTTTGTTCAGATATTTTGTTGATGCTAACTCAGCGTATTTCCTAATTTCTTTATAGAATCTTAATGGGTGATATTAAATAGTCGGGTAGCTTACCTCGTAATCTGAAGGTCATGTGTTCAATGCCAAACCAAGACACAGTTTTATTTTTATACCGATAACTACCTCCTTTATTTCTAACTAGACAACATTACGGTTTAGCACGACTAGACTTTGACCTCTATCAATTGACACTGGTTTTCACGTGGTACATGTGCGATTAACAATAATAATAACGTATATTCTCTGAGTTATTTTCGTAGAGGAATAAAGAATGTAAAAGTAGCATGACAACCTTCGAAACAGAAGGTTTTGGACTGTTTCCAGACACTATATTAACGAATGTTATTGCCAAACAAAACATTAAGCTTTGTGGGTTAGAATACGAATACCAACCCCTTCCTGATTAGCTTTCAGCTTTTAGCCTGATTCAGCTTTTTAGCTTATTCCTTAAGAGTCTGCATCAGTGGTAGCCATCTTGGATTTTAGTCCCGTAAGAGCAATGTTAAATTCTGGCGCCTATATATCCTTGACCTATTGTCATAAATTAACGGAAGAGGTGTCAAATTAAAGGTATTACAGTCTCCCAGGGCACTACCTTACAGAACTTATTTATAACTATTTATAACTTATTATAACTTATTTTCACACTCAATAAAAAAATAATAATGATTTATTTTGTAAAATATTCCTGTTTTTTCCTGTATTTTTATTTTTGTATCAAGTTAAATTTTTGAACATATTTAAAGGTCATGCCCTTGAGCCACATCCCATCAATTTACTTCCAAAGTTTTACATTGATACTTTGATAATTAACGCCACTACAGACGCCAAAGTGAAGGTATTTTCCGCCAGAATTTAAAATTGCTCTTACGGGACTGAAATCCAAGATGGCTACCACTGATGCAGACTCTTAAGAATTGACTGATACCGTGGCGTGTCCTGTAAACCAGCTTCTTTGAGGTCATGAATCGTGGATAGTTGTGAGAGTTGGGTGTGGTGTTTTCTTGGGTGGATTAACGTCCGCACTATTGAATACTATGTTAATCCGAAAAGACCATCCCTATAATTATACCTGTTTGTAGTCTTGTAGTTTAGATGTAGTGATTCGGATTCAACGTTAAAGTGCAAGTCCCTTAGATAAGCCATTGACTGTTGGACTATTAATTTACAGTTCTTTCTAAGGAAAATGTCAGCCTTAGTCACTAACAAGACACAAGATCGCGCCACAATCATCCTACACTCATTTCTCATTCATACTTGGCTTAAACTACCTACCTGGGTAGGTCGCCATTTCAGGTACGGTACTAACTAACTAGAGAACCTCAACCATCTGTTTACAACTATCGTGTAAAAATTAACATTGTCCTTACGGGTTTTAAACGGAATATTTCGGGAAGACAGGTTCTTTAATATACATACAGATCGGGATTTTACAGAAATGCGAGAAACCCGTCTAAGTGTCTTATTTTTTGTAGAAATATTAAGCATTGAAAACGTAACCCCTTTAGCTAACTAGAAGACAACCTGAATTCACAAATTCTAATTTGTGTTGGTTCCTAAACCAAAACGTTTTCCATTTTTGTTTGGTACATTATATTATACACACCGGTGGCCTTTTTTACGTGTTGTTTGATCCAACTGTCCTAACCCTGGTCTTATATCTATCTAATATGTTTTCAAATATACGTAATCAATGAATATCACATTTTACAAATGGCGTTTGGGTCTGACCATTTTGTAGAATATCACCTCAAAAATTTTTGCCTAGAATTTTATGTTGGACCTACTGGACTGTACTAAACGGTATAAATATATTATTATAATACATCAATATTTGTTATTATTCATTAAAATGTATAAATAATTAAAAATTTTAATAATATGTTTCGCTCATTACCTTATTGAAACTTGCTGAGGTCTAGCCCAGAACTGTGTTCTTAGTACAATTACTCAAGGAATACAATGAAACTATTATACCCAACTTTGTTGTCTAATCTGCAGCGGAAGCACGAACTGGTCGAGGAGAGAACCAGGATGGAAAACTACCATGACTGCAAATGCTTATTTGGTTTCGCAGAAATGGGTTCTAGCGTGCGCGGGGTTCTGCCTTTCCGCATCGACCTCTAATGACTAAATGAACGTTTCTTCACTAGATGTTATCTTATCTTGACAGAACTGCTTGGAAACAGCTGGTTACATCCACATCAGGAAATTCGCTTATGAACTAAGTAATATACGAGGTAATAATTAATTAATTTCTGAGAAAATACAAAAACCATGGTGTGTCCTGCAATCCAGCTACTTGGAGGTCACGAATTGTGGATAGTTATGAGCGATCTCTAATCTAACGAAACGATTTTAAATTCTTCGGTAGTAAATAATTTCCAACGCATAAAATTTACTTAAACGTTTTGTGGAACAATGGTTTATAAAATTGGAAATTTAACTGAAATGGGGAGGAAATAGAGAGTTCAGTTCTGCGGAACGTCCTAAAACCGCCTAAAGCTATCGGACAGCAACTGCCAGGCCATATGGTCCGGATTCGTATCCGGCTGGATGTAGGGTGGGTAACGATCACAAGGGATAGACCTAGAATATTTCTATAAAAATTCACATCTGACATTCTCAGGGAAGCAAACTAGCCCTGATACTATTCTCAAACTTGTTTTTAATTCTTCAATCATTATGTAACTTACTTCAATGTCAAATTAATGTGAGGCTCATATGTTTAGTTTAACTCTTCACTGAAATATCACAGAAGACAATTATTTATTTTCTTTTCATTTTTAAGAAATTTATAATGTTTATTTGGCATATGCATGAAACGAAGGCGTTCCTTGGTTTTGGCCAACCCTGGTAAAATTCCTTCAAGAATATTTTTAAGGGCCTATGAAGAAAATTATGACTTGAAAAGCTTTATATGTGACCAGTTAAATATAAAAACCAAACCAATTTTGCAGTACATATATCAGCATTAGTAGCAGTACATATATGAGAGAAAATGTTAATAATTACTCTTTATAATTCGTGCAAAAGATACACTGATCGGCGGATCTGTTCTGATCGACGAACGTTTTGGTGGAGCAAGTTTTACGTCTCGCCCCTAAACCTAAAACACTGTCTATATTGTACGTCTAATACCCCCTAACCCTCGGTGTATATTGTGCATCTCGCCCCCAAACCTAATCCCCGGTGTACACTGTACGACTGTACGTGTCGTACCCCTAAACCTAAAACACTGTGTATATTGTACGTCTCGTCACCCTAAACCTCGGTGTATATTGTACATCTCGCCCCCTAAACCTAAACCTCAGTGTATACTGTACATGTCGTCCCCCTAAACCTAAAACTGTGTATATTAAACGTCTCGTCCTCCTAAACCTCGATGTTTATTGTACTTTATCATCCCCCTAAACCTAAACCTCGGTTACATTGTACGTGTCGTACCCCTAAACCTAAAACACAGTGTATACTGTACTGGTCTCGTTCCCCTTAAACCTAAACCTCATGTATATTGTACGTGGTGCCCCCTAAACCTTAAATACTGTGTATACTGTACTGTGCGTCTCGTCCCCCCTAAACCTAAACCTCGGTGTATACTGTAACGTGTCGTCCCCTAAACCTAAAACAATGTGTATACTGTACTTGTTGTACCCCTAAACCTTAAACACTGTGTATACTGTACTGTGCGTCTCGTTCCCCCTAAACCTAAACCTCGGTGTATACTGTACGTGGTGCCCCCTAAACCTAAAACACTGAGTATACTGTAACGTATCGTCCCCTAAACCTTAAACACAGTGTATACCGTACTGGTCTCGTTTCCCCTAAACCTAAACCTCGGTGTATATTTTACGTGTCGTCTTACAGGAGCACGGAGCAACTGCCACACTCGCCGAGGGTCTGTCACGTGCACACAAGGACATTTTATTTTCGGACCTGTCAATTTGAATCACAATAGGAGTTACGACCATTTGCTAGATTGGTCGTGTTCAGCTTCCAAACCGGCCACCTCGAATCTGCCACAAACTAGATTACGTAGTTTATCAAAATAATGAAAAGTCCTTTTCTATACATTTTTTATGATTAAAAGTATTTTTTTTATTTTTGCTATGTTTATGAAGTCTCTATCACAAAAAGTAAATATTGATTCTAGACTGTCTCTGATACGTTGATCTTCCAGCGTTTTTCCCAACTAGGCAATTTTTCCTCAACCATCTTTAATTGTATAAAAAACTGACTTCAGCCAAAAAAGGCCAACTTTTGCAGTAATTTCCACAACAAGGTGTCTGCCAAGTGACCGCTTGTTGCCAATGGCAGAGATGTTGGTAGCAAGATACACTTGCACCAAATTTTTAATATAAGGATTTTTTTACGAAATTGTTTATTTAGTTTGGAAAAATATTTTACAATGTCCGTATTTTATGTTCTGCAAAATATTTTTTTTTGTGCATTTTGTAGATACTTAATTTAATAATTTTATTATTTTAAATACCCATTTTTTCAGTCCTTGGTAGAAGTTGCACACTCTATACCTAAATAGGCCTTATTAAGTAGTCATGCATGGACCATATTTGAAGTAAAAGAATCTGACAGATGTATGGAAAACTCAATACTTAGGTCCTATGTTTATGTGACTCAATTTGACTTTAAGAATTATATTTCAGTTTGAGAACACACTTAATATTGACAGGGACCTTGTACATCTATAATGTCCACCTGAATGACTTGAAAATTTTCATTGAAGTCCAACTCTATTTTGCAGGTAAAAAGTGAGAAACAGTTCTTCCTGATCTATAAGAATATGAAGTTATCTATTATTATTCTTTTAAAAAACACTTCACTGTTGTAGTAGTTTTGACTTTTGACTGGTTCCTTACTGTCTGTAGAGAATTACTAAGAGACTTGACCACATTCCCTTTTCACTTAGAAGTTCTGATATTTCTTCAATTAGTTTTATGTTTGAAACTAAAATTAAAGAACTTAAATTTGTAACATGGACTATATTATTCTGTATTATTACATATTTTTATATGCCAATAAAATATTTAATTTTATAAATATTTATTTTTCATGTAAAATGTCAAAAAATAAATAAATTTTAAGCCAGAAGTTCAATCTAACTACTAAATGTGCGGATACTCAATAAGAACAAATAATAAATATTCCTCAACTATGTAAAATATGGCACAAGGTGGTTAAAACATAACACATTTTTAAAGAATGTTAATTCTTTTTATTTTATTTTCAATATCTCTCTTTTTAAAGTAGATTCTCCATAACAAAAAGTACAAAAATGTTCAACACACACAGTTCACATACATACAATGTTGGGTGAGAAGATACATACATGAAGTGAATGAATACTGTCACCGGTACTTTTCCGGAATGGCTGAGATCAAAACCTTTAACATCAAGTAATGCTAACATTCGGTTCATGCTCACAAACTAAACTATCACTGCATACAACTCGAGCCTTACCCTACACTGGAGATAAAATTAAAACTTTAAAATAAAGTTACAAAGCTACAAGTTAAAAAATCACATAAAATTCAAGGGTTTGATGACTGTTCAGTAAGTACTTTACTGGGAAACATCGAATTGGGGCTAAATTAAAAATATGATTTAGACATTCAAAATTATTGCAGTAAGAAACTCGAGCATACCAAACACAGAGCCCACAATCAACATGAAAGACGAAAACTCTTAAAGCTGCAACACCTCCTAGTTGGATCACAAGACTTCATCTAACATTTAGAAGTCGTAAAAATCAACACATTAACTTCAATACAATAATAAAATACTAATTTGTATCGATGCAAAATATATAGTTCATCACTAAATTTTTAAGATCACATATCGATATTATTAGGTTAACTAAACTACGTAAAACGAAGCTTGCGGTGATATGGTTCGCACGAGCGACTTGTACTATCGAGAAACGTATGCAAAACATTATTTGACAATCAACGAAACTTTTAAAAAGTAACGATAACTAAATAATTCGTAATTTTATATACATAAATATATCTACGAATCTACAACTAAATATTTGTGGTCGATAAAATAAACTTTGCATCTGAATACATTATATCTTTTTAAATACTCATGTAAAATTTTTTAAACTCTACAATAATATATCTTTAATTAAATCAATAATGACTAAAAACAATTGCAAATGACGAGTCGTGTGGATGACAACACCGTAAGCTCACAACACGAACGCAAACCACGAATTTGTTAAAGTCAGTAGATCACAATGCGAATGGTGCACCCGAATTCAGTCTTGGCTCTCGTCGCCGCTGCCATGGCGTTACTCCGGGACGAAGGATCGGTACAGCTTCTTCTTCTCCAGAGTGAAGCCTGGACTGATCATGATGGTTCCTCCCTTTGTCAGGTTCTTGATGAACTGTGGGATGAGGGACGTCCAGGTACTCCTAGTGTCTCGCCGGAGGGTCAGGAACAACTCGAATGTCGACACAGTGTTTGGGTCACACTTGATTGTCCCAATCTTACGGCACTCCTGTTCCGACTCAAAGTTGACGTAAATTGTGCAGCCTCTGCAGAAAAAAAATCAAATTTATTACATCTCTCATAAAGGTTATTACATGAGATAAACTCAAATATAGGTCAGAAAGATATTTAAATTTTTTGTAGAAAAATATTATCAAGCCCCAAAATTTTAAAGACAATTCAATGATCATAGGTGTATAACACAATGAATTTTATTACTTTATCTATGATACATTTTTATATTGAAAACTATTGTTTCAGAAAGATATTCCTATTGACTAAACTGTAAATAGTTTCTTTGTATTTTCAAACAACTGTCACAACACAACTAAGTATTTTATTTTAATTTTGTCTTTGCCATCTTAATGTTAAAAGTAACGCTTCCCTCGTATTACAGTAAAAAAGTCATCAATCAATGAGTTTACAGCAATAATTGTGAGAATATACCTAATTGATATCCCAGATTGACAGCCCAAGCCTACCTTAATCCACAAGGTTCGTTCTCAGCCATTCGTAAGACGTCACGTGCTACTCTCGGCAGGAGATCTGCAGGCAGCAACACCTCTCCGCAAGCTAGCTGCGCAGTCTTCGCTGCCCTCAGTTGTTCCTCCAACCTCATTGCCAGGGCTTGGCAGGCTGCGCTATCCTCTATGTCTTCCGCTATGTACCCTGCAACAACAAAAGGCTCACATTATAAAACATGACTCAAACTAAAACCTTTAATAATGTTCTAATTACATTGATTATAAGTTCTTAAAACTTAATAAATAAAATTTCACATTGACATAGCCTAACTTACATTGGTTCTTTACAAAGATAGCTATTTTCGTTAAAATTCATTGTATAAAAAAGAAAGATATAGGGCCTAAGTTATCAAATAGTCATTTGGTCAGGTAACACACTCAAGTAGTCTTAAGGTTCAAGATTGCAGAAAAGCTAAAAATTGTCGATTAGGCTGGGACAAAAAGATACTAAAAAACTAATATACAAATTGTTTAACTCATTGTCTAGATTAGAATGTTGAATGTTTGTTAGTTACTCTCAGGTGAAGACTTATAAATCTTTCACTTAGTAACAATCACTAAATTTACAACTTATATTTTAATAGATAGGCCTAAAGTACATTTTAATTTTAAAACCTTACTTAAGTTACCTAAAAGAGTCAAATGCAAAAGAAAAACAAATAAATTAAATCCTACCATTTCGTCGTGTATATAGCCTGGGCATAGTGAAGATTGATTTGATTAAAATCAATAACATGAATTCATATACGATTTCACCAGGCGGACTAGATGTGATACCGGTGTTCGAGCTCCGGGCGAGAGAAAGCCGGCGTCTGACGCCGACGACGAGTCTCATGAAAATGATTGGCTTTACGATCAAAGAACAACTAGACCTATTGCCTGCGTGAGTGATAAATGATACTTCGATAATGTCACAAAAATAGTTCAGTAGCCTAGTTACTGCCTGCGAATATATAACATCGAGTCAAAATTAATAAATAATATGTCTACTTTTCACACTAAAAAGAGAGGTTATGGTAATATATATTGTAAACAGACAAAGAGTAATACAAATCCGAGTTTTTATTTAGCTAGTAGTACAAAACTTTCGGGGACTCATTACCAAAGTTATGGCCTGTATATGTCTAACATTGTTCAAGAAATAAACTCTTTTAATAATTAGAGAGGGTATTTCACATTTAAATACATGGAATTGTAGAAACGTTTTTCGAAAAACCAAGTTGATTCAACATTTCCGAAGACAATGAAAACCGATGATTCTTACCTCTGCTGCGGTAATGCGATGAAGCAACGCTGACTGGACGCGGTAAAACTTCCATGGCGACTATTAAAAAGTAGTTGTACTTAATAAAATTCACAAGGATATCACAGACTTCGCTTTGAACTAGTATAAAACTAACATCAACGACCGTTGAAGTTGTTTCACCAACCCTACGACTGACACATGTGTTCCTAGCTGAGGCCGGCGAAAAACTGATGCAAGAAACAGCTGAGGAACAAAGATACCGGTTAGCGCCCCTCCACTACTTCCCCTCTCTCCCCACCACCGCTCGCTGGCCTACGTGCCGGGCCGCTCGGTTGCCAAGCCGGCCGGCTCCATGGGAGGGAAAGGAGGGGAGGGGGCTTTGTTGTCACAAAATTGAGTGATCCTACATGAATGATTAACCACTCTGTCAGCGACGTGGGGTGCTTTTAGTTACCCCAAACCAAACCAACAGAAGTGAAAAGCGACCGTGTGACCAGAAGCCTCTTTCTTTGTTCCGAAAAAAACTGAAACTTTTTGTACAAACCGGAGGGCGGGGGAGAGCGCAGGAGCTGACAAATTTGGCTTTGTGCTAAGTAGAAAACAGGTTTACCTTGTGCAACAGTATTCTATATTTTGTTGTACAAACAAATAAAATAAATATTCACCATTTTAATGAGAACTATGAATTAACTGACAGAATTAGGGCAGCATTGAATGTACCGTCCGGATCTTTCACGCAGATCTCAGTGAATCGTTTACATTTAAATTCAGTGACAATTCGGATATTTTGTCATTGATTATATTTAATATTTTTTACTTGTTTATTTATAATTTTCTATTATGTTATTGATTTATTTGGGAGTAAGTAATGCATCTTCAAACCCATATAGTTTAGGTTAGATGGATATTTTGAGCGTCAGATTACAATTTGGGGTATAATTGAAATTTATCGTTGAAAATATATCATACTCAACGACTAGCTTTTTTCCGTGGTATTTTAGAAAACTGTCTTTGTAAACAATATTTTTTAGTAATAACCCGAATACCACACAAATACAAAGCAAAATGATTTATAGGATTTCATTATGCGTTCATAGCATTATCCCTAGATTTATGGTTCTCAAATAAATACGTTACAATCGATCGTTATAATCGTTATAAATACGATATATAATAATTTTTATACTGGTATTTATTAATCGTGTTAACTCTAATTTAAACTTGAAGGGTTTTAACGCACAAAACGAGTGAAAAGAATCAAATAAAGAAGTTTAAACAAAGAGGTGGCGTGGATCTAAATTTAACCTGCTAAATGAACCGATTGGCTCCTTCCTGCGAGGCGATGGCTCAAGTACATAATCGCTTTAGTTCTCGCACTTCGATTAGAGTTGTGACTCTACTTGAATTCGAATAAACGCTGAATACTTACGAAATTCATAATTTTGGGAGCCTAGTTCATTTTAAGGTTATTATGTGGTATTCCCTAAACCTAATTTCAAATTATTTTTGTTAGGCCTAGCTACTGTAAAGAAACGAAAATGCTAAAATCAAATTAAAATGCTAAACAAAATCCTAAATAGTAGAACTCAATTAATTGTAATAATAGAGAAAATAAAGGCACTCAAATGTGTGTCTTGTCATACGCTAAAATAACTCAGGTTTTCACACATCTTGACTGAAACTGAATAGGCCCAAGTCGTTAAAAATGAATAAACAATTGTATTTAGAGGAAAAGATAATTACGACTGGAAAGTGCTAAACTCCTTAGTCTACTTACTCACTTACTTACTTACTTAGTACTTAGCCTACTTAGTAGTTTTACAAATACTACCGATAATGGTTTTTATAATAATTTTATTCAAAAATTAACAATCTAGATTCGGAATTAAAACCTTTTCATTGCAAGTTCAGTCGGTTTGATTAGAAATGAATAAACATACGTTAATAAAGTGATCTTTATACTATTTAAATAGAAATATAGCGCTTTGATTTTCGTATACTGCTCAAATAGGCCTAACTGTATTTTATAAAGAGAGTCAGGGGGGAAATATATCTATACAGAATTATTGTGAATAATGAGTGCTGTCAATTTGAGTAATGCTCAACTGCGAACTCTAAAAAATAATGAATTAATACTTCGAACGCTGACACCAAAAAAGATCTTTATCGATTTCCGTTGAAACTATACGATTAGTGGTGGTAAAAATTCCACATCTGGCTCTACAGCCTACATGGGGTCGGGGTGTGCTGTGAGTACGTAGGGGTGGTGCTAGTGGCAGCTGACAATTATTCAATACCTGGGGTTGATTATTTTCCCAACAGATGCCCCAGCTGAGCATGAAGCTGATGGGGCACACGACACAGCCTTCAGCCTTGACAATGACTTTGGCTCTCAGCTGGCCGGGAAAATCGTTAAACTCGCGCCCCATGCGCATGCCTCGCTTTCCTTTGTCCATTCACCTTTCTATTTTCAATCTCGATAATCGATTTTGCTAATTATATTAGAAGGAGGCTTATTTCAGAACAAGATTAAGTGCGTGTCCCCTGAATGTTGTATCTGGCTTTTAGGTAACTATTTTTGGGTGCTTTAGGGGACTTGTCTTTATTCGGAAGCTTAGGTCAGGGATTCAGCTAAAGTTGGTTCACATTACAAGTCTCCCTAAAAATTTTTACCAACAATAAAACGCATGTTGTTTTACAGTATTTGAATAAGTAATCAGAACCGCGGTATTCCAAATTTAAATAATATTTTAATAAACAACACACGAAAATAAATTGACTGCACTCATTGTTTATGTATTTATATATTTTATCTTGAATCTGATTGCAGGTAAATTTAAATAGGCCTAATTGAAAAAAAGTATTTAAATATTATAGCCTATCTCTCTGAAGTTAAGACGTTTAATTGAGTAAATTTCATGGGACTATAAAGGAATTAGGAAATGATAAGGTAACTAATACTACTTTTTTTATTATTGACCATAACTTTACACCTACCTTTCGGGGCGATAGGCACACTGCTCTTCTCCGGCATTATAGTCTCTATGACATCACACGACATTTTTTGTTTCGACGGCGTTACCACGGTCTGTTGTTGTAAGATATCCGTGATTTTATTGAAAACTTCGGTCAATTTTATATCGCGGTGAGGCGAATCCTCTAAAAAGTGTTCAATGTCTTTCATCATGGCTTTAAAAATTTTACGAAACCCGGTCAGAATACGATGCGTCAGAGCCAGACCTGTGGGATATTGTGGCACTTGGGGAATTTTGATTTCGAGTCGCCGACACGGAGAAGCGTCAAACGTCAGCCGGCATTATTCGCGAGAACCCTCAACTCGCCGGAACGACGCGAAGTGCCCGACTGACAGCGGAACAATGAACGGTCTGACCCGAACAGCTGATTGTAGAAGCCGCCCCGCGATTGGTCGCTCCTCCGCCAATGGCAGCGCCCCTCTCACGCCGCCTCGGCTCCCCGGCCGCTTGCCTAGCAACAGCAACAGCCGATGCCGGTCGCCTGGCTTGACAACTGTGGTTAGATTTTTCACACTGAATTAATTGTATATTATGAATCATGTTGATTACTGTGACTAGAACTTATGGTCCATAAAGTCGGTAAATTGTCCGTTTCGTGACGTCCCCGTTTGCGAAAACTGGTCGTTTATACAGCCAGCATTAGCGACCGGGGTTCGCCTCGAGAACAAAGGAACTGACGCGCTCCGGAGCTGGAGCGGGACCGGGTTAATTATTTACTAATCAATCTGAGGACGGGTTTAATTATCGGGTTGCAAACTACAACTACAAAGCTACGTGTACATTCGGCATGTTTGTAGTCTGAACAAGCACTGCCTAATCGAAAACTGGAGCATTGTTCGTTTATGAACCCTGTCACCCCGGGGCAACTCGTTATAAATTTTACCCTTTTGATAGTTTTTACAATACAGTAACTCTTGTAAAGGTTATGTTGATTTTTCCTTCTCGTTAACTGTAACATTTAAAACCATTTTAATCTAATTTTAAACAATTATTAAGTATCATAAAACTAAAAATAAATCATTTTTTATTAGATTCAAAAATGATGTTTTAAACAATTTCACTGCGGTAATTTGATCACATAATAACAATTAAATGTTATCATCGTAATACTTAAAATATCGCTAAACGTCTACGCAATAGCACAACATAACGCTGATACACGATACTCAATTGGGTTGTGAGTTAAACATGGAGTTTTTCAGCTTTTCCTCTTTAATATGTCAGCGTTTTACCTGAGCTATGACAATTTTTTTTCTTTTAGTTTTGCTTTGAAGTTGGGAGGCGTTTGCAGTAAATATTAAGACGAACTATCTACTGACACGTTCGATAAAACTTCGTTTCTGCTTTAGGTTAATAATTATAACAAATATAGTTTTTAAATCAAAAAATATTAACCAACCAACAAAAGCATGCAATTTTGTTTCTCGTAGTGGTTCCATTCTTAAAAAACCTATTACGAGTAATTCCATCAACTCGTTCATTATTCAGACAGTAATGAATATTTCCAAACTCTAATTACCATATTTCAAGATTAACAACCTCGA
The DNA here is from genome assembly GCA_023375725.1 of Nephotettix cincticeps. Lineage (NCBI taxonomy): Eukaryota > Metazoa > Arthropoda > Insecta > Hemiptera > Cicadellidae > Nephotettix > Nephotettix cincticeps. The sequence continues at coordinate 57,403,137 of CM041790.1, forward strand.
TCGTGTTTTAAGATTACACCTAATACGGTAGGCCTACTCTTAAATTGAATCCAATACAAATCCGTTTAGAGGTTCATGCATTCTAAACTAGTAAAAGACAAAGCGTCGTAACACAGAAGCCAGCATGTTGCATGTTGATGCGGCCAGCGAGGGTCTAGCTCATCATCTCCAATTAATCTTCGACCCACGGACGGACACAAAAACTTGTTGTGCTCGGTTGGGAGTGGAGCGACGAGCGAGTTCAAGGATGCTAGATGCTAGATGCTGTAGGGACCGTCTCTACACCACATCCGACCATGTAGATATTAGCTAGGCTAATATCCCTTGATGATGGTATTTAAGACTTTACATACACACCGTAAAGTTAAATGATCTACATTGCCTACTATGGTATTATAGTGAAACTTCTTTACCTACAATAGATCATGTAGTAATTAAAAGTTTCTACATTTCTACAAGTCCTATATTCAATGTTATGTCCTATATTCATGTTGATAATGTAGGGCTATCTTCCTTACCTACGATGGTGTAGGTTTAATTCTCCTTTACCTACTCTTGTGATAATGTAGGGCTATCTTCCTTACCTACGATGGTGTAGGTTTAGTTCTCCTTTACCTACACTTGATAATGTTGGGTTATCTTCCTTACCTACGATGGTGTAGGTTTAGTTCTCCTTTACCTACACTTGATAATGTTGGGTTATCTTCCTTACCTACGATGGTGTAGGTTTAGTTCTCCTTTACCTACACTTGATAATGTTGGGTTATCTTCCTTACCTACGATGGTGTAGGTTTAATTCTCCTTTACCTACACTTGATAATGTTGGGTTATCTTCCTTACCTACGATGGTGTTGGTTTAATTCTCCTTTACCTACACTTGATAATGTAGGGTTATCTTCCTTACCTACGATGGTTAGCATGATCAAATGCGTTGTATATCTTCCTAACTCACACTAAGACCGTGTGATTTAGACTACTTTAATCTTCTTCACTCTGAGCCAAGCCTTGCCCTTGAAATCTCCATGTGTTAACTCTGGAATAAGTTAATCCTTCATATCTACAACACTTGGGCAGATGAGATTTATTTATTATTCTATTCCTCCACTAAGACAACTACCAAACCCCATTAATTTGATGTAAATCACTATCTCTCTCACATATTCTGGGATTCTAGGTTTAATAATTAATGACTAAAACATAATAAATCGATAATCACTATTCGCCGGTGGCGTGTCCTGCAATCCAGCTGCTTGGAGGTCACGAATTATGGAGAGTTATGAGCGAAGGTCGTGATGATCGCCCGCACAATTGAATACTACGTTTATCAGCAAAGACCATCCTCACAATTAGACCATATTCTAATTGTGAGGCAATTTTGAGGTTCGGACCCCACGTTAAACTTTAGGTTCCTTAGATGCCATTGGCTGTTGGGCTACCTACGTTGATAGGTCGCTATGAAGAAAGAAAGGCAATAACATGGAAGTAAAGGATTCCAAAATATACTAGTGCTAGTTCTTAAAATCACGTATACAGTGGCCAATTTTTACTAATAATGATGGTGAAAGTTTCTAATTAATTTCCTGTATTAAAGAAGGTTGAAATATATATTACTATTCAAAATTAAATTTGAATATCGTTAAGTGTAGTAGTAGTTTTCTTTGAGGAATCTAAGATTTAGTTTTTATTCCACAATTTTTAATATTAATGTCAAAAGGTTTGATGTTTTATGTCGGTTAGTTGGCGGACCTGGGTTTCCGTACCGAATCCAGGGGTTCTCCACAACAAAGGCGGCAAGGAGGTCAGCGAGCGGTCGTATTTATACCTCTTTGTCAGCGAGTCTATCGATTTTATACCTCTTTGTATCGCCCGGCTGTTACAGATGTGAGCGTTGGGCTTTGTTTCAGCAATCACAGGGTGGCATTCCGGCGCGGAGGGGGAGGTTCGTTAGCGCTGTGGTGGTGAGGGGGAGAGGGGGGAGGGGAGGTAAATATGATAAATGAAGATTGGACATTTCCGACAAGGGATTCTTCACATCTGAAATATTACTCTCGTATCGACGTTAAATTTGTACTATGTTATTTAGTAATTGGAAATTATAGTATTTTATTGAACTAAAAATCTATAGAAATGAAATAGATTAGATTAGATTATTGAAATGGCGACCATACCACAAGGTAGGTATTTTAAGCCAAGTATGAATGAGAGTTGATTGTAAGATGATTGTGGCGCGATCTTGTAGTCTTGTTAATGACTAAGGCTGACATGTTCCTTAGACAGGACTGTTAATTAATAGCCCAACAGCCGATGGAAACTAAGGGACCTACAGTTTAACGTGGAATCCGAACCACGACCTCTGAATTACGAATTGGTCTAATTATGAGGATGGTTTTTGTGGATTAACGTAGCTTTCAATAGTGCGGACGTTAATCCACACAAGAGAACACTATACCCACCGACCATCGCTCACAACTATCCACAATTCGTGACCTCCAAGTAGCTGGATTACAGGATGACACCACCATCCCAGTCCAATTAATTGATAATTAATAATTAATTGGTTACTAAATAAAACAAGATAGATGTAACGCGAAAGCTTACGTGTTTATGTTTTTTTTTTCAATTTACCAATAAGAAAATGTCCACAAATTTCCCTTTATGTTTCAAATGCCAAACGAATTATAGTACACTATATAGTACTGAAAACTTCCAAATCATGAATTCAATTTTATCAGGTGTAGGTAAAGTAAAGTTCCGTGTAACCTTCTGGCCAAGGTCTAATGTTAGAGTTTTCAGGTCGCACTACTGCCTCTAACGTGACCTAACGACTACTTATGTAGCCGGGGCCAACGGCTTAACGTGCCTTCCGAAGCACGGTGGCAGTCTGAGAAATTAAATTTCATGTGTCATGACCGGGAATTGAACCCGGGTTTTTTGGGTGGTAGGCCAGTACTCTACCCACTTAGTAGGTGTAGGTTAAATGATTTTGTTGTAAAAGTTATTGCGTGATCAGTCTCAGTAGAAGTACGAAGAACACGAAATGTGAGAAGGAAAAGGAACAAGTGAAACAATTTTCATGTAGAAAACTTCCATGACGATTTATATAAAACTGGAATTATCCTAGAGGAAGCTATTTACAATTAATTATTGAATATAAGTTTTGTTATTGTCGACGATATTGATATGAATCATTGCCGAGTTTTATTCAAATGATGGAAGCCCTATAATTAAAAAGAGTTTATTTATTCAAATATTATACTAGTAGACTAAATATTATACATGCATACAAACCAGGGGTTTTTGTCTTCAACAAAATACAGATCAGTTCACCGCGACAAATTTACATATATATTTTCCTATTTATCACCAGGAGTTCCTTTATGCACTCTTAAGTGCATGAATTATTGCTCAGAAAGGCTTGAAAGAGAAGTTATTCTTAACATCAGTGCTTCTATTCTGGTCGTAAAAGTTCAGCTTATCTGTACTAATGCCACAGTTACTACTTCCCATTGTATAAAAGTGCTGATTTAATTCTTGAGGTGTAAGAGGACATTCTTTATTTTCATTCGAGTCCATCACTCCAGTAGCCCTCAGACACGACCAAAACCTCTACCCCAACTCAGAGTTTAGTTTAAGTACATAGTGTATAGTGTGTAGTTTGTATTAAGTAGTGTGCAGTACTTAGTGTATAATGTGCAGTTTTTAGCTTGTGGTGTGCAGTACCTAGCGTATAGTTTGTAGCGTGTATTGTGCAGTACCTAGTGTATAGTGTGCAGTTTGTAGCGTGTGTGTGCAGTACCTAGCGTATAGTTTGTAGCGTGTATTGGGCAGTACCTAGTGTATAGTGTGCAGTTTGTAGCGTGTATTGTGCAGTACCTAGTGTATAGTGTGCAGTTTGTAGCGTGTGTGTGCAGTTTGTAGCGTGCAGTGTGCAGTACCTAGTGTATAGTGTGCTGTACCTAGTGTATAGTGTGCAGTTTGTAGCTTGTAGTGTGCAGTACCTAGTGTATAATGTGCAGTTTGTATAGTTTATTATGCAGTACCTAGTGTATAGTGTGCAGTTTGTAGCGTGTATTGTGCAGTACCTAGTGTATAGTGTGCAGTTTGTAGCGTGTGTGTGCAGTACCTAGCGTATAGTTTGTAGCGTGTATTGTGCAGTACCTAGTGTATAGTGTGCAGTTTGTAGCGTGTGTGTGCAGTTTGTAGCGTGCAGTGTGCAGTACCTAGTGTATAGTGTGTAGTTTGGAGAGTGTAGTGTACAGTACCTAGTGTATAGTGTGCAGTGCCTAGTGTATAGTGTGCAGTACCTAGTGTATAATGTGCAGTTTGTATAGTTTATTATGCAGTACCTAATGTATAGTGTATGGTTTGTAGCGTGTATTGTGCAGTACCTAGTGTATAGTGTTCAGTTCATAGTGTTTATTGTGCAGTGTGTAGTTTGTAGCGTATAGTGTGCAGTACCTAGTGTCTTTTGTGAAGTGTGTAGTGTATAGTTTTTAATGTATAGTGTGTAGCAGAGGCTTTGATGAACAATCAGATTGCTGTATCGTAATTCTCCGGGCCCAAGGCCAACCGGTGTATCTGGTCTCTGGTTGCTATCAGAAACTTGGCGTCCACTTGTCTGCTCTCTCTCCCCCCTCCTCTTCGCCCTCCCACTCTCTCTCTCTTTCTCACTTTATCTCTCTCTCATCTCGAGATCCCCTGCCTTGCGCTTGCACGCACGCCAACTTGTCGCTGTCTTTTGTTCAATCGCGACCTTTTCAAATTGTTCACAGTTGAAATATAATCAGTGGTGTTAAAGAATATAATTTTGTTATTTTCCTCTCAACTCCAAAATGTTTTCCCCAAATATCTTCAAAACTACTCCCGAACTCATCTCGTTCAGGATTTAATTATGATTGGTTTGGTACCATTATCAAACCATACATCTTTTATATTATCTTGACAGACTGTACTTTGACGTGCTTTCTTTTGGTTTGCATCTATCTATGGATTGATGTTTAAGTTGGTTCGTAGTCACTATCTTCGAGTATAATTTTATTCAACCATTTTTTAAGATGATGTTTAGTTCATAATTTTCCTTTGACTGTATCAATTGGAAATACCGTATCTCTACAAACCTGTTCATTCCTCCTTACCAACTTATATTCATCAGATCATTATAAATGTTACACATTTAACCAGAAATATGTGTAGAATTTATTGAAACTAAAAACCAAAAATGGTATTTTATTAACTTTTTTGATTACACATTCCCCTAACCCTTTAACCCTTCTGAACTTTGGCGCATAAAATATGTCGAGTGACGTATGGTGGATACATAAAATATAAGGAGTTTTAAGCTGGATATAAATATTTTTATATATATTTAAGCTGGATATAAATCTCTATATATAAAATTGAATGTATGTCTGTCTGTATGTATGTACTGTATGTCCTTTATGCGTTGCCAAACTACTCATCCGATCGCCATGAAATTTTAGGAAGTTGCCCTATACGCGTCCGGGAAGGTTTTAGTGAAAAAATATTTTCGAAAACCCCATAAGTTTCCATTTTATGGCGTTTTAAATTTCTAATGTTAACCTTATGGAGAGTAAGTTTGTTTACAAATTGTCTACAATGAAAACATTTGATTTCTTAGCTACAGCTGATTGGTTTACTTTCCATTAGCAATACCGTATGCTTTACTATCCAATGCCATCTGAATCATTCATTAATGTTAAACTATGAAGTAAATGTGTACTGTAAAAAATGAACAGCTTTATTCACCACGTTAATAGTTAACGGTTTTGGGGGATTATGTATTTATATTTTTATTTTCTGTCTGATTAAAGTCACGTGTTTATATGATAATTACAATGTTTATATTATTACGTTTATTATAATAATCAGCTGTTGTATATCTTTCCTATAAAAGCCGTATTACAGTTAGGTTTCGTTTGGGTTTGGATTGGATTTGAAAATTGTGAATTAATCCACTCAGATTTATTTGTTTTATGGGAATGATATTAATATGTTTTATCGTTTCAGTATTGTTATTCACTATGCAGCGACCCAGAATATATAACCTTTCACAATGAAGCCGTATTGCTATTCGACTTCAGAACATGGCCAATCTTAAAGTTAACATGTGTTTACTGTGAGGCGTTACGAAGTTCGCCGGGTCAGCTAGTATTTTTATATTTTATCAATTTCTCCCAATAATTACGTAAGTATGAGAGTGGAGTTGTAAAAAATACGAATTTGGAGTTTTAGTGGATACATCGGTTGTATGGAGCCCCAAACCCCAAAAGTTGTTTTAGAAGTGTGTGTGTGTGCATGTGTGTGTGTGTGTGTGTGTGTGTGTGTGTGTGTGTGTGTGTGTTTGCACACCCTTTCACGTGTACACAGCTCCGGCCAGCTTACACCGTTGGTCCGATCTAACTAATATTTGAATATACACTGTATCTCCAGGCGTTCCTCCAGGTTTATCTCCAATTTTATTGATTTTAATTTTTAAGGATGGTTCTCCAAAACCCCTTAAAATCCAAATTCCTGTAAAACCGCTTAAATATTTGAAATTTAATCCAATACTATAATACGAGCAAGGTTTGTATATATATTTGCACAGGGATCTCGAAAACGGCACTAAGGAATTTCTTTAAATTTTAGAAATAACTAATTTCCGAGTAGAAAATAAGTTCTAGATAGGTCTAATGCCCAGGAAATTTCTCGTTTTCTTGTAATATTGAGTTTAAAATCTAAAAATTTAACATTACGCTTATGGAGAATCAAATGTAAACAATAAAAACCAAAACATCTGTTTATAACCGTTTGACAGTTCCTGATTGAAGACGGCGGGGAACAATATGTGAATAGAGGTTTTTCATAAATATTTATTTTATGTATGTAATAAATGTAAAATTATCAGGTTACTAAACAATTTGAAAAAACTTAAGGGTAACATAACTGTGCGAAATAAAAGCAAAAAAAAAGTATTTCCAAAATCTTCCGTGTTTTGATAGAAAACGTATTCGTTGTATTGCTTGAAGCCACTGTAACAAACCAATTAATTGGTGTAAATTACATTTCTCTTTTGCTTTTCAATCCTCATTCCGTTTCTAACAAAATCAGTTGATCACAGGCTAATAATAGCTTTATGGATAATTAATTAAACAGTAAATGATCGGCTAAAACAATTGAAGTTGGCTAAAAGACGTTAAACGGCGTCGCTCCTTTGACAGACGCCGTAGCCGAGTGGTAGCGTGTCGGCCTCGTGAAGGTCGCGAGTTCCAAACTCACCAGGTGCGATAATTTTTGTTCAGTGCTATATTATTTATGGTGTATTAATTCGGTTTTATTTAAACCACATAAATGTTTTCATTGAGTAATAAATGTGTGTACAGAGCACATATCAGCAAACATAACGGTTCAAACGTTATAAGGTTATAAACTACATTTATATTAATTTTCTTGCTAAAAATCAGCTCAAAAAGCTAAACAAATCAGTATTTTTAGTTTTTAGTCTATTCTACGATTAACATTTACCAATGTAAAAAGAAAATTATGAGGTAATAAAACATAACTGATTTTTTAAATAATTTTTTGAATTCAAACATGAACTGGAATATAGCAGTATTTTAATCCTGTTTCGAAGACAGTACACTAAATAAATCGACGTTTTATAAACTAGTAGATTTAGAGTGGTATATATTGTGTTGTAAACTGCACATTGCACACGACATAATAAAAACAGTACCAATTGAAGTAGTTATATAGAGTGCAGCACTGAACAGAGGACCTCTTACTGAGTACGTAGTTCCACTGTTCTCCGCTAGGTGTCAGCAGTTGTCAGTGAAGTGTTCACTGTGAATTTCAAAAAGTAATTAATTTTGCTATCTTGGAAATACAAGTTTTTAATTGATCCATATTACACTGTTGCTTTAATGCTCTTTAAAAGTAATAAACATTTTTAAGTCCACAAACTATCCTTCTTTGCCTCCAAAAAATAATTCAAAACATATGGAGGGTAGAATATCTCTGAATGTAGCCAAAGTACACTAATTGCAAAACATAAATTTAAAAACAATCTAGTGGCTTATATAATTTAATGTAAAATTTAATCACTTGAAAATTATAGCTTGTCATTCAGCTTTTTTATCAACTGACCTTTTGAAAACACTGACTACTTTACGAATTTTAAAACTATTACTATTTGTGTCATGAGACTTAAGGAAATTTATTTTTTTTTAGATCCAAAAACAATAGTCGTTAAAATTTTTATATATATATTATATATATATATATAATATATATATATTTTTTTACAATAACTCTCGTAAAAATGGTCCATATAAATTTGGTAGAGACTGTATTCCTACAAATGCTCGGACATTCGTAAACCAACATATCGGTCAAGGCCGGGTTGTGAGGGGGTTTTGTACAATTTTTTTTGCGTTTTTCACAGTAATTTTTAAAATTTCTAATTTTATATTTCACCAATGAATCAGCTAAAAAACTACACAATTTAGTTTTAAAGTTTTTCTCTATCCAAGGTGAATATTAAAAATTCTCACAGTTTTTGTATTGTGGGGCTCCAATGTTAATCTTAGATAGGAAAAATTAATATTTCCCATATTAATGAATATTTTTGGATAAAACTTGATATTTAGCTTCATGTGGTTGAGATCTATCCATTTATGCTTAAAATCATAGTTTATGTGTTTATCATGGCAGCAAACCTGCATACTCTTTTCCCATATAAATCATATAGGGAATAGGCAAACTCCTTTATTTTTTGGACAGATGTTGATGAAAGTTGGTATAAATGTTAAAATAAAATTTTTCATTAGAAATGTTTTTCAGTTTCCTCACAGATAATTCACACTCTTTGCCATGTTAATCTTTAAATAGCTTCTCATGTTTTCTTTTTTTAAAACTTTATATATTCATTATTATTTTAAATTCGCTGAGTCATCTCTGCTTATTTTACTAATTCTGTAACCAGAAAGATTTTGTGTGCTCTAAATATAACTGAAAAATTTTTTTAAATTTTTTAATATTTCAACATTTTTCGATATTTTTTTTACAAAATCAGTGTAAAAATTACATTCTTACAAAAAGAAAACACTGACTACTTTTTTACTAATTCTGTAACCAGAAAGATTTTGTGTGCTCTAAATATAACTGAAAATTTTTTTTAAATTTTTTTAATATTTCAACATTTTTCGATATTTTTTTTACAAAATCAGTGTAAAAATTACATTCTTACAAAAAAACCTATAGGCTCCTTATAAATTTTTTTCGGACCAGGCACATTTTGATCCCCACAGCCTTTAAGGCCCTGTTGCTGAGGGGTCTTGGATCTGTTTACATTCATTCTCTTTGCTGATTTTGGTGCCGGTTTTGAAACAGTCTCTTTGGTACAAGGTGTCTCCTGCTTCTTTTCTGAGGGCGACCAAGGTTTAGCATTGCTGAAGTAAGGAGTCAGCGATGACTTCAGCCCTTCTTTCGGTTTCCAAGGGGTGAACTTTCTCACCGGAAGTTTTGACTTAGGTGGTTCCTTATTCTTGACTCCATGATTTCCCTTTACCTTTCCTTGGTCTCCATTCGCCTCTGTTTCAGTCTTTTGTTCATCTTGAACCAAATTACCATTGTTTTCTTTGTCAACTATTTTATTTTTCTCCACCATCACACTCTTAGGCCTTGATGTAAGCACACTCTTTTGGATCGGAGTTCTTACTCTTTTCTGAACACTCTTCTCTTCATTACCAACATTATTGTTGGGAGTTTCATTAATTTTGTGTGCTTGTGTATGTAATCTCTTTAATTCACTATCTAATGTTTTTTTTATCAATTTAATTTCAATCCTCTCTTTTTCCAATTCTCTTCTGGCTTCTTCATTCTTCTTTTTTAAAAGTTCATCCTCTATTCTTTTCTTCTCTCTCTTTATTTTCAACTTAATTTTACCAACACCTGGATTCTTTTCACATTCCAAGGTACTTTTCTTTGGAACACCGACTCTTTTTTTCGATAATTTTGCAACCAACTTATTGCTGCTTTTCGAATGTGCAACGAGTTTCTTGCACACTCTACAAGTGTGATATTCGCTTGGTGTTTTGTTTTTCCTGTCTGTATTTGATAGTACCTCAGGTGTCTGACTCTGAGGTTTGGGTTCTTGAATATTTCCACCTCCTGAAGAATTAACAGCTGTGTTGTTTGGTTTTATAATCTCAGGATAGTCTACAGCGATAGTAATTTTATTCGGTAGGGCGGCAATTCGACAAGGAGGATCAGCTGCGTCAGGAAATAACAATTCAGCTTTTTCACTTGTTGAGTTTATTTGATAAACAGTGCTAGTAGTTTTTGTATTTTGACTACCGGTACTCTTGATATTAATATTTTCCTTTGGATAATTCTGTACTTTACTAAACTTCACCAGCTGCAAAGAAAAATAATTATTTAATCTTATCCAAAGAAGTATTCAATAGATGTACTGCTTTATCAGGAGTACTGATAATACCTTTAGTTCATCCAGGGGTGCCCACCCCCCCCAAGCTTCATGAAGCACCCCCCCAAACTTAGAACCAGCCCCCCCCCATGTAAGTTGGCACCCCATACCATAAACAAAGGTGTAAATAATACTCGTAAGCACCCCTTATTTTATCTAAAACTAAAAGAAGATTTTTTTAAACAGGGTTCCATCTTGCTTTGTCGCTGCATTTAAACTCAATAACTTTATATTTCACTTCCAACTGTTGTTTGACCTTCTTTTTACAGTGTTCGTTCTATTTGTAATGTCTGACGGTACCATTGCAAAACAACTCTAAACATTTATAGGTACTTAAAAAGTTTTTGCTTTTTGGGCATTTTAATAGTGTAAAAACATTACTTAATTTAACAAACTTATCATCACAACTCAGTGGTAATATTAGTTTTGAGATGGAAAGGGTAACAAACACAAAGACGCAAGGGCAACGATCACATAACCTAAACGCGCAGCTTGTGTCTGTAGTATGACCACCATCACGACTCCCGAAGATAACCGAATACTTCCGAAACTCGCCGGACCACAATCACGGACAATATTCGAGCACTGTCATTGCCATTTATTTATTTTGAGATAGAAAAACAAACTATGTTTAAATTAATACTACGTTCTTATTATTTACGTTCTATGTAGTGATGTAATATATTTTTCAATATCATCACGTTAAACACCGTTAAAATCCGTTTTACCACCCCTTCAAAAAAATTGTTTGGAACCCCCCCCAAGAATTTCAATGACGCAGTCTGCGTCATAGACCCCCCCTGTGGGCACCCCTGGTTCATCAGTTAAAACCTAGTAAATAATTATAACATAATTTTTCACTAGCATACTAGTGACAATTAGAACAAAACAAATAGAAGCAGCTTTAAAACATTACCCCTAGATTTCTCTGTATGTATTTTGTTATGTTTCTACCTCAAATCAATGTAGAAAGTCTTGATGATGGCCATAATTGAAAAAATACCATTAAAATTGTTCAACTTACATTAATTATACTCAATGTCTCCTGTTGACTGAACATTTTAAAATCTATAGTTTGATTTTACTCATACACTGACATACAATGACCACCATGTGCTATTGGATCATATCATTGCAGTACACAATCAAACTTCCTTTATTTTAAATTGTCTAGCACGTTTGTGGACATTGGTGAACACAATTTGTACACGTACCAGCTTGTATGATCCCCTCTCACCATTATTATTATGCTTACCATTTGATCCAGTTAGGTATTTTAGGTCAAGTATGAATAATAAATAAGTGCAGCAGACCTGCGTACTCAGCGAATTTCCAAATCAATAATATAATAATAATAATAATATATGACAAGTTTGGTCAAAATCTGTCGATAAACATGAGAATTTTTGCCTATTATCCATAAGATTAAAATGGGAAAGAGTGAGTAGGTTTGCTGCTGTGAGGAACACTGAAAGTAGCCATTTATACCATCAAAAATGTTATTTTTAACATTTATACCAACTTTCATCAACATCTGTCCATAAATAAAGGAGTTTGCCTAATCTCCATATGATTAACATGGGAAAAGAGTATGCAGGTTTGCTGCCATGATAATCACATAAACTATGATTTTTTAGCACAAATGTATGGATATCAACCACATGAAGCTAAATATCAAGTTTCATCCAAAAATATTAGATAATAAGTGAAAAATTAATTTTTCCTAATCCTCCATAAGATTAACATTGGAGCCTCAAAATACAACGTACTGTGTTTAGATTTTTTTATATCTCGGTAACCGTTGAAGATAGAGAAAAACTTTAAGGAACTTAATTGTGTAGTTTTTTAAGCTGATTCCAATGGTGAAATATAAAATTTGAAATTTTTAAAAATTACATGTGAAAAACGCAAAAAACCCCATTTTGGGGTACAAAACCCCCCCAAACTACCCGTTCCCATTGACCGATATGTCTGGTTTACGAACTCGTCCGAGCATTTGTAGGAATACACGTCTCTACCAAATTTGGTCTCGATCGGACCATTTTTACGAGAGTTATCGTGTTCACAGACACATATATATATATATAATATATATATATATAATATACATATATATATATATATATATATATAAAAATTTTAACGACTATTGTTTATGTCTCTGGGCACCTAAAGAAGAAAAAATATAACATCTCTTCAAGGTTGGTCTTTGTCTTTAATCTTGATTAATACAAAAGCTTTTTATATTTTATATTGTAAAATAAATTTTCATGATCTGAGGCAACTGACTAATGCTGACATTTTTCTTACAAAAGATAGGTTTTAACAGGTTTTATAAAGCCAAGTATGAATGAGAAATGAGTGCAAGATGATAGTAGCATGATCTTAGTCTTGTTACTGACTAAGTCTGACATGTTACTTAGAAATGAGTGTTAAAGAACAGCCCAACAGCCGATGGCATCTAAGGATTGTAGTTTTAACATGGATCAACCAGTTTGCTTCTGAAACAAACTGGACTAATTTTTGTATTGCGGATAAATAGTTTCAATAGTGTGGGCGTTAATCCACACCAAAGAATATCACATCCACCGACCACCGGTCATAACTATCCACAATTTGTGCCTTCCAAGTAGCTGTATTACATGTAACGCCATGTAACCATCCCAGTCAAGTCCCGCTGTACTGACCTCATCCTGAGTAATCCGCAAGGGTTTCCGAGACAAGAGCCAGAGTACGTGGTGGCAACTGCAGGCCAGGGCACTCCAGTACGCCAGATAGTCTCCGGCGAAGGGTGTCATAAGAGCACACAAGGGCGCAGGAGGGAGGGAGGTGTTCGTCTTCGGTGTCGTCACCTCGTCCAACTGGTCAGTCATCCATTTTAAACTCGACTCTTGCTCTAGCTGCAATAGAAATTATTTTTTGACTCGACTTGCATAGTAGTGAAAGAGAGAGCTAAAAGGTTCCCAGCTGAGAAAAGGGACAAATCAATGATACTTATATATTATACATAGTATCATTGTATCAGAATGTACTGAAGGTCAGTCATTGGACTATAACAATGCTTTGTAGCAACAAGTCTACATTAGGAACTAACAAGACTGGGGTTTGAAAAACACATTAAAAATGTTATGTTAGGCGTAGAAAAACATGAGACCATAACATCACTTGAGAATCAAGGTTCGCCCTCTTAATGTTCAATTAATTGAGTTTCTTACATTCCACAAGCAGTTTTTTTTTATTTTTTAGCAATATTGTAATTTAATAAATTTCAGCTCAGACTGAAATATAACATTTTAGATCTGAAAAACCAGCAACAAATAAATAATATGTCTATAATCTTCATGACTAAGGCTAAGAAAAAATTTTACAGCAAAAGTTTAAAATCCGTCGGATACCTGCCTTAAAGAAGTAGACAACTATAACAATACCATCCTCTTTCTCCTGGGCCTCAATCTGGTTCTGGTAGGTCGATTTGTAAAACAGAGCGTGCATCTCCAGTTTATTGCTGAAACAATTAATTTTTAGTGACAATTTTTGGTACGGAAAGGTTGTTTGCAAATGTTTCAAAATTGAATTTTGATTTATATTCAAACAACACCTTCAATAATTATTTAAAGTTTTGTTTTGTACTGTTTTGGTTAGGTTTAGTTGCAATCACTTACAAAAAATTTGCGTAAATGTTTTTTTAGAACTGGTCCTCTAAATATATATTTTTATCATATTGACACATTTTGTTTTAATATAGGTTTTTAACATTTTTTCATTGTAAATTTTCTTAGGACTATCCTTTAAAATAATAGTACAAGCACCATCTGGTTTGTGTTCTGCCTTAGCTGCCGTGACCGTGTGTCACCTTTCATCTCAATTTTTCTTTCTCCTCCATAAAATTAACTTTGGAGCTCCAAAATACAACCATTTAGATTTTTTTAATATCTCGATAACAATTTGAAATATACATATAAAATATATAGATTTATTTTTTTTATATTAACTACTTTTTTGGTCTCCAGGCACCACAAAACTTATGACCTATTACCGACGTTAATAGCTTCTTTCCTATGGGAAATTCGCTAAAAGATTATTACATAACTTTGAGTCGTCTGGTACTATCACCCCTCAACAATGGAATTCTGTCTCAAAACACTCCACCACTCATCAAATTCAGAGAATCGCAGAAGTTATCAACAATCGATTTGAAAGAAAGGAGCATTCTCTAACAGTCTTTCTCCATGTTGCCCAAACATTTGGGTTTCCACTTCACTTAAGAAAAAATTTAATACATAATATATATAATATATTTTCATTTTTTATGGAACCTTTACGACCAACAGGCTATGAAGTGTTTGAATTGTATAGTTATGAAGAGGATGACAAAACCAATAATCTTTGGTGTACTCACCCCTTTCCGTTGATGGTGTGTTTGGAGTGGATATGACTTTGGGAGTCCCAGTGAAAGTGGGCCTGGGAGAAGATGTAGGGACCATCCAGTGGCCCGCCTACTAGAGTGGGTCTCAAGCGGCGGTTGGGCCACAAGCCCCTTACCATCACTGTAAATGTATCGGATACATTCAATACTGGAAGAACACTCAAGTTTTCCTTCGACAAGCTTCCTTAGATTATGTTCATGAGAATTTCAAAATTATCTATTTCATTTGGTCACTACTGTTTACTTATAGTGTCTAGGAATTTGGTTAAACCAGAATGGAGAGGAATTTAGGAAATTTATCAAGTTATTTTCAGTGTTTACCAAGTTACTAAACTAGAAAAGGCATTTTTTGTTACGCTAAAGATGAGAAGATCTTGTGAAAAGAAGAGTCCCTTTTGATACTCCCAAAAACAGTACGCTAAACAATAATATCTAATATTTTCCCGATATTCCTAATATCTAAAATGATTTGATACATCCACTGAAAACTCAAATTTGGATATTTTGACAAAAATTACACTTTCTTCTGTTCATACTAAGGCTTAGTTGGAAGCAAAGAGTAACAACATTTCAAAACGTCATTATATCAGAGCTGGTAAGGGGTAAGGGAGAAAATCAAATAACATATCCAAAGAGGTAAAATTAGTTTTTTAATTTTCACTAAATTTCATTACAGCATACTGTAAATATATAACTTAAGAATCAATCGGTTCCAAGTTACATATTCAACATAAAAATCTATTTGCGCAAATTTTGTCAAATGAGGTGTTGAAACGTCACTACTCTTTTTTGTGTAAGATTAAAAAGACGTTTTTAAAACATCAATACTATTTCGATCCAAAATACAGCACTCATAAAAGGGTTGATAAGCTTGATAATTATGTTTCCAAACTAAACAGTCTTCTACCTGTTTCTCCACTGTTGCTCAGAGTAAGTTTCTTCGGAGATTCATAGAAATTCAGCCATTGCAGTTGTTCGGCGTTCACTTTTTCTGTGTTACTCAAAGACAAGTCGATAGGGAAAACAATTATTTTGTCTTGCCGTCTTAGCTTAAGGGCGATATCCTTAGGAGCTTCTGGGTCTGATACAACAGAAAGAAAACCATTTGTACTGTCAATTTAGTATTCAGATGTATTAACCCTTTGCCTTCGGATGGGTGTTTTAAAAATTGTCCTCTCAGGTCGGATGGGCCACTTTACTGCCCACACCTGTTTCCATGGCAGCTCGGTTATTACAAAACCTCATTGTCCTGTGAGGTCAGAACGGGCACTTTTGTGGCCATGGGGAATGGTTGTTAAAAAAAATATATTTTACAAATAGTTTGAAGGGCCGCCAAATTGGCCTAACCTACCGCCTAGAGAAAGCACTACTGGTCACTACAGTGGCCCATCCGACCTCAGACAACAAAAAAACAAAAGTTGCTCCAAGCTGCCTGTGAAAGTAGCAGCACAATTATGGCCCACCCGACCATGCAGAGAAGACAAAGCTTCTTCAGCCAACATAGAGCTGGTACAGAAATCATGGGGGCCATTTAAGTGGCCCATCTGACCGCAAAGGGTTAAGTTTTTAAGGACTTGTTAATTTGAGTTAATTCAAGTATTTTTATACTAAGCAATATACTGGTACTGTCAATTCACTAAAATATAAATTAATTATTATTGTTTTTAATGTTAGGCACTTTAAAGTTGATTTTCAATTCAAGAAAAAATATAATTTGTATTATGAACTCTTTTTACTATCTACTACAAAATATTTTGAAAATGTAGGTTAATGGAAAATTTTGAACTACTTTACTTATATTTTCCACAAAATGAAAAATATGGGTAGTTTGTGTTAATTTACTGTATACTAAAAAACTTAAAACCGTTTTACATTGTAAAAACTATTTTCTTTTTAATTGATAGGTAATCTATTGAATTGTAGGATTTACCATGGTTTTCTTTAATCTCAGTGGTCATGTTCAACAGTAGGTGGTGGTACCTTGCACTAAAAAACCCCTGAAAATATTATGAACATTAGTATTCAAAAATTTATAGAGGCTATTTAATTTCCAGACACTATTTAATTTGGCAAATCTTTGCAAATATATGGCAAGTTACGGGTGTCAAACACATAATTGTTTGATAAAATTATACAGTACAATGTAATGTTCAAAGTTTTGTACTCAGTTACGCAAAGCCTTCAAAAATATGCTTTATAAGCTAGGACTGAATTATTTAAAAATTTTCTATTGTTACTTTTTCCGCGGCACTTGTAGCGCTCCCTAAGCTGCTACAGGAACCCAGAGTGATCCACCCACATGACTTCAGGAAACTGTCAAGGGTACCTACTGTATCTGTTGAGGAAGCTTCAGGGTATGCTCAGTTCCCAATATTTAACAACGATCTACCATGCCCTGTTCCATACTCACATCAGTTATAGACTTATATTGTGGGGGCATGCCTGGGTTGCCATCGGATTTTTCTCCTTCAGAAAGCAGCCGTGAGGACCATATCATCCAGTGGTTTCCGTGATCACTGTCGTCCCTTGTTCCACCAGTTGGGAATTCTCTCCTCACACTACATCTTAGTTTCTCTGACGTTCGTGAAAACCAACGTTAGTTCTTTCACCATAAGAAACCTCTTACACAGCCATGATGTAAGGAGCAAGGCCAATCTTGATATAACGAGACGCAGGTTGATGTTTACCTCGAAACGGTTCCCTGACATGGTTTTCAGGATGTATAACAGACTTCCTGATGAAGTGAGGGTATTGGAGAAGACCCGTTTTGAGCAAGTTCTGACTCGATGGCTGAAGGAAATGGCATTTTACTCTGTCGACGAGTTTCTCTCTGAGCCACTCACCTCCTTGCAGACCGCCTGTGCCAACTAAGTTCAAGTTTATTAAATTTTAACTTTAAGTTATTTTATTCCTTTTACATAAATTGACGCGAACAATCTAGGATTACCTGGTAAAATTTCTAGAGGGAAGATTCAAGAATGGGACAGTGGCGACATCCTGTAATCCAGCTACTTGGAGGTCACGAATTGTGGATAGTTGTGAGAGATGGTCGGTGAATGTAGTGTTCTCTTGTGTGGATTAACGTCCTCATTATTGAATACTACGGTAATCCGCAAAGACCATCATCATAATTAGACCAATTCGTAATTCAAAGGCTGTGGTTCGGATTCCACGTTAAACTGTTGGTCCATTAGTTGCCATCGGCTATTGGGCTATTAATTAATCGTCCTGTCTAAGGAACATGTCAGCCATAGTCAGTAACAAGACTAAAAGATCATATTTCACTCAATCCTCATTCATACTTGGCTTAAATACCTACATTGTAGTATTGTTGCCAGTTCAATGAGCTACTCTAACATGACCACCCTGTGTGGGTTTGAGTTTTTCAAAACAGTTGGACCATTACAATTAGATTCAACAACAATGTGTCATAGGCATGAAATAATCCAATGAAAGTTGGAGCTTAGTTTCTACTCTGTTTGGGGTTTTAGTGGATAATCACGTAACATCTTCATACAAAATTTCAATCTACTTCCTTTAACCCTAGAAATGGCAAAGTTGTAATTTACGACCCAATTACATATTCAATAAGAATTGGCAGGTGGAGGCATCTTTGGTCAGTTTAGTGAATTTGTTAGACACTATCGCCTACGTGACCATGTTGCCCTCTGGGGACAAACAACCGAAACTGCTCTCGCAGTACACTTGCCTGCCACCGGGCAGGTCTTATAACCAAGTAAGCGCTTTCAACTCCTATGCACTGGTGGCCTAACCGGCTAAAGCGCTGCGCTGACGAGCGTAACGTTCTAGCCATTCAGAAGTGCTAGGGTTCGAATCCTGACCATGAGCAATCCCAATTTGGCTTGCAAATGTGTGGTAGAGCGGAGTGGAGGGCCCACCTTAAATAAACGGTGACCGGCTTGGGTGGAAGTTGACGGCATTTGTAGGCTTAATTGGGATTGCAGTGGACACCTGTTTTGCTTTTGTGGTTAGTGGTTATAAGGGGGGGGACATGGTTTAAGCTTTTTTCGTTTAAACTTTGATATTTCATGAAGATATTAGTAATTATTTTTATGTTACAGTTAAAAGTAAAAAGCTTGCCACTTCTAGGGTTAAGTGTTACAGCCTAAAAACAATTTATTTATTTTTATTATTTTATAATACCTTAATGTGTGGTATCTCTTATTATTGACCAACTAATATAGAACAGATTTAAAGTTCTTCATGGACTCATTTTTTACTACCTATAATACTACATTATCTACCTGTTCACCATTCTATACAGACTAAAGTATAACCTGTTTCCAGAATATTTTTCAACTCAATGATAATCAGTTATATTTATTTACCTGAATTAGTTATATACACCAAACACACTAAACACCCTCAATTTAATGATAACAATTTCACACACTAGTAATTTAATCAAACAAAAGAATTTTTTAAAAGATTACATCAAATTTGTTAATTGAAAATAAACAGACCACTGTTTTATGTGGCATATGACTTTTTTGACATGTGACATTTTATGTTATGATATGACTTTGTAAACATCAAAACCAACAAAACAATAATAACCTATAACTGTACATTCATGTATTTACATTTTAATAATTGATTTTTTATTATATTTACAAGCATTATTAATTTATTTTTATATTTTGTGTTATATAAATTAATTTTATAACACTGGGTTGTAGTATCCCCTTCACAATCTGAATAAGGAAGGGGCCTGAGCTTAATTTAGTCACAATTTCAAAATTGTTATGATGATATTTTTTACGGATCATATCAGTAGAATAAATAATAGGTTAAATAGGTACCTTCTTAGCTGCCATGGAATCAAGGCATAGTCCTCATTGGATGACGTGTGTTTTGAAACCTATCATTATCAAATCTTATGAAGATCTTCAAATTAAAAGATTTTGATATTAAAACCATTGGTGTAGAAACATGTGTCATCCAATAAGGACTACAGTAGGATTCACTAGTAGGCAGCTAAGAAGGTAGGGGACTTTATGACTGGGACGGTGGCATCATCGTGTAATCCAGCTACTTGGAGGTCATGAATCGTGGATAGTTGTGAGCGATGGTCTGTGGACATAGTGTTCTGTTGTGTGGATTAATGTCCACACTATTGAATACTAAGTTAATCAGCAAACACAATTCTCATAATTAGACTGATTCATAATTCAGAGGCAGTAGTTCTGATTCCACGTTAACCTGTAGGTCCCTTAGATATGCCATTGGCTGTTGAGGTATTAAGAGTCTTGTCTAAGCAACATGTCAGCATTAGTCAGTAACAAGACTACAAGATCGCTCCACAATCATCCTTCACTCGTTTCTCATTGATACTTGGCTTAAAATACCTACTAACTGAAAATGTTGATGATTAGTTGTACATCTTGAAGCAAAAATATCAAAATAAACCAATTTGTGCAGCCAGGTTATACTTTGATCCAAAGGAATTATCTGCAACGGAAGTTTGGAGCAATAAAAAACTAATCAGTGCTGTATCATTATATTCCAGGAGTGAGTTGTCATTATTCAATTGCGCTTCAGTTTTAAGGAAAAATTAAACTTAAGAAAGTTAAATTGGTTAATATCAGTTCAGTTTAAAGGGACATCATAAAACAAATGAAAACTATTATTAATTATAATTAATGACAACATTTAAAATGTTTGTTTGTAAAAAGGACTTTTTTAGTAGTTAACATTCAAATCAAGAAAAAAAGTAAAATAATGATTTTTTGCAATCCTATCAATCCTGGGATTGAAGATACTCTAATCCAGGGATTGAATATACTCTAATCCCGGGATTGAAGATACTCTAATCCAGGGATTGAATATACTCTTAATCCCGGGATTGAAGATACTCTTAATCCCGGGATTGAAGATACTCTAATCCCAGGATTGATAGGTACACAAAAGTGAACGGGAACCCAAATCCCGGGACTGAGAACCCTACTCCCTAACCAATTGTTATTAACATATCAATAAGTTTTTAAGTATGATTATTAATTTTAATAAATAAAAAAACATTTTAGTAAATTTAAATGATTGAAAATGGGAGCACAATAGTTAATGTCTTGTATACAAAATTAAGAACCCAATTTGTATCAAACAAAAACCATCTCTCTTCAATAAAAGCAAGATTATTTAAATCCAAAACCGCAATTCACTTTTACTAGTAGAATAATTACTATAGATATTACAATAAAGAAAAGTTCATAAATTAAATCACTTATTAAATTAAATCATCAATAGCTTCACCACAATAGGGTTATGAGGTAAATAATTAATTTCCATTTAAAAACATCATGACGATAAATATCTTTAATAAAAAATTAAACTGTACATTGAGAAACGATGAAAGATCTTGAGCGATTGACAGCATATGTACAAGGCGGAAGGCGTATATACACAAGGAATGACTCACATCGGTCTGAATAACACCATCGTCACTAGGCCTGCAACAAACCAGACAAGGGAATCAGTCACATTTGCCCAATACGCACCCACAACAATTTTTGTAATTTTAAGACAATATTCCTTATAAAACAAAGTAGACAACAGTGAAACAGACTGAGATAGCTCGGTGGCAAGGCAAAGTTTGATTCATGCCTAATGTTGTGCTGATGTATGTCTTGATTTTTTGGTTGTTGTAAGATGACTGCAACCACGATTGTTTCACATACAGTAGGTAGGGTAAAATTACGGTAAAAATTTTGATTTCTTTGGATATTGATGGTAAACTTGCTAGGCATCTGATTGCTTTTTTGTGGTTTGAGGACCCTTTCTAGGTCCGTGTTATTTTCAGGCTGTCCCTCCCCAGGTTATTTATACATACCTCAGGTATGCTATGAAAAGGGCAAAGTATGCTAATTTGGCCATATTCAGGCCAAACTAAGCCTGGGGAGAGCTTCTTACATAGCCCTCACGGCTCTGAACTGGCAAAGACAAACGCTAGCAAAACCCAATACTTCAAAAGCAATCCTTATTGCGTTCCACAAATTAGGGGTTAACCATTGGAGTTTAATAATTTTTTCCTAATATTTCACACAACGTTTGAGATGGGTGGGGCATGTTTTGAGGAAAGACAGAGGATGACTATTAAGGGAAGTAGGAGAAGGGCAGCCAAATGGAGGAAGTCCACCAGGAAAGTGCAAGAGAAGATGGTGGGACAGTGTGAAAAAAGACATCACAAGAGCAGGAGCAGTAACTGCAATTGACATCGCACAGGACAGCGAGAGATGGTGAGCAGTTGTTGGCGAGGTCAAAACCCTGTTTGGGTACCAATGGCCATGGGAGTAAGTAATATTTCAGACAATAATACTTTATTAACAGCTGAAACCACCTAAATGATACCTCCACCACTATTAGATTTGCGACGACCTACCTAAAACATAAGTGACGACCAGCTTAACATTGACTGTAACGGTCCACGAGATGGAGCTCTTCTCCCCCTCCAGCGGCAGGCAGAGAATGGCGATGCAGACTAGCGCGATCGCCGACATCAACCACTGGTTCGGGCCTGCCGGCGCTGCACAGACAAGGACCAAATAGTACACTGTATATTGTTTAAGTGACAAATTTTTACTCTTTCCCTAAACACCACCAAATTACTCCTGCAGTTGTTGGTTATTATGTCACCACATGCACAAAAAGTTATGAATTAACTCATTAATTACTTAAACACTTATAATATATACTATTGAATGAGATTTTACTATTATCATTCACAAAACCATGGAACTAAAACAAAGTAAGTATATAACGATATACATTATAAGCACTTGACTGTGTATTAGCCGGCCATCCTTCCAATTAATTAAATTTTAACCATGAATAAAACCTTCAGTTACTCACTTGGTCTCTTGGATCTTTGTCCCAGACTGTATTGTCTCTGCGGCTGAGACGGTGTGGAGGACGGCCCTGTTAATATTTCAAACTCCTTCTCTGGAGTCGAAGATCTGTCTTCTCCTGATTCGAGGGTGGCTGTTACATCTCTTCGTCCGATCAACTGTCATGGACCACAAATGTAAATCTCTCGACATACATATGAGTAAATAAAATACAGAGGAGATCCGCTAATAACAACTACTGTCAACACATATACATATTACAAAGGTAAAGAGGGCCAAATCAATGCATTTGAGAACCAAATGTATCACCTAAAAATACATGGCTAGTAAAAATCATAACTTAAGCAGTATTATGTAATACTAATTGAAGAAGTCACTCAAACAACGTTCTAAGCGACAATCACTGAAAATTAAAAGATGAAATGTTGATATTTTTAAGGTTAGACTTTTTAGCAACCAATAATACTTCAATTCTCTACATACACCTTTATAACGTTGCCTCATTTTGTGTTTTTCAGACAAATATTAGTTTAAAACAGTTTTGGTAATTTTTTATTAGTAATAATGCTATAAACGTTCTTCTTCATACAATACTGGGGGAAAAAATAAGGGATGTCAACGTAAATAAAAAGAATATTTAATTAAACCCTGTTTTAATTATTACATTTTTTTAAATTGTTACCGTACTAAAACGCAATACAAGAAACGTTTACAGTAATAGGTACTAGGGAGGCTGCTGCCAACATCTTGATATCCACTTACAGGCGGTAAAACTTTTGCAGCTAATAGATAAAATAAGATAAGAGGATTATTATGTATTTCTTATTCAAATAAAAAAAAATTTTTATGTTTCTTTTTCCGAGCTTAAATCAACACTTTGTACATGTATTTTGCAAAACAAACAATGTTTTGATATCGTTTGACTCTCAATGGTGATAAGTTTTTAATTAATTATATTTAATTAATATTACTCTACAGCTTTCAGTAAAAATTTATAAACCGAAAAAGATTGTAGGCCTACAGGTTGAAAAAAATCCCACCTGCTTAGTGGAGTAGTCGTAGACATTAATCCTAAACTTGTCCAGTACTTGGCAGTTGTTCGGACTGACAGCATTGTGCCGAATGACGATGTCCGCACAGCAGTTTGGGCCAACGGACCCTGCTGGATCCACAACCGTGTATTTCCCAGGACTTGTACCCAGTACTGAAACATTCACATGTTAGAACTAACAATACATCTACAATTTCTTAAAACCCCAATTTCTACAAATCAGAATATGTTAAGACTATTATTGCAATTTTTGAAGAAGCCATTTAAATTTGTTTCAAAACTATTCTTTGTTTTTAAAGTTAACATGTCAATCCTTTTAATGTCTTTAATTTTCACTGAAAATAAAAAACAAATAAATTAATAACTTTAAATATGGTAATATGAGAGCTATCTATAATTGAGGAAACTTAATCTAATAATATCAATCCAATGAGCTAAATTAATTAACAAATTGATGAATAAAAGCAATCCATTTCATGGCAGCCCAAACTGAAATATCACATTTTCTTCAGTGCCTTGCAATCTTATTTTCAGAAATGAAGGTGTATATTTACATAGGGTATTGCCTATGGCTAAATGATTCTCAACTTACCCTTGTACCGTATTGAAAAGTCGTAAGGGTTATAGAGTGTAACAATTTGTTTGTGCGAATTCTGATCCTCCAAAAAAAACTGTATGGTTGGCGGGGATACAAACACAGGAACCTTTCCATCCACACTGCTGTGCATTTCCTTCAAGCACAAGTTTCCCTAAAAAATATCAAATGTACTGATTGTAATAAATGTACATTCAGAATGTAAAGCTACATCTAAGCCCAGCCATAAAACCAAAACGAATACATCAAAAGGTTTAGTGTAGTATTTGAATAGTATTCATAAGTATTTAGTAGGCCCCTAATGTATGTTAAAATTTTATTACAGTCGACATATAATTTTAATGCATTTCATTATGCTACAAACTAAATAAATATTTCTGCATTATATACTATTGATTCAGAAGGTCACAACCCAATTCAGAGGATGGTTTTAAAATCTATTTTGTACACGATTTTGGTGTGGTTGTCTCCAACATTGTACAAGTGAAATATTTGTATATTATTGATTAACAATTTAATATATAATTTAATTAATAATGTGTTTACAGCAGGCCTGATATCATCTTTGAAGTAAGTTGTTTCGACAGTATTTAATATCAAATTAATATGAAAATTAAATTAACTGGTTGTATCCTTTAATTGTTGCATAAAAAACCTCACATGCTATCTGTCATTTTTTGAACTTTGAAAGGTTTTACATACTTATTGGTATAAAATAAACACTAACAGCTAGAATAAGAATAAAACTGTAAAAATTATTTTGTAATAGTGGCAAACATTTCTACTTGCCATATCTCTCGATCCCAATGATAAGCTCAATGGAACAAAATAATCAACCGGAAGTTAAGAATACGTGTTTAACTAATCATCTGCAAAGTTGTCCAAAAATGGAAAACTCTGACATTGAGGTAGGCCTACCATTAAAAAATGTTGCCCAAAAATGAATGCCACTTAGACACAAAGGCTAACTGTAAGTGTCATTAAATAAAATTTAAAACCTACAATCGATATGATTTAGGCAATTTACAATACTATATCTTAAGATTCCTTAACTTTGAGTAGACACAAAACAATTTCTTTGGACATCTTTAATGTAGTTTCATTTCATAGAATTTGCAGAAAAAATGGTTTCCAGAAGAATTTGCCAACCCAAAACCTTTTACACGGTCTTACAAAATTTAATATTAGACCTATATAACAAATAAATTTGTTTCAAATTGTAAGTGTGGGCCTAAATAATTTTAAAGAATGCTCATTTTTCCCTTCTGCAAATTACTAGTCAATCAAATTATTCATCTCTAGTATTGTGTATGACAAAATTACTATTATTTCAGTTGTAAATCTCTGGTTAAGTAATGTATTGTAATGTTGGTAGGGCCTACTTAGCTCAACTTAACCTTCATCCACTCGTGTGGCTCCGTGGAGCATGAACGCTTGGGCGGAAGCAATTTACCAACCTACCACATTTTATACATTTTAAAAGTTTTTTTTACTCAATTACATTTATTAAAGGTGCGTACTTGAACATAGGATATTAAAAATAATGTTTTAAAGATTTTCTTTAAGCAATCTGCCACCCACATGAGCGGATTAAGGTTAATGGGTAAAATGATAATTAATTATAGGCCTACCCATAATTTTCAGATAACCTAATATTTTAACCTTATACAGGATAACTTTGAAAATATTTTAAACATTTAGCCTAGTTTTAAAATTAATAACCAGCTTAAAATAACTATGCAATATAATATTATTAGGATAAACAGCAAGAGTTATATTATTTTCCTTTACCAAAGTGAATACCAAACTGCTCTTTACTAATTAATTTATAAATAAACAAAAAATTAAAGGAAAGTGTGGACGAGTATGTAATTAGTAAGTAGTTAATTGTAATTAAAGTACAGTCCATGGTCTATGACTAGAGACGAGTAAGCAAACTGTCATTAGAACAATCATTGACATCATCATTGTAACAGAAGCTACGTTATTCAAGCAATTTTTATTTAGGCTATGCATAATTAAATGGAAGACAAAGGTTGGAAAATGATTATAAATTAGATTTTAACATGTAGTCACCCAAGACAATCTTTTGTTTGCCCTTGAAATAACTATTGTACAACTTTATTACGATGTGCTGAGATACTTACAATTTTGACATTAAAAAGTTGTATAGAAATAACTATATACTGTGTATAAATAAAAAAGAAAAACTGAATTACTTGTTTGTAAATATAGAATTGAGAACAACGTCAATAACAGATCCTTTGTTTTGCCTACCAGCTGATGATATTTTAATCTGACTGACGTAAAACAGCTGAAGCAATTGGAACGCTGGCGTAACAGGAGCTATCAACATAGAGGAGATATCTAATACCATAGAGTAAGCTACTATAACTTCTATTAGAAGGAACGGATTATATGTGTAGTAAAGTAATAAAGTATAGTACTTTACTGATTTTATCCTTCAATTGTTGCATAAAATACCTCAGATGCCACGTTCATTTTTAAGTCAACTTAGGAAAACGCATAAATTTCTAAAATAGCACAACTAATTGTGATAGTAATTTTAGAATAACAGAGTTACGTTGAATAAAGCAAAAATATGGGTTTAACAGAAAACCAGTGGTTTATAGAGGTCATTCATACTATAAGCATATTATTAACCATAAACAAACATCAGAAACCGACTCAAACTCAAACATCTTTATTCGACCTAACTAAACTCGGCAGAGCTCTTGATATGGTCGGCAATATCGTTTGTATATATTACGCAACATAAATTGGTCGCAGACAAAAAGCTCTCTGCAGACTTAAAGTTAGGTCTCGGCATATCTCTTTTATCTAGTAAGTAACCATTAGAAAACCACTAAACTACAAGTTCTTTTATACCAGAAAACGATCAATTAAACCGCTATTTAAAAAAAGTGGTAAAAAACCCAACCACCACACACGTATACCACTTTCGTAAAAAGTGGTATACGTGTAACGGAAAAGATCCTAAAATGTTTTACAAAATAAAATAATAACCTATATTATACAACCAAGTTTTTAGATCATAGTTTATTTTCCACGGTGTTTGGCGAAATGTACCCCAACCCAACCCTAGACCACAAAGGCTCCCTGAGCCAAGCGTTGTTACAAAGGCGTAGTCTCCTAGACTACTTTTTTTTAAATAAATAAAAAATACTTTTAATGACGGGGAAATTTTTCAAATTATGAAAACACTTAAAGTGAACATTGAATTAATGGTTTATAAGAGTTTAATGTCCAAATCTTAATTTTTCTGGCACTGGCAGCAGATTGTCCCTTGGTGTTCGCCGCACATGACATTTGCGCAACGTCCACAAAAATGTTTTGTCATGCGCCGTAATCTTGGAGTTAAGAAAGCATACACCTTCCTACTTTGTTGGACTGGTTGTGGAGCTCATTTTGCACACTTACATTTATAATATAAGCAATAGATTGCCGGACGAGAGTTCGTGACAACATTGTGGCCTGAAGTGGACTTCAGGAGCTCTCTGTGCATTTCTCTGAAATATTTTGCCGACTTAGGGGCTTAAAAAATTAGCTCATACACGATTTTCTACATATAATACGTATATATAATTTAAAGTGATGTTTATGATGTTATAAAACATGCATAGGGCCACCTCCTTGTTTTACGACTACAGGAAGTGTTACTGCACATTTGGTCCAATTCAAATACATATTCCCACTATATACAACATATATTTCCAATATAATGTTTAACTAACACATTAACACGGGAAAAAGCGAACTTATACTATAATCTGCAATAAGACACCACGATCCGTACACGTCGCGAGTCTGCTGCGAACTGTGCGTTGTTACAAAGGCGTAGTCGACCTGACGACGCGAACTTAAAAAACTTTAAAATCTCGTTAAACAAAGGACGCAAGCAAACACCAACCAGACCCTTTTAATTTTAGGCCAAGACCGACAGCTACACGGAGTTTTGTAAATTTTAGTGGAGTGGAAGGGGGTAAAGGGTAAAAATGACACCTTGCGCGTCGTCTCTCAGACGACGCCTTTGTGTTCTAGGGGATGCTTCACACCGTGGCAAAATGTACATCGGGGAAAAAAGACTTTAGATCTACAGGCAATAAAGGTAAATCAATTTTACTATAAGAATTACATTTTTACATAAAATAATCTATAGACTTCTTATGAAAAAGATAAATACCATTTACTGTCTCGTCTCACAGGCTGAAGCAGAACACTATCAGAGAGAAACGGATTTACTATCCGTTCATCTATGACACTACTGTATTCAGAAAACTAGAGTAATTTTTACTATGAAACTTGTCACAAATATTATTCACTTTAGTTTTCTAATAAACCGACCTGTTACTTGTATCTAAGATGAAATTTAATTTCAACAAGGTACATATTTTGAATACCAGTGTTATTCAGACAAAGCCTTTTGTTTGAAGAAAAAGTTTACTCTCTGTGTATATGTTTAGTATCACAGATTCTCTAGTAGATTAAAAATGTAATACTCTAATCTAATACTGTGAAATATATTAAGAACTAACAGAATACATTCGTTGATTGTTATTACTTTACTAGAAATAATACAAGACTCCTCAAACTACCAGATCTCTCATAATTTTAAATTATCTATTACACTATAGAGAGTTAAAATTAGCTAGGCCTACCTTCGGAACAATTGAGTAGCTTGATGAATCCATTATTATGCGTGCACTAAAACTGACTATACACAACAGTTAGTCGCCTATAAGAAAGTAAAACACAAGGACCGAAATCAACGCACTACTGACTGTACCTGATCTTGGGACCTTCTGAGTTCTAGAGCCCTCGGGTTCCTCCACCCTGTTCCTATGGCGCCTCCAAACAAAGCTAAAAATACATTCCCTCCCCCTCCAAAATTCGCATCATATTAGCAGTTGACAAAGTGGTTGTTGTCACGTTTCTCAGAAGCGACGCCGGGGATTATTGTAAAAGGCGGTCTACAGGTATAAAGTGGTAAATCAGTTTTTAAGACGTTTGTGTAAATTCCGATGACCTCTACACCACCTGGAAAACTACCCGTAATAGGGTGTGGATAGAGCAAAGCCAAAAACGTCCAGGAATCGTGATACAAACATACATCGTCAGTAAACTGACTCGTTTCAAGCGCCTAAAATACCTTCGTCATTTTGGATTTTAGCCCCTTTAGTACAAAGTTAAATATTTGGCATCATTACTGACTATTCGACTGTCGGAAAAAGATGATTGAGGTGACAAATTAGGGTTAAAGTGCTTATCAAGTGAATATTAATCGCAGATGAAACTTTAGCAAGGTAGGCCTTACGACGTTGCATATTTCGCATGCGCCAAGAGACACGTCAGCCGACGTTTCCAAAATATATATACGCCGCCGTTCGGTGGCTTCGGCCGACGGTAGCCCAGATCTCCGACGTCTGCATCGCCAGTGTATGCAGATTTTAAAAAGCTCACAGACGGATGACGTCGGGATATGCAAAGTGTAAAGGGTTTTAAGATGTGGGACAGAACAATATCTGTTGGGTCCAACCACAAAAATCCATGAAAACATAATATATGATTATATTAATTCCATACAGTATTTGTAACTTAATGTGAATATACGTTTTTTCAAATGTATGATATTTATACTTCATGAATAAATATTATTGATTGAATCATGCCAAATGATGTAATCAACACCCAGTCAAAATTATAGTTGCCGAAACTTATTAATACGTATTAATTATTATGAATCTTGGGCTTCTCAGAAACAGTAACCACTACCGATATACAAATCTATGCAACTCGCCCATAGTAGCGGTCAAATCCCGCTCGTAAGTTAACTGTTCTGTGTCTTGGCTGATCGAGACTAAGGCAGGTAAGGGTGACCTGAAAATATCGACTAGTAACAAGCGATTGGAATAATCGATTCAAAGTTATTCTAAGTCAGCCATCCTGAGGAAGGCTAGATTAATTTAACCTCTGGTTCAACGTTAACTGATAGAGTGAAGCTAATAAAAATGGAAGCTGAACAAACCCCAGCCCCTGTTGACCCCCTGTCGTCTTTGAGTCTCCGTGGCGAGTATACGTGTTATGTTTCTTATGTGTGTAATGGTTAGTGAATGGTTTGTTTGTAAGGCTTTTTGACTGCTACTTTGTTTTCAGCTTTATACCGGCTTAGTCCGGATTATGCATTAATTGTGTTATGTATTAGATATTAGTTCGCTTGAAGACGGGATCAGACTCCAGATCCCGAAACGTCGTGAAACTTTGTTTTCCTTAAAACCGTAATGAAAAATGTCCGCAATAAAAATCTAAACAACAAAAGATCATTTATTGAGTGAAATCCTACATCTATATAAATAAAATTAGAGTTTTGTCTGTACATTGCTCAGAATTATTCATTTTTAGTTATTTTTACTTTTCGTGCGTTAGAGAAGCCGAAACCGGTCTTATCTCAATTTTTGTCTGTTTGTCGGTTTTTCTGTTCTGTGACGCTCCAGGAGGCATTTTACGCCGTCTTCTCCGAAAAAAACGGGAGAACTGATTACAATAAAACTTATTTCATGTATTCTCCACATTCCAGAGAAAGTTTGTAAATGCTTTAAATCGCCCGCCACCCCTTAAAAAGTAAATAACGAGCATTTAAAACCCCACTTTTACGCGATATTACTCGCATTTTGATTCAGTTTTCAATGAATAAGCAGGTAATAATCAGCTGTCTTTGTAGTTTAAAGTTTTAATAGAAATAAAAACAAACAGCTGTCAAATAAATATTAGTTAGTTTATATTGGTCATTGATTTTAAACCCATTTTGAAATCATAGTATATTAAAAAGTTACTTTAACGTTTAACTAATAATAATAATGGTATAAATGTTCTAATCTTAAAGTAGGCCCTAATGCTAAATAATAAAGCTGGGTATTGATTTATTTTATTTGTATTGATATGTTTAGGATTTTAGGTTTACATTTTGGAATGATGATCTTTCTTCTTTAAACTGAATCCTACAACCCGTACAAAGGACGGGCTTACTGCTAGTCTTATAAAATTAATAAAGCCAAACCCTAGTACTACCATACCTCTAGCCGTGCCCCTCTAAACTATTACCATTGCATTTATATATTAAGGCCAGTGACACAATATCCGGTTCCCGGCCGGGAGTTTGCCCGAACAAGTAGATAGATACTTACATTTGTCCGGCTACGTACATTGGAGTGCACGGGTCATGTCACACTACACAGTCCGGGTGTTTTCCCGGCCGGGAGGTAGCGGCATTGCGAGGATAGGACACTATGTGTCCTAGGACTATGTGTTTATTTAAAACCCCATAACGAGTGTGGTTATCCTTAATCCTTAAAGCACGAACGTAAATATGCCCTAATTAAAATATTATAGTTACATTAAATTTTATTTATAATATTATATTTCTCCTGGGGTGGATATGAATTCCCACACTTGGTGTCTTCTTTCTGTATGGTGTCCTTTATTTTGTACAAAATATAATCTAAAGTTGAGGTTTACATACGAATGTAATTGAAAAACCTAGCACCGTCTCCACGGAGTTGAAGAAATAATGTAGGGCCTATACAATACTCCGTTAAGTTCCTTTAGTGCACAATGAAATGACCCACACTGTTCTGATCCTTCTTTTTCTCTTCCCATGTCAATAGACAAATCACAGCTACTGCATGTCTGGTCACCATTAGACGGGTCTTGTTTGTAGTTCGCCTGTCATGTGTCGAGCGTTGCGGATGTAGGCCTACGCCAATGGCGGAAGAAAGCAACGTATTTATCCTTCGTGATTAAATATAGAACAGATTACTCCTGGAAATCTACAGATATGACTCAAGCGGGGGTATAAACCGATACAAGACCCAAGTCTATATTTAGCATCATATTTAGCTATATTTACTAGTAGGATTAAGATAAATTTAAGTGTAAACCAGGACTCTCAACTAGCAAAGCCGTCCGGCCAGGCAGCTGTAAAACGAGGGAAAATGAAATTTTTAATTGTCAGACAATTCTTGAGTAGAAGATTCCAAGAACGTTTCCAAGAATCTTAAGGATTTATAAGCTCCAATATAGGGATATATAGCGAATCCCTTATTTTTTATTATAAAAAAGGAAGGTAGGCCTACTTGCTAATTATCTGATTTAATTGCAAGGTAATTATATTTTTCCGGAAAAGAAAATAGAAAATAATAATGTAATTCCCTAGATACCATAACTTGACACTTTTAATCACCTTTAATTTGTCATCTCAACCATCTGTTTACGACTATCGTGTAACTAATAAAGCTATCACAAAATTAACATTCAATCTAATTTCCTATAACAATTAAAGATAAATATATACATGTTTACCAAAAGGCTTGGGGGGCAATGCCCCCTCGTGACCCCCCCTTAACTCCGCAATGGTAAATACCATTCAATCTATGCTGTCAATATGTACAATCCATTTTAGGTTACCACTCAGTTATTCCTCAGGATTTAAATGGTTCATATCACTTGTTTTCAAATGTTTGTTTACAATTTTTAGAAGTAGACTGAAGTCATGTCACTAATTTTCAAACAAATTTAACCGACTTACTTTAGAGTCTTCTTTATATTAAGTACCAGGAAATTTTGTGGTACACCAGTTACGCATAATACTGGGACAGATGCGACGTCCTGTTATCCAGCTACTTGGAGGTCACGAATAATTGTGGATAGTTGTGAGAGATGGTCGGTGGGTGTAGTGTTCTCTTGTGTGGATTAACGTCCGCACTATTGAATACTACGTTAATCCGCAAAGACCATCCCCATAACTAGACTAATTCGTAATTCAGCGGCCGTGGTTCGGATTCCGCGTTTAACTGTAGGTCCCTTAGTTGCCGTCGGCTGTTGGACTATTAATTAATAGTCCTGTCTAAGGAACATGTCAGCCTTAGTCAGTAACAAGAGTACAAGATCGCGTAACTATCATGTTACACTCAATCCTCATTCATATTTGGCTTAAAGTACTACCTAGGGAGGTTGCCATTTCAAAAGGTTATCTGATCTATTCTAATCAGCCAGTACAACCAATTCAATGTAATCTAGCATTAATTATCTCCAACAGACATGGATTATAACAGCAAAGATGATAACAATATTATGTAAATATAAACTAGTTATAAACTATCATGTCTTATAAATCAATAAATTAACGTCTTGTTTCAATTTGATTCAGTTTTTCAGTACACAACTTCTTAAAAGTAATGTTATTGGTTATTTATTTTGATACTTGAGCAAGTTTAAGTATAAGTTATTGTTATTACTGTCAACTAATGTAATTTAAGTATGCAATTTTGCCAATTTGGCTATTTTTTTACTATATACTCATACTCTGATATATTAACCGATACATTTGCATTACCATACTTATCATTATTTAAATAAATAAATATATAGATAAAATATTTTATCTATGAATAAATTGTAATCGAAATTTAGATTACGATCAATTCACGACTAAGGATATGGCATTGACTTTCGTAATCTAACGACTTCAACGCACGTCATTTCTGAAAGTTCCGTCCTGTGCTGCTACCTAGCGGACTGGACGCGAACTGCGACAAGAAGTTGACGATTTCAACGCTAGGATGCGCGGCAACACGCTAAGTGGGCCAACTGCCACTTGTTCCAACTAGGCTAGCCGTTGTTATTCAAATCGTATGTTTTGAGTCAAGTTGTTACCTAATCGGTCTGTCTGAAGGTTCGAGGTAACCCAGTTTACGTAGGAAAGAGTCTCTACACTTCATATTTGGCATGGAAATGAACCACCATCATTTCGTTCACTTCTTTGAGATATATTATGACGACATAGAGAAGAAATTGAATTGTTTTTTTTGTTTAACGTAATTCTTGGGACACCAGTACTCACAATGTAACTTTTAAAAGATGGAAACAAAAATTTACTCGAGTTGTTACACGTTACTGCAACACGATGAGCTAACCAAATACAATAGAAATAAATAAAGTGGAAACTCGTCAACCGTCGCCCTCGAGACCGAGGCTATGACGGTTAAGCGAATAGACGGATAACTGAAATATTGTTATAAATAAAATTAGAGTTTTGTCTGTACATTGCTCAGTTAATCATTCTTTTAGCTAGTTTTACGTTTTGTGCGAGAGAAGCCGAAACACGTCTTATCTCAATTGTGTCTGTGACGCTCCAGGAGGCATTTTACGCCGTCTTCTCCGATAAAACGGGAGAACTGATAACCATGAAACTTATTTCGTACATTCTAGAGAATGATTTTCAATGCTTGAAATTTTACGCCGCCCCTTGAAAAGTAAATAACGAGAATTTAAAAACCCACTTTTCACGCGATATTAGTCGCATTTTGCTTTCAATTGCCGTATCAATGAATCACCTACTACTAATAGTCAGCTGTCTTTGTAGTTTAATGATTTAATAGAAAGAAAAAAACAGCTGTCAAATCAATATTAGTTAGTTTGTATTGGTCATTGATTTTAAACCCATTTAGAAATCATACTATATTAAAAAGTTATTTAAACGTATAACTAGTTATAATAATGGTATTAATGTTCTAATCTATTTGATTGTAAAGTAATGCTAAATAACAAGGTATGGTGTTGATTTATGTTCTTTGTACAGATTTGTTTAGGATTTCGAGTTTACATTTTCGTATGATAATCTTTCTTCTTTAAACTAACTAAAAATCCTACAAACCGTGCAAAGGACGGGCTTACTGCTAGTATTGTTATAAAACTGTAAAGTAAGGAGATTTAAAAAGGTTTGTAAGAAATTGAACCCTGTAGTGTATATTTAAATTACACACTAGCATTTACGTATGATAAACAACTGTAACCCATGATAAAGTCGAGACAAATGTTCGTACATAATAAGAACACTGAAATAACCTGTAGCCATCTTCTTAGCCGCACAGGCCGGGCAACCGAACAATAACAAAATTGGAATTCATCTAATCTACAACAGTTCCACATCGGACATCGGAAGATAGGTAACTACACTCTCCGTACAATAATTGTTTGGTGAATCCGGAAACTAAGAGAACCGGAAGTTTATTGTTGGATATTCATCGGATAACTTTCGAATAACAATGATAAAATAGTGATTAAATGCAAAGAGTTTGAAATTAGCGAGTTAAATGTTTTAACTGGACGTTTTGCCGGAACGGTAAAACGCAGCGCTCAGAGACAATCTTTGGGGAAAAAAGAGACGGATAATAGAGTGACGGTTAAAAGGGTGACGGTTAATCGAAGGTGACGTCAAAATACTTCAACCATACTAGTTAAAACCCTTTTGATAACGAGGAGAGGTATATTACAATCATAAAATTATCTCATGAATTTTTTGTAATTGTGTGTTGGCTCCATCAGGCATTTAGGTGGCCTTCGTAGGTAGGCACATCTCGCATATCCTGCATAAGTATAATTTATAAATAATAAATAATGGACGAATCCAATAGTATTTTAGATAAAACATTGTATACAGCTTCATACTAAAAAGATATGATTTTTTATAGTCAAATTACCTAATTTCCGACTCAATATTACTGCTTACCGATCCCCCAAGTTATTCTTATGGAGAACAAAAAAAATCTCACTAAATAATTTTGTTTTCATTGGTTTCATTTGTAATATTCACATGCACAACTTTCTTCGGCGACTTCGAATTACACTAATCAAAAGCAACATTTTATCATCATCCAACGATATTCTCAGCGAGAAAAAGTTGGCCTTTGAAAAGAAAAGTAAGTAAGAAAATGAAAAAATATAGTCACGTCACTTGTGTGAGTTTAGCACATGCTAGACAGTTTTGGCACACACACTTTCCCACTGGTACATCACTGTATCATGTGCTAGACACACCTAATAGATGAACCAGTGTGTTAGCAGCTTTTTACTTTATACTTTAAACTGAAATGCCAACTTACCCAGGAAGTATTTTAAACCAAGTATGAACGAGAAATGAGTGTTGGACGATTGTGGCACGATCTTGTAGTCTTGTTACTAAGGCTGTTCCTTAAACATCTGTTAATTATTAGTCCAAAAGCCTATGTCATATCTAAGGCACCTAAAGATTACGAATTGGTCTAATTATGAGGATGGTCTTTGTACAAGAGAACACTACACCCACCGACCATCGCTCACATCTATCCTTCGTGACCTCCAAGTAGCTGGAGTAAAGGACACGCCACGGTCCCAGTTAAATTACCGGTGTCGCGCTTTGGATGTGAGGCGTAATAAGAACTCATAAATAGGTTGAGTGAATGTATTTCAATGACCTAACCTCTCGTACACCACAAAACAAAAAATTTCTAAATGACAATTTTAGACGTTGCCTAGCAACGTGTTAGCTGGTCAGACCGGAGGTCCAGGTGAACCCCGTTTTGCAGCACTGAGTAGAGGAGGAGTTGGATTCGTGGCGATGAAACAGGGTGCGGGCCGGTGAAGGGTGGCTCCAGGAAACTCCGAACTCTGTCATCCCTAAGGAACACGTGCCCGCAAGATGAAAGCTCTTGGAACACGAATGGGACCTGAGAGTTATGACGCGTAGCTGGAACTGGTCGGAGTTGTGACATCTGTTGACGGAGGCGGACGACGAAATTGTTGGTATCGTCGTGATGTTTCGGGCCGGCTGTAGGGATGAGGATTCCGATGGCAGGCGTAATCACTAGTGATATTTGAAGTGATAGCAGAGAGCTGGACCCCCCCCACCACCAAAAAACTACCGCTACCGCGCGGTAGCGGTAATTTAGGTGTGGACTGGCTCGAGGTAAAACGTCCGCGTGAGGTACTCCCGCGGCGGTAGTGGCGGATCTCGGTGTGGCATGGCCTTAAGGATTCATCGTAGACCAGTTCGGCAGGGGAAGCTTTGAGGTCTTCTATGGCAATGCGCAAACCCAGTAAGACTAGTGGTAAGGTATCCAACCATGATAAAAGTTTTCGACCATCCCATTGGCACAGGGGTGGTAGCTGCATGTACGACATCTTGTAATTCCAAAGGAGTTTACCTAGGGCCCGAAATAGTTGA
This sequence comes from Nephotettix cincticeps, assembly GCA_023375725.1. Lineage (NCBI taxonomy): Eukaryota > Metazoa > Arthropoda > Insecta > Hemiptera > Cicadellidae > Nephotettix > Nephotettix cincticeps. The sequence continues at coordinate 57,440,617 of CM041790.1, forward strand.
GACTCAAATTGTCTGCCTTGGTCGGTAGTAATGCAAACAGGAGCACCAAAAACAGCGAGAAATTCAGCAGCGTACTTAAGGACGAGGTCGGCCCGTTCCGGTATAACAATACAGCGATACTTCAGAGCCGGGAACTCGGATTGTCTCAAGGTTTAGAGCTGAGCCACGTTGGAGAAGATCTTGGAGTTCTACATCATCCTTTTGAGCGTCCGCAAGAGCGACGAAATCGATGGAGTTGGCTGCAGTTACGGAGTTGCGGCTCATTGCGTCTGCGACAATGTTTTCAGATCCGCTGATGTGACGAATGTCCGTGGTGAACTGAGCGATGAAGGACAGCTGATTCAACTGAACTGGGGGCAGCTTTTCACGGGCTTACAGAAATGGGAATGTTAGTGGTTTATGGTCCCTTGCTCTTCAAAATGGACCTTGGACTTGGATACACACACACCTGGCGCTTCATTGTTGTGGACGTATCTATTCCAATGATTGGCTCAGACTTCATAGCACAATGCAAACTTCTTGTGGACTGCGCCAAAAATCGCCTAATAGATTCCAAGACTGGCTTTTCCACACGCTGTACTTATTGTACGTCTGAACAGGCAAGTAAAACTCGTGCAGCCAGCCGTGCCTTCCACCTTCAGCAGCATCCTGAACGAATTCCCTAACCTGACTCGCCCCAGAGGGATACGCCACGCGGTTAAGCACGGTACCCTTCATTACATCATGACAACTCAGGGACCACCAGTTACCAGTCGCCCACGTCGCCTTGCTCCAGATCAGAAGGTTGCGTGTTCGGATCACGTCGGGGTCACCAAGATGAGGCGTAATAAGAACTCATAAATAGTTTGTGTGGATGTATTTCAATGACCTAACCTCTCGTACAAAACGTTTATAAATAACAATTTTAGACGTTGCCTAGCAACTGTCAGCTGGTCGCCGCAGACGTTTTGAGCAGATGTCCCCACACGGCCCGTGCCCGTGCCCCCGGGGACGGCCCACCCATCACACGATGGCCTCGGGCGCGGCAGCGGTGATGGCGGGCCACCAAAAAGTCAAAAACCGCCCAGGTAGCCAACCCTGGGAGGGGCCTCCCTAATCGCTTGAGGCCAGACCTTTCTCTCCATCACGTATTTTGTGTGATTCTAAATTAGCTGTTTCGTTTTAGTTTCGTGCACTCAGAGTACATTTACATATCTATTCTACGTAAGGAGAATAATGTCAAATTACGATTTATATATAGTTTATTCATGTTATTATTAGGTATTTTAATTTATTCATTATTTTGCCTCCTGAACTGTTTTTGAAAGTATTATCTAGGTTAACGCCCCTTAAACCGTCTTGTCACTTCTGCTCATCTATTTATAGGATGATGCGCATTTCGCAGCTTCAGTTTCATCTTCTGGTCCATGGATATATTTAAATATACAATTTCGAAACTGAGAATATCGACGAAAACAGGATCATTGAGACGGGTTAAGTACCTGCCTTAATGAACAATTATATATTGTATTTTATGATCAGGAGGCTATCCATCATGAGACAATATTATTCATTGTCCATTCTTATAAGGAATCCACTACATAATTTCAAACATTATAACTCACTTTTATCAAAGACAATTTATATTTCAATACAGACTCGCAGCGTGTAGTTTCAGTATTCGCCACGGGCTGCGCCAGTAGTACCAAAAGTGCTCTAATCGGTTTCAGCCTGGGTAAGACGGCCCGCGAGGTTGCCAATTCGAATACGCCGGATGTACCCGATCGTATACTCATACACAACACTCCACCGCTGTCTCGGTCTCGCTGTCAGTGTTGACTCGAATCTGACGTCTCCAACTCAAAATCCAGTGTAATGAGCCAATAATTTCAAATAATACGAGTTATAATAATTCAAATTAAAAATTATTTTAATGCTAATGCCGAAACACAATTTTAAAGTATTTATCTATATTCAATTTGTATATGAATTATATTTATATAATGTAGTATTTCATGAATCCATTCATTATTTAGTATTAAGTTTGTTTAAAAGATCACCCTATTATTCACCACATTTTAAATAATTATCTAAGACATGTTAAAATAACCATTGAATTACCATTTTACAAGACCTTTATTATTTAATATAATGTTATTCATCTCCATAATTATTTCTCATCAAAATATTCCCCATTTACAAAACACCCAAAATTATATTTTATCCTTTAATGATCCAAACTAATTTAAATTAATACACTCCTCATCTTCTTAGTTGTTTATATGAATGTATGAAAATTGCAATTCATAATAAATTAACATTACATATAGTAATTCAAATTTAATTAGTAAAATAAAAATAATTCACTGAGATGCGTTGTGGTCGACCAATCATGCCTAGAATCTTCGCTGGTTGTATACCTAATACAGTATAAACAAGATATTTCTTCTCAAAACAAATTAATCTGTTGTATATATTCGTAGTGACTTTATTAAACGAAAGGGAAACAAAGCTATGAAATGCACAACTCCGATACCCCAGTTAATTAAAATAAGTTAAATACTAAAGGTAGTAGTAGGTTTGAGTGAGATAAACATTCACAGACGTCTGCGCCGTCATCTGTCGTCTGCTCGTCTGCGTGTTCAATTCGGCAACGTCTCTATGCCCAACAGTGCTAGTGCAGCCTGGTGTTCAGGCTAGTAACTAACAAAAGCGCAACCGTCACTGCGAGTCTGTATTAGAATAAAATTGTCTTTGGTTTTATTTATAACCAATAGTAGGCCTACCAGGAGTGTGCAGAAATAAATACAGATATTGATTGAAATAGGACCCATTTTTGTTTTCCATCGGTTGTATAAAACCTAGTTTACCTTTTATAAAACGTAAAAAATAACTGAGAGTTATCACAATTCTATGTAAGCAACGTATAGACGAAATTCTAATTTTATTTTCCGCGCGATCTTGTAGTCTTGTTACTGACTAAGGCCCCTTTTATGCACGGCGTCGAAATGACGGTCGTCGGGCGACCGTCGGGCGAGCATGGGACCGGACGAAACCGCCAGTCCACCACCTCACAGTTGGACTCACAGTGTTCTCCGTTTTGGATCCCCGTGTAGTTTATATGTATTTAACTATGGAAAACAAAGTTAGGGATAGAAGGAAGTGGCAGCACACCCTCTAAACAATGTGCGCCACTTGAGAGGTGCGTTTTACACCTTATATGAAGAATTAAGAGTTAATGGTAATAAATTTTACAATTATTTTCGTATGAGTGTTGTTTTATTTGATGAACTTTGTGTACACGTCAACAGCATAAATAGCTGTCGGACTGCCTACCGTACTCTACAAACCCCCACGTGGTGAGGAGGGGAGGCGGGGCGCGCCCGACGACCGTCGTTTCGACGCGCGTCAAATGACGCCGTGCATAAATAGCTCCCATTTACGCCAATGCATTTTCATTACGACCGTCCTCAGCCTAAGGGGCCTTAGGCTGACATGTTCTTAGACAAAACTGTTAATTAATAGCCCAACAGTCAATGACATATCTAAGGAACCTTCAGTTTAACGTGAAGTCCGAACCACTGCCTCTGAATTACGAACTGGTCTAATTATGAGAATGGTAATTGCGAATGGACTTTGTATTCAATAGTGCGGACGTTAATCCACACAAAAGAACACTACATCCACCGACCATCGCTCATAACTACCCACAATTCGAGACCTCAAAGTAGCTGGATTGCAGGACTACACGGATAAAAAATATAATAATTTTAATAGTAAATAGTTTAAATTATTGAATGAATTTTAATTTAATAAATAATGTAGTAATAAGATAAAATGTAGAGGTTTAAAGCGATCAATATACCAGTAGGTAGTTTGCTATAATGCAAATAATCTAATTGTACGGTATTTTCCAAGTAAACATTACGTTATTTTGAAGTTAAACGGAGGCCTACAACCATTATGAATTTATTAAGTTCACAAAGATCAATACTGTAATTAGAAAAACGTCAAACGAGACGCGTTGGCATAAACAAAACTGGTCAAAGGAGTCGGCAGGTAGCGCCAGCTACTCGCAGGCAAGACAGGAATGGTCTAGACACGACGTGCCACGCCGCGCGGCGGCTGTGAGGGGCGAGAGGAGAGAGAGAGAGAGAGAGAGAGAGAGAGACGACGGGGAAAGAGAAACGGCAAAATAGCGTACGTATGTGTGAGAGCGATCCATACGACACGAGAGGCTTTAGGGACCGGAAGTAAGCGTGGGTGTGCAACGAAAGGGTTGTGCAGTACCGTCACAAGCGCGGCGAGCGATCAGGGCAGCAGAATCGAGTAGCGGATGTTCCCGCGGACGGCGAGCACGCGTCGGCCGACCAATGGGAGCCCCCCGTGGTGGTAGGGGGAGGGGATGGCGGGGCGGCCCGCTATTGGCTGCAGGGGATGTAGCGCTGTATCCGGCGGATATATCTGGCACTGTAAGCGATATGACTATGAGGTGAAGGTGACTCAGAGTAAAATGAAGTGGGTGTTAACACTGGCGTCAGTGACGGACTTCAACGTTAGTTTGTGTTTTAATCTTGATAACTAGGTATACAATCCTACCCAATCCCGATATTCCATACAGGAAACTATACGGTGTCGCTTATACAAGGGCTCTTTTTTACATGCTCCGATTTTTGTCGGTACGGAAAATATCGGAACGTCCCATTCCAATAGGAGCGGTCGGTGGAGAATGGGTGCTTGCACACGGTCCGTCCATCATCCGATCCGTCCAGATCGCCGGATAGCAGCTGGACACCACTGTAGACAGCCGGTCGTACCTGAACCGGAAACACAATGGCGTATTTGACTAGACGGAGGCTTCCACACCTTCCCGTAATCTCGGTTCCGGCGTTAGCTCTTCGCTGGTTAACTTGTGTTTTTGCACATTATTATTGCTCGCTTTAATGGATTTTGTGTGTATGTCTGACGATGACATACTTATATCGCTCGATAGTCTTGTAGGCCTAATGTGGGACAAAACGATAGATGCTTACAAAGCTATAAATGCGACTAGAGAAGCTTGGACTCGCGTTTGTTGTGCTTTGAAAGAGGGATTCGAAAAGCTGTAAAACAAAGGAAATACTGCATTTGGTAAGTTTTTACGTCATTTAATTTGTTATTTTTCATTTTTACAAATTACAAATTAGGCATTATACACAATAGACAGTTAGCATTGCCTCTTAGTTTTTATAGCCCTGTCCAATAACTTCGGTTCCATATTATGTATATTTTTACATCGGAAAAAGCTAAAACATTTTTACTTTATTTGCGGATATCTTTATAAAGTGTTTAGAATGCCCTGTGTGTTCTCTTTGTTCAGTGATTGGAAGTATCCAAAACCTTCGCTTAATTCTTCGATGTTTTACACAGCGATACAACAACCACATTGCCACAATTTTCTTGGGATTCATCTTTATAAAACGCCCACTACCTTGTACACGACACACGACAACCCAGCAACTGGTGCGATTAAATCCGGAAAGTGTGCAAACAACGCTTGTCCGGTACAAACTCCCTTTCGGAAAGACCACAGCAGGTTTATGTAAATGGAGTGATCTCACATGCAACCACAATGAGATATGGAGTCCCCCAGGGATCGATTCTCGGCCCGCTTTTATTCTTAGTGTGTGTGGACTACTTAAATTCAGTTATTCCTAGAGGACAAATTGTCCACTACGTGGATACGACTATTTGTTTCAGTTCAAACTGCAGATTAAATTATATTGAGAGCATCCCTCAAAATCCAATTGTATGCTGTTTGGAGGCAGCACCGCTCTAAACACGTACCGTCTAACTGCAATGATTGATGACACTGTCATCACAGAAGTTGTCGTCACAAAATTCCTCGGAATGCTCGTTGATGGCGAGCTGACGTGGTCCGATCATGTCGACAGTGTTTGCAAGACGCTATCCTCTGCAATATATCTGCTTAGAAGGCTGTCACAACACTTTCCTGCCGAGTTATTGCGCTAATGGCTTATAACGGGTAGATACAATGATATTATGGCATTGCTCTATAGGGTGGATGCTCACGAAATTTCAACCCGTGTTTTTCTTCAGATAAAAACATCAGATTAATAGCGAAACTCAAATTTAGGGAGCCGTGTCGTAATGCCATCCGGGATTTTGGGCTGCTAACACTGGCTGGGTTGTACAAGCTAGAGCTTGCTCTTCTCTGAAGATACAAAACTGATCTTACTGAGACGAGACTTACATAATTATAACACAAGGTCTAGAATAGTATTGAGGACGACACAGCAGAGATTGGCGGCCATGGAACGCATTCTCTCATTGACGGGTGTTTTCATATTGAATAGAATCCCGGAAATCATCAGAATTGAAAATTCGGAACCAAAATATGTATCTAAATTGAGATGCTTTTTAGCGTCTAACGTGTTCTACCTGGTGGACGAGTTCATGAACCTCACACAGGGAGAAACTTTGGCTTGAGTTTTTCATATATAATGTTTACTTAACGAGTTTGTATAGTTATCTGTTATAAATGATTAAAAACAACGTGAATAAAAATTAAATTAAATTATTAAAAACTATACGAACTCGTTAAGTAAACATTATTCTTCCTGTAGCCTGTAAATAAAATTAACAAACCTGATGAACCTTGGACCCTCGAACTCTTTTCGAACCATTTTCTGGAAATATAAATATAACTACCTTTCTTGCATCATGGATATGGTTATCTTTTGTATTGAGAGGTTCGAGGTACGCAGTGAAAGGTATCCCGTCTTGCCACTAGGTACCATTTTAATGTCAGTCTAATGATATGCAGTGATATATTCAATTATTTATTGATTGCAATAATTCGTTGCTAGAAAATTTAATTTTTTATAATAATATTTAAGAGTACAAGAAACAGTAACGGCATTTCTCTTACCTTTACACATCTGAAAACTACGAAAAATTACATCAGCTCAGACGGAAAACACGATTTTGACATCTCCTATTGCTGCAACTATAAGAACACCGTCTTGTCCCACTCTCCCCTACACTATGAGATACAATGTTCGCTGATTGTATACAAACTTTATGTAGACTGTCTGCATACAGTCCACAAACACTATTCCATGTAAAATCATGTTGAGTTGGCGTACACACTGGCCACTCAGTCACAAGATGTTGACAGAGCAAGATATGGCTTTAGCTTGTGCATCTTTTTTTAATTTTTTAACAAGTACCCTACCAAGAAGGAGTCATCGGTGGACTCACACATTTTTGAAAATGGTTCATATACGGTCAAATAGTTCTGTCATATCTGATATTTGAAGATGGCGCTGGTTCTGGAAATTTTACAAGAATAACTAGTGACTTCAAGAAATTGCTTAACATTATTTGACCAAAAAATACCACTTTCAACAACGATTCGTTTCCTGAGTCCCCGACGTCAGAGTCCGTCTATTCCCTCACAATATAAAATAAAAGACACCAAACAGCACTATAGCACTGGTATTACCTGGTGGAAATCTGACTGCAGACAATCCGAAGGTCTCTACAATTCGAAACGTCTAGCAGACTAGAGACAAGATACAGCACAAATGCATGTTTTACATTTGATTGTAAAATATAAAATGTTGTATTTTGTCTCCAGAAACACATATTTGTATGTCAATTATACAATTGACATACACTGTATGTAAACTGCCTGCAGTCTGTATGTAGACGACTGCATATTGTGTGTAGACGTCTGCAGATTATATGTAGACGTCTGCAGACTGTGTGAAGACGACTGCATACTGTGTATAGCCGTCTTCAGATTGAATGTAGACGTCTGCAGACGATATAGAGGTCTGCTAACAGTATGATAACTTACAATAAACAATTACACATTAGTTGCCCTAAGTGATAGCTTTAATTTGACACGAAATCCCCGACATCTATTTATGTACTTTTTTCAAAAGTGCAGCCGAAAGGTCTGTTGATACAAAGATTTTTGAACAAAGACAGCAGGGTCCAGTATCGACAGATCTTAAGTTTTTACAAAAATCGTGACCGGTATCCTTCAAATTATAAGGTTTACACTATGTAAGAAGATCAGTTACAATTATGTTGTACCGAAGCACGACTTGCGAACTGGTACGTTGAAGTAACCACATGTGAGATACAGATACTTTTATGTCTTCACTTAACTGAAAGAGATGAATGGGAAAACCAAAAACAAATGATCGGAACAGACGTTTATTGTTGAGGTTAAGTTAGGACGGATGCCATTTTAAGGTTGTCGCGACCAATGGAATCGTGTCCAATACAGTGTTGCACACGCTACGATTTTAATCGGTCCGGTAAATAATAATAATATGTATTGCCGTTAGACAAATACAAAACTTGCATAGCAAACGTCAAAACATAAAAGTTATAAAAACAGTAAAACTAATTTGCACGGTCAAAAAAAGGAACCAGCCAGATCACCAAAAAAGAAATGTAAAAAACATTATTTTTAAAATAATAGACACAAATATTTTTTGGTCCAAACTTTTTGTTAACTCTAAAAATATTGAAGTTTAAGTTAGTGTGATAAACGTTAAACGTTCATTTGTTGACCATAAACATGCTTTCTCATAATTTTTTCAAGTTGTAAGTGAACACTTTTCGAGTTAAAGCGTAATTAATTTGAAAATTTGGCGGGTTTCGTGCAAGTTTGGAAAAGCTACTCATGTTTTTCAGCTGAAATTTTGGGAACGTGGATGAACAACAGACTATTTCACGTAACACGTGTAAAATTTTGAAATAATAAAAAATCTCGTGTAGTACACGAACTATTTTTTATCATTTTGGAGGTATACATGAAGATAACAGATGAATGAATAAGTGACACTAGCGCCGACCTAGCGGATTTAAGTTGTCATTAACGCCGCTCGCACCGAATTAAACAATATCTGATATTTTTATTGAGCACTTTCTAGGCTTACGTTGTATTTATAATTGCTTACGTACACCGTATTGTCCTCTCTCCCATACTAGGTAGGCTTAAGTATGAAACATCCAACCCAGTCTGGCGACTGGTGTGTGTGGTGCAGTGGTGATGACGGGGCGGCCAAGCCTGGTCTTGATCAATAGTCGCCATTTTGGGGCTCGATCGACCGCCGCTGCCGCTGCCGCTGCCGGGCCCCTGGCGCTCCAACCTGCTCCACTCCGATGACACACCGATGGGACAATCGACTGACTGCTATATTAGATTATTGAAATGGCGACCGTACCACAAGGTAGGTATTTAAGCCGAGTATGAATGAGGACTGAGTGTAAGATAATTGTGGCGCGATCTTGTGGTCTTGTTATTGACTGAGGCTGACATGTTCCTTAGACAGGACTGTTAATTAATAGTCTAACAGCTAATGGCAACTTAGTGACCTCAGTATAGCGTAGTATTCAATAGTGCGGATGTTAATACACACAAGAGAACAAACACTACACCCACCGACCATCGCTCACTATCCACAATTCGTGACCTCCAAGTAGCTGGATTACAGGACGACGTCACTGTTTTCACTCGTTCATTCATTCCACCACAACTCAATCGGTTGTTCATAAACAGCTGTGCTTAAGTCGTTCCCATACCGAGCTACTCGTCAAATATATTGAGTGAAGCAAACGTCATTACTGTCTTCAAACGTAGGCTTTCGAACAATCTCAAGTTGATTTTTCGGCGTCAACGTTTACAGTTTACGACTGAGGATGCCACTTCACAGCAAGGGTGAAACGTTTAGCAATACTAACAGCATGACGACGCGGTTGACGCCGAAAAATTAACTTGTCATTCATTAAAATACTGTCTGATTTTTCAAATATTGTCATCCCAGAACTTTGTCTTTCCTGTCACATTCCGAAACAAAAATTGTTTTCTGTGGTCTAAACGTATTTGCGACAACGTCATAATTATGTATCTTACCAGCCATTGTAAGATGACGAGTTATCTTCATCTTGTATTGTTTATGTTTATTATAGGCCCGTGGATCTGACAACTTCATAGACGATGATATTCGTAATAAGCCAAGAATGTGTTGCCTAAAGGTGGTTGTTCTCTGCTAAATAAGTACTAACTTTTAAAATTAGCTGTGGTATCAAAATGCACCATTGTACCAAAAAAACGGACGTTCGGTGGGGTCTCCAAGACCCAGCCAGACACGGGGAAGGGGGAAGGTAAAAATAAAGTTGATGAATTAGAATAAGTGGGCAAATTTAAACTCAATTTACTATCATCAATGTCACGAAAAAAGTATAAAATTGCTTCCTATTTTGAAACAGTTTAACTAAATCTACGTAAATAGTTTCTCTTATGTTAAAAAATGGTGAATAAAATTTTGACTTTTTCTAACCAGTAGTGTATGGCATGACAAATAATATTCCAAAAAGTAAAAATAAAACTTACTCGCAAAAGTCTAAAATCCGAATTTCCGCCACTGGTGGAAACTCTTTAACTATTCAGGCTAACCTGATAACTCCAAACCAAAGGGTTCAGTAGAGTTACTGATAACTGGTATTTCTTATCAGTAACGCAACAGGGATTCGAAATAACTTCCTCTTGGTTGTGGATAATTTTAGTTTATTCAGTTTATAGCGGTCATTTGAAAGCGTGCGTGGATCTTATGTAAAATTATTTTCCTTGAGACTTTGTATAATTATTGTTTTTTTTTGGATGCTGGGTTGACGTGTTTTGATTCATAGTGTGGATGGTGCTCATTTTTGATTACAGGGTGTGTGGTGACGTGTTAACTCATGCAAATGTCCGACACCTCATTCAAATTCCGATCTTCAGTTTGGCTTTGGAAGTAATAATTGTTAAGGGACTTCATGTGATTAATCGTGCGACAGATTTTTCTCATCATTCCTCCAAAGCCGACAATCAAATAATCCTAAATAAACTGCACCTTATTGATTTCTATAGGTAAACAATGAATTTCAGTATGTACGAGAAAAATGCTGTCGCGCGATTTCATGAATCCTAATTTTTATAATGTTTAATTTTGAAATGGACATGTCTGGGGTGGTGTTGGCGATTTGTAAGATGGAAAATATGTAACAGGTTTGAATAGAAACCACCAGAGCTATTGTATTGAATTTTTATTATAAACGTATAAGAACAGTTGTTTAGATGAACTGAAAACATTCCCTTTAGACGTGTCCATGATCTAACCTATTTCCCATTGGGAAGTAAATATAAACATTTTTAACGTAACATTTTAGCAAGTAAGTTTTAGCTGTTCTGTAAGAATTTGGCAGTACATAACGTGAGTTCCAGATTTCAGATAAAACATGGATACATTTTTCTGCGTTCACACGCACGCGGTAGATTATAACAGCTTTTAAACATTCTCATTTTTCATGGAGATGTACAATTTCTTCTGTAGCGTTAAAAACAGATAAAAAAGTCAGAATTGAAGTAAAACTGTTATATCGGCCGTACTGTGGCCGAACTTTGTAAAAACAAAACTTTGCAGTTTACTTTAAAATATACCAAAAGGAGAACAAGTCTTGCTACTGAGATGTAATTCGTGATAGGAAGATTTCGTAAAGCCAAGGGTGCTAAAGCTGGGGTCGCCGGGAGACAGGGTAGAGAATCTAATCTCTTTCGACATCTAGTAGCATCGGTCCTCCTACTGGCCGGTCCCACGGCTCTGTATATATACGGACATTCCGCCATTACTCTCCAGCGAGAACTAAAACATTCCGCTGTCGGTGGAGACAGCCGCGAAAATAAAAAATGGTGACAAATCGATTAGGTATGTTCGGAAAAATGTACTTTAATGATTTACTAGGTTGAAGTTGTACAAATAAAGAAAATTTGTTTTATAACTAATTGACGTGAAGCTTTGAATGTCTAAGCTCTAGGGGAGGAATTAGCGTTGTTGTGTAACGCAAAAAAAGGACAGCTGAAGTGTTCAATTCCTATAGAAATTACCAGAAATATTGTATTAAATTTGTAATATTGTGGTTATAAGAACAGCTGTTTAGATGAACTAGAACATTCCCTTTAGACATATCCATGATTTAACCTATTGCACACAGGGAAGTAAATTCAAATATTTTCCGGTAATCATTTTCAATCCTAATTTTTAATTGTATTTTTTTAGGGACGTACGTTGCCCTATGCTTTTAATGGAATAATCGGCAAAATGTATACAGGTTGCCAAATAACTACTCAACATTAATTCTTGAAAATTTTACAGTTTATTCTACATGATGCTAAGAAGGTCCTGTACTAGAAGTGATACTGTAACTTATATTAAAAAACACAGCATTTTGTAATAGACGCTAAAGTTTATTTCGTTTATTTTTTAGTTATAATTTTGTGTATCTTGTGTTTTCATGGATATTTTCTCACTATTCTGGTACAGTAGTGTCATTATTTTTAACACAAAAGCAGGTATAAATTTCAGCTGTTGTATCTCAACTGAACGAAGAATTACAGTAAAGTACTCGAGTAGACCGTCGTACTTGCATTTTCATTAAATACTTAATAATTTAATATATGACTAGTTTGATAAACTGTCAATTTAATGAAGATTTTTTGCCTACATCCAAGATTAACATGGGAAAATCATTCTGCTGTGAAAAACGCATAGTGCTAGCGTAAATCAATAATTTTTTTAGCATTATATCATCTTCCTACAAATCTGTCCTTAAATAAAGGAGTTTGATTTACTATATGATTATATAAAAATTTGCAGGTTTGCTGATGATAAAAACTATAAATTTGTTTTAAGCATAATGGATAGAAGTTTTTTTTTCAACCAGATGAAGAGTAAATATCAAGTTTTATCCAAAAATATTGTATTAATAAAATTATTTATTCTCTTTTATTAGATAAAAGAGAGTTACATAAACAGACTGTGTTTAAATTTTTTAATATCTCGGTATTGGAGATAGATAAAAACTTTAAAATTATTTGTTTTTTAATATTTTATGGGTGATTTAAAGAAATTTTTAAATTACATGTAAAAAACGCAAAAATAACCCCATTTTTAATAAAATTAGTTATATGACATTGTATGGTTGAAAACTCGTACGGCATTTGTAAATACACATACAGCAATTTTGTAATATTTAAGCATTTTGTACAGACACATATTTTTTATTATATATATTTTTTTTTTCATATATATATTTTTTCGATATTTTTTATTATAAAGGTCATACTTATACTTAATAAGCAGAATAAATTTCAGCTGTTTATCTCAACTGAAAGCGAAGATACAGGTAAAAATGTAGAAAAAATAGAATTTCTGGGAATTCCGTGATTAGAAAAACACATGTATCATTTTAGGCTTCTCACAGTTATGTTCAGAAGGATCCAGCTTTATATTGGTTGATAAGGATTAGAATTAGAAATTAGAAAAAAATAAAATGAAATATAGGCTAAAATAACAAATATAAACATTTTTAAATTTTAATCAACAATAAAAAAATTGATTTTTTGGCGATGTTCTTCCCTTAAACTTTCAAAGCATTATTATGTTGAAAATGTTGAGAATTATGAAGAACAGACTGTTTTATTATGAACATATACATTGAAGAATTTAAATGTATAAAGACGTTTTAACAATGAGATTGTTGATTGTTAGGTAATTTAAACCATAGTTATATATTACTTGAGTAAATAGTTCCATATCTGTAATTAAGTCAGTATTATTGTTTAATTCTTAGTTTGTTTTCCAATTTCACAATCGTTGCGTGTCTAAGAAGGAATTCGTTTTGGAGAAACATAAAATTTTGTATTTGTTTCATACAATGGTAAAAATTAATACTTAACCGATCTGCTCCCTAGTGGATTTTTTTAATAAGTTCCCAAATTGAATTGGCTTTCCCTTAAATTTCGAATTAGTGAGATTTGAATTTATTTCGCCAGTAGGTTACTCTCTAAATATTATTTTTAGAAACAGTTTATCAAAAATTGTTTGTATTTACTTCCCTGTGGGAAATATTCAGATCATGGATCGGTTCATCTAAATAGCTGTTTTATAACCAAACTATGACACCACTGTTTCAAATTTTGGTCGCGCAAATTGCCAACACCCTCCCCATAGCTAAGACAAATCCATTAAGAAAAACAATCTTTTGATACGGATCCAAGGCTCCAGTGGGCGTGTCGAGACGAGCTAAACACTGAACAACAATGAGCCGTTGAACTGGGCAACTCGACCACTTCCTCCGAGGAAGCGCAGTACATTAATTACAAATGGTTATGCCTCCTTTGCATGCGAACTCGGCATTACGTCGACTCAAGGCTGTGTAGGCCCATAACCTGTTTGTCTTATCTGTAGTGTCACGGCCTGTTACATGATAATGAACCGCTGATTGTAAACATATTTGTGTTCCAATGAGAAAGTTTGCTTCAGGGATGGATTATTCCCAAAAACACTTTTGCTTTTCCATATCTGTCTTTAACGGTATTGAACGCGATATTTGAAGATTCTTGCAAAACGAGGTTGCAATAAGTAATTACGTATTTTATCTTTTGGGTATTTTAAGCCAAGTATGAAAAATGAGTGAACGATGATAGTAGCACGATCTTGTAGTCTTCTTACTGACTAAGGTTGACATGTTTCTAAGATAGGATTGTTAATTAATAGCCTAACCTGCAGTTCAACGTGGGATCCAAAAAACCTTTGCCTCTGAATTACGAACTGGTCTAATTATGGGGATGGTCTTTGCGGATAAACGTAGTATTCAATAGTGCGGACGTTAATCCACACAAGAGAATATCACATCCACCGACCATTGCTCATAATTATCCACAATTTGTTACCTACAGGTAGCTTATTAGTGGACACGCCACCGTCCAGGTAGTTCCGGATTTGAACCATTAGTATCACTTTGGTAATTTAGCTCATGCGCTGTTGTTACATAGCGCTCATCAACCATATATCCGGACTTTGTCATATTAAGAACTCCCTCATGTCGTACATTCCTTAATAAACGGTATCAGAGGACTGACACTTACTTTCTCCCTTAAGTAAATTTAAAAAAAGACAATCTGTAATAAAAATATTATGTTCTACAAAGTTCATCTAAATTTCATTTAATAATTTATTGTTTCAAACATAATCATCCCATTTCTGAAAATAAAAACAAGAGAGACAAAGTTAAATTAATTGTTTGAATTGTATGGGGGAAAATCCCCCCCTCCCGGTAATACTAAGTTTTTTTGAGTTGGTTTAGTTGGGTGTTTTGACCTTAGGCTTCATATCAAGTTTCATGGAAAACGGCTGGAATATAAGGAAGAAATTGATTTTTTTTATATTCTCAATAAGAATAACATTGGGCGATTTCAGACAACGTACTGCGTTTATCACGGACAGTAAATTTAACTTTTCTCTGGAACCGTTAAGCGTAGACAAATAATTCAAAATACTAATGTGCTTAGTTTTTTAAGCTGGTTTCAATGGTGCAAGTCGAGTTATACTTTACTTTTAATGCTTTCGCTGAAAATTTTAAAATTTGATTTTTTTACATTTAAAAGCTCACCGTTATTTTTACAGACATGCGGGTGGTGTCAAATTATTTAGTACTCTGTGCTCTATAAACTATCAAATTTTAATCAAAGCCTTTTTGATAAATTTGGATTTTTCACGTTTTTAAGGGTTTTTAAGGATGAAATACCCTTAAAAATCAAGAATTCAAAAAAATGAAAAAAACGCCTGGCGACACAGTGAATATATTATACATGCCAAATATTATCTAAATCGGACCAACGGGGTAGACTGTTGCTCTGTACACATCGAGACGCACACACACACACAGACAGACACACGGACGGACAGACATCACGTCGAAACCCACTCTTTTGGATTCAGAGGACCCCAAAATAGATATATCCACTCTCAACGCAAATTCGAAAATTTTGACGTAAACAATACTATCTCCATATATCTCCGTATAAGGGGAGAAAGTAAAAATCAGTGAAGAAATCGATCATAAATTAATCAACACAATTACAACAATTAATTTAATTTAATAATATTTCTTCAACATCGCAACCATAAAAGCGGTTGCTTGTGGTGTCAGAAGAAAACCATCGGCATTGACTATTCGCACGTCAGACGTGCGCTGTTACCGCACACCGTTACATATGACGATTAAAGAAGAACACACACACAGTATGCCATAAACTATGTAGTTATTACAAAAAATATAAACGTATATAAAAAAATTTAGGAATATTGACGTCTTGAGGGACGGACGTGTGCGGTAACGGCGCACGTCGAAACGGGTAGCCACTGCCCGTCAGTATCTGCATCTTGACGTGCGAATAGTCTCTTCGAAAATCATTCCCGCTTTACAATTTTCTAATACATGTATGTACAGTCGCTTAAAGATCGCGACATCAAGAGAGGCAAGAGAGGTTGCGAGGTTGCGAGGTGGTCCGTCGTCCGGTATCTGATGGTCCTCCGCGCCGGATGACGTGATGGAGATATCGACCGGCGATAAGGCTCTTGTTGAGAGAAGTTATAGCGGTCACGGCGGACCCCTGGGTTGGCTGATAACATCTGAGAGCGGCCTGCTGTGATGGCTCGGACGTGGTGACTATCAATACTCTCTAGGCTGGAGATTGAACACATCCGTTCCTCAGATCTTATTTATATGGGGAGGTGATTGAAGACTTTTTTCCATTACCTTGGAGCTTTTTCAAAATATAATTTTTCAAGAACAGGATATTGTAGGGAACTTTTACGCCATGACGTGCAAGTAAGAGTGCTCATGAGACAAAGGTGAACAGCTGATATGTGTAACATAAATTGTCAACAACTTTCAGCTCCATGAAAAGAGGATGACAGGAAGAACGAGGTCCAACAAAGGTATAATTTAAAGTAATAATAATAATAATAATTTAAAGGTATAAAGATCGGTTTTGGCTGGGACGGTGGCGACGTCCTGTAATCCAGCTATTTGGAGGTCACGAATTGTGGATAGTTGTGAGAGATGTTCGGTGGATGTGGTGTTCTCTTGTGTAGATTAACGTCCGCACTATTGAATACCACGTTAATCCGCAAAGACAATCCTCATAATTAGATCAATTCGTAATTCAGAGGCCGTGGTTCGGATTCCACGTTAAACTGTAGGTCCATTAGTTGCCATCGGCTGTTGGACTATTAAATAACAGTCCTGTCTAAGGAACGTGTCAGCCTTAGTCAGTAACAAGACTACAAGATCGCGCCACAATCATCTTACATTCAATCCTTGTTCAAACTTGGCTTAAAATACCTACATTGTACTATGGTTGCCATTTCAATGATCTAATTAAATTTAATCTAATACTGTTTAAGATTGGAGAGCCCCCAAATGACAATGGCGAAGCACTTGTGAGACATAAAATAAGAATTATAAATTTGTAAGATCTGATCTGTAAATCCAAACAAAGCATTGGCCAAAAATGTATCTACTTGTTATAGATGACTATTTTAAGTTTTTATTTTTGTTCACACCGAAGAATACAGCGTGACTTCCCATGTTCACCCATCGTTGCTCCCGCGTCTCGTTGTCGTAAGCCAGCTAATCGAAAATAGTATGTCCTTGATGTACAAAGAGCCCTCTACGAGTAGATAAAAATCATAGATCCTTGATGTATAAAAAGGACAGAGACATGTAGGCCTACTGTAAACCAGCTAGTCAAGAATTGTGGATTCATGAGTGATGGTTGGTAAATGTGATATTTCCTGATTAGGATTAACGTCCAAAAACACGGAAAACACCCTTATAATTGATTAGACCTGTTCGTAATTCAGAGCAGAAACTGATGTTCGGTTCCCACGTTAAACCGTAGTTCTCAGATGCCATTGGTTGTTGGGCTATTAATTAACAGTTATATCTCAGGAATATGTCAGCCTTAGTCAGTGACAAGACTACAAGATCGCGCCACAATCATCTTACTTTCAATCCACATTCATACTTGGCTTGAAACACCTACCTGAGTAGGTCGCCATTTCAGAAAGGTATAAAGTCAATAAGGTATTATTCTAATTCATTCATATTGACCCTTTTCTTCGATATGACTCAGACACACGTATGTGTCGCACATAAGAGGCTCGCGCGTTTCATTTTCCCAATTTTTTGTAGAATTGCATTGAATGGAGAGTTAAGTTGAGTAAAGCCGTTGCGGGAGCTCGACCTGGCCGCCGTTACAGTTCAGAGCACTAAACCGTATAGTAACGAGTTCCATAAAACTCGTATGTTTTAATGAGCGCGTTTATGTACGAAAGAGTCGCGGTTCTTCGCTTCCGGCGTGCAAGTGCTCTCAGTCTAATACCCATATTTTTGACATAGTTTCCCAATTAGCAAGAAGGAGTTTATCAGTTTTTATCACAGGATCTTCATCATAAGTTATTTAACTTAAAGTGAACGTTGGCAATGAGCATAAAAAATATTATACCTATATATTTAAACAAACGTTTGGAAATTTAACCTAAGGACACATGTTTCAATTAAATAAATAGAGGGTAAAGAGGCCACGGAAGAGAGGAATTTGTAAAACGTAGTTAAAGGTTCAGAATATTTAGCTTGGTTTATGTGAGTAGGTATGATAAGAAAGGAACAACTTACACCAAATTTGGATGGATAAGAGTCAACAGACTTATGAAATACAATCTTATACATGTTATCAGTACTAGGAGGTCCCGGGAATATTGACATAAATGGGAGAACAATCTGTATTTGAACCTAGCAATAATATTACGAGTAACAAAGAACATGTTGGTACGGATTTGAACTCACGAAACGTACAAACAATTCGTTTAGGAAAACACGACGGAATAAAAATCCATTCATATTATTTTATCAACATAATATTAAGAAGATAAAAGAGTTTGATATGGGCATTTTTTATAAGAATGTTAGAGTGTTTAGTAGCTATTTATTTCGTGTCATCCAACAAGCGTCTTGGCTTTTAATTTTTTTTATTAAAAATCTCAACTGCTCTGGTAGTTAGAGATTATTTGGAGTTCATGTAGGCCCGAGAATATATTCTTTAAGCTTGTTCTGATTTAGCCACCTTGGTTGGACGATTCAATCCCTGAAAATTACTGAAAAAAGAGCGACATACAATTAATTAATTCATTAGAATTGTGGCCAATAGTCGAACTAAATTTTCACTAAAGTTTAAAAACAACTAAACCTTTGAATAACACCCTCATGAAGAGTTTATCTCATAAAGATTTAAGCAGTTACGAATGTAAATAAAATCTGAATTTTGTCTGCCCACTATTTACAAACGTTTTGTCCAATTTTTACGTATCTCATCTCACTTTCTCTCTTTCTTTATTATATCCTACAAATAAAAAATATGTCCTTTAGATAAATTAAATTTTGGACATTTTTGGAATTTTGGATTTTGTTGTTTCTCCGGTGACAGCTTCTGTTTTTTAAAAATCATTTGATATTTTTTATATTAATGTCATGGAAACAAAAATCATTGTAGTTTTAAAACAATTAGATTCTAGAAATTTCTTCATAAGCTAAATTAATTTAAATTATTAAAAATTTAAATTAAATTAAATTTAAATTTTCTTATTTTCTTATTATGTCTACGAAAAGAATACTTTTAATTTTGTTTATAATATCTAACATTTCAAAAATGTGCACAGTTTAATTTGTAATATATTTTATTTGTTTTTGGAATAAAACTGATTTTGACTTTGAAATACCATGGAAACAACGTCATTATATCCTTATGAAGAGGTGACAGTTGAATAATTAATTATAATCTTGACGCTTGGAAATTACGATTCATGTCTCGAAAACCTTTTTTATAAGGTAAAGTATCGTAAATTTGTATTTACTTTGTTGTGTAGTAGTCTACTAATATTATGAACAAAAAAGATTGAATAATTGTAAAGTACGTAATGACCTACAGTTTCCAATACCTATAACATGTATCATGATGCACAATATGGTGAATACTGTATAATCAATATAGTTTAGCTCTACTAGAATACTTTTACGTGACTTTTCAATCGGGCTTCCTACTTAGAGCTAAGTTTTTACTTTTAAGCGATTGATTTACTGCACTTGTATTAGGCCTAATGTATTTTGAGAATACGTGTTAGGATTATTTTTTTTAATCTTGTAGGGTCTTAACAGTCTTCAATACCTCCGCCATCTTGGATTTTAATCCCTTAGAACATGAACATGGAATTACGTTTTCAACTTTTATATTTTCTATCCTAAAAAATTTATTACTAGTAAACTATAGAATATTATTGCGTGGGAATTATATTTTCATTGAAAAAAATAATAGAAAATTCTCTAGATAACCACTTTTACTTTAATTTGATACCTCAACCATTTTTTTCAATTATCGTGTAACCTGCAATGCTGTCACAAAATTAATTTTGTTCTTATTGGGCTAAAACTATATATGTCGTCGGTAAGGCAGACTATGGGACTGTATTTATATGATTTTTTCTAGCTTTGAAATAAATATAGCCCTTGCTTATTATAACACAATTAAAGTACAGTGAATGCACTTCATATCAATTAAGTTCATTATCAATTTAATAATTAAGGTCGATATTGGTAGCAATTTAGCTATAAAATTATGTTTTCAGTTATTTAATTCACCTACCCTTGCGCTTTAATTTACTTAGCTGTCACATTAACTGTCTAACATTACTAATCTTACATTACTCAAGCAATTGAAGAAACCCACTAGGCATCATTTAAAGTTGTATGCGATAAAACCTTTTTTTACAACTAAGAGCTTTGTTTCATTTTACAATTTTCAAGTTCTTATTTTATATGTCCTTCATTTATACTATATTTACTTAATTTCCCCCCATTTGAGTGCCAGACTTGTATATTTTCATATGAAGAATAAATGCTTTGTTATCGGTAAAACTTAAATTAAAAGTCTATAATTCATATTAACTTTAGTTATAGAGTGCTCGATAATTGTGCATTTATGCCTGCGAGATAAACTTATTCTATTTATCTTAAAGTGGAACTTATATGTAATCACAGTTTGTAAACTGAAGTTAGTCTACCTCTACTAAATTTGCGACATCAAATTTAAAAGTAAGTTTTTCAACGAAACATATTAAATTTTGGAAAGAATAAAAGCTTTGTTAACGGTAAGCTTATGTCTTGAAAAACTGAATTACAATGTCATGATTTATTAACTTTAGTTATAGATGCGATATTGTGCATTTAATGCCTCGAGATATACTTATTCTATTTATCTTAAAGTGGAACTTATATGTAATCACAGTTTGTAAACATGTACCAATTGATTCGTCGTTAACAATTATGGTCTTAATCTCTCCTCTACGTCATTTCTACGTTCCCGCCACCCGTCACCAACACATGTATCCCACATGTGCCTCCCTTATTTATATATCCGCCCCACCCTCGCCACCACTGACCCTTGTTATTGACACGCTGTATCTCTCTCCCTCTCTCTCACTCTCACATCACTCTCTGACCTCCTGATTAATTTCTGCCCCCTCTTCGGACTCCCTACCCCTCCCCTTCCCTAGTCCCACTCCCTATCTCTATCGATCGTCCCACCTTCCATCTTCCTCCCTTCTCGCCTCATGCCATCGGCATTGAAGGAATCCCTTTGAGTTATGCAATTTCTCCCCTCTGTACTGTTTAAATTGTGAAGTTGGAGAATGTTCTAGTCAGTTCTTTTCGTTCCGATCTCTCTTTATTTCAATCTTCGAGAGTCTATTGTTTAATTTTTGTCGTACTTTTTAGTTTTTTAGGAATACAGTATTAGATAATTCCTAAAAATGTTCATTAGAGTTTGTGAGGGAATTTTATTTATTTAGATTACTACCTTTCTTTCATCTTCGTTGTTAAACAGTATAGGCCCTAATATACGACGAGAATAATTGCTACACACTTCGCTCAGAACAATAATTCTTAATGTGTTTTATGTAATTTTATTGTTCGAAAGTCGTTTTAACACTCTGATATTACATATATCTACAATTAAATTAAATAATATTTATCCTTTAAAATCAATAATTACTGTATAAATTTTATTTCTTGACTACGTCCTGAGAGACGTAAAATGTAGTTTATTCTAATAAAATACAAACTTTCTTTAAGGCAAGAACTTTTCTGCACTTCTAAATCAGAGAGAGGAAAGGAATTAAGTAAGTTAGAATTCCAGGTCTGTCACCAAACAAACAACTACAAGGCCATTCGGTGGCTACGTGATACGCGGGAATCCGTGGAAGAAACATGTTCACGACGATCAGACCGGCGAACCGGACCGTTTATCCAATTTGAACAGCGATACTCCCCATCTAGGGAGGCAAAGAAGTCGGCAGTACCAGCAGGAATGTAACCGGTTCGGATTTCCCACAAAAACCCCAACCTCTTTTTGGACAGCGAAATAGCGGCGGCTTATAATGCTGTGTCGTGCTCCAGAGAGTGCGGCGGAATTTGTATGAGGGAAAAGGAGGAGGAGGGAGAGAGAGAGAGAGAGAGAGTGAGAGAGAGATCAATAAGCGGCCCCCTCCCCCTCCCCCGGAGCCAGCGAATAACCATTCATTACAGCCGTATCTGCCGTCACAAAAACATTCACCCAGGTCGATAGCTCGTTTGCGGCGAGGCGGCCATAAATTTCAGTTGCGGTCGATTTTCTCCGGCGTCAGTTCGCCGCTTCTTTGTGCGAAAGAGGGGTTTGAAATGATTTATAACCTGGCGTTTCTCTTGCACTTAAACTTCTTACGTAATAGAAGAAAATTTAGAATGAGAAATTCTACAATGGTATCGAAAAGCTAAATAAGTTTCACGTAAAGTACAATAACTACCAAAGTAATTTACAAGAGAATCCTAAAAAAGGTTTTAAAGCTTAATGCAAATCATATCACTAGGCGATTAAAGTAAACTATATTTTTGTCTACTTTTTTATTTATCAACACAAAATTATTGTGGCGTTTTACCACCTTATCTGGGTGTATAAATGTTAACTGAACATGTGTATAACCGACACAATAAAGTAACGAGAGCTTCCTAGTAGTAGCTCCAAATTATGCCTTAAATATTGTAGAACTTTTTTGGTTGCCAAAGCAAAAGTAGCCAGTGAATTGTCGAGTAAGAATGTGCAGAGACTGGAGAAAACAAATATATCAAAGGTTCTAAGCGTTAATAGAATAAATGAAGCCACAAGGTGGAAACCCGATAAGAGGTCGGGGTTTCCATGACGACTAATGCAACTAGGGGAGAACTGCTCAAGCTGTGTTGAACGCAACGCTACAGTGTGATCATTCGGTGGTCTTTGGTATGAAACACAGCATAATACATCAGTTGTTACTGTAAAACTGAACGTAACACTACAGTGTGATCATTCGGTGGTCTTTGGTATGAAACACAGCATAATACATCAGTTGTTACTGTAAAACTGAACGAGACACTACTGTGTTCATTCGGTGGTCTTTGGTATGAAACACAGCATAATACATCAGTTGTTACTGTAATACTGAACGTAACACTACGGTGTGATCATTCGGTGGTCTTTGGTATGAAACACAACCTAATACATCAGTTGTTACTGTAATACTGAACGTAACACTACGGTGTGATCATTCGGTGGTCTTTGGTATGAAACACAACCTAATACATCAGTTGTTACTGTAAAACTGAACGTAACACTACAGTGTGATCATTCGGTGGTCTTTGGTATGAAACACAACCTAATACATCAGTTGTTACTGTAATGCTGAACGTAACACTACGGTGTGATCATTCGGTGGTCTTTGGTATGAAACACAGCATAATACATCAGTTGTTACTGTAATGTTGAACGTAACACTACGGTGTGATCATTCGGTGGTCTTTGGTATGAAACACAGCATAATACATCAGTTGTTACTGTAATACTGAACGTAACACTACGGTGTGATCATTCGGTGGTCTTTGGTATGAAACACAACCTAATACATCAGTTGTTACTGTAATACTGAACGTAACACTACGGTGTGATCATTCGGTGGTCTTTGGTATGAAACACAGCATAATACATCAGTTGTTACTGTAAAACTGAACGTAACACTACGGTGTGATCATTCGGTGGTCTTTGGTATGAAACAGCATAATACATCAGTTGTTACTGTAATGTTGAACGTAACACTACGGTGTGATCATTCGGTGGTCTTTGGTATGAAACACAACCTAATACATCAGTTGTTACTATAATGCTGAACGTAACACTACGGTGTGATCATTCGGTGGTCTTTGGTATGAAACACAACCTAATACATCAGTTGTTACTGTAATACTGAACGTAACACTACGGTGTGATCATTCGGTGGTCTTTGGTATGAAACACAACCTAATACATCAGTTGTTACTGTAATGTTGAACGTAACACTACGGTGTGATCATTCGGTGGTCTTTGGTATGAAACACAACCTAATACATCAGTTGTTACTGTAAAACTGAACGTAACACTACGGTGTGATCATTCGGTGGTCTTTGGTATGAAACACAGCATAATACATCAGTTGTTACTGTAATACTGAACGTAACACTACGGTGTGATCATTCGGTGGTCTTTGGTATGAAACACAGCATAATACATCAGTTGTTACTGTAATACTGAACGTAACACTACGGTGTGATCATTCGGTGGTCTTTGGTATGAAACACAGCATAATACATCAGTTGTTACTGTAATACTGAACGTAACACTACGGTGTGATCATTCGGTGGTCTTTGGTATGAAACACAACCTAATACATCAGTTGTTACTGTAATACTGAACGTAACACTACGGTGTGATCATTCGGTGGTCTTTGGTATGAAACACAGCATAATACATCAGTTGTTACTGTAAAACTGAACGTAACACTACGGTGTGATCATTCGGTGGTCTTTGGTATGAAACACAGCATAATACATCAGTTGTTACTGTAATACTGAACGTAACACTACGGTGTGATCATTCAGTGGTCTTTGGTATGAAACACCGCCTAATACATCAGTTGTTACTGTAATGTTGAACGTAACACTACGGTGTGATCATTCGGTGGTCTTTGGTATGAAACACATCCTAATACATCAGTTGTTACTGTAATGTTGAACGTAACACTACGGTGTGATCATTCGGTGGTCTTTGGTATGAAACACAGCATAATACATCAGTTGTTACTGTAATACTGAACGTAACACTACGGTGTGATCATTCGGTGGTCTTTGGTATGAAACACAGCATAATACATCAGTTGTTACTGTAATACTGAACGTAACACTACGGTGTGATCATTCGGTGGTCTTTGGTATGAAACACAACCTAATACATCAGTTGTTACTGTAATACTGAACGTAACACTACGGTGTGATCATTCGGTGGTCTTTGGTATGAAACACAACCTAATACATCAGTTGTTACTGTAATACTGAACGTAACACTACGGTGTGATCATTCGGTGGTCTTTGGTATGAAACACAGCATAATACATCAGTTGTTACTGTAATACTGAACGTAACACTACGGTGTGATCATTCGGTGGTCTTTGGTATGAAACACAGCATAATACATCAGTTGTTACTGTAATACTGAACGTAACACTACGGTGTGATCATTCGGTGGTCTTTGGTATGAAACACAGCATAATACATCAGTTGTTACTGTAATACTGAACGTAACACTACGGTGTGATCATTCGGTGGTCTTTGGTATGAAACACAACCTAATACATCAGTTGTTACTGTAATACTGAACGTAACACTACGGTGTGATCATTCGGTGGTCTTTGGTATGAAACACAGCATAATACATCAGTTGTTACTGTAATACTGAACGTAACACTACGGTGTGATCATTCGGTGGTCTTTGGTATGAAACACAGCATAATACATCAGTTGTTACTGTAATACTGAACGTAACACTACGGTGTGATCATTCGGTGGTCTTTGGTATGAAACAGCATAATACATCAGTTGTTACTGTAGATCCAGAACTTAACACTACGGTGTTATTCATTCGAGTGTCTTTGGTATGAAACACAAAACTATTATCATCAGTTACCTCGACCCAACACTACGGTGTGATCATTCGGTGGTCTTTGGTATGAAACACAACCTAATACATCAGTTGTTACTGTAATACTGAACGTAACACTACGGTGTGATCATTCGGTGGTCTTTGGTATGAAACACATCCTAATACATCAGTTGTTGCTGTAATGTTGATCGCAAAGGTACTGTCTGATCATACTGTCCGATACAGTCGTGTATAATTTATACGTGAATATAAACTACGCCAGAGAGCGGACAGAAGCGAGGATAATTCCTAACCACAAGAATTGCGATAAACAGTTACTCTCCTACTATTAAGTTGGGACAAGAAATCATTATTTATGGTCGTAGAAATTCATACCAGTCTACCAGAAAAGTTGATAACATCAACTATACATAAATGAGCTCAAAACTGACGGTGAAATATCTGGAAATTTCAGTACAAATATACAGTATGAGTAAGACAAGAAGATAGGAAGTGTTCCATTCTCTTTAACATAGCCATTGAAGAATCCTTACAAATAGCATAATTTCTCAAAAGATACGTTAAACTGGAAATAGACTTAAACCTTATGTCATTTACAAATGATTTAAGCCTAGTGGGTTCAGCAGAAAATCACGAAAAATATGTGTATTGACTGAAAACTGTACAGCAAATTTAAGAATGTATGATTAAAAAGCTATTCACTTTTGTCGAAACACAATACTGAACAATATCAATTTACTGTATTAAAGATTAACCAATAAGTTTAGTTGACATCCCTAAATATTCAGGAGTTACTGTGAATAGTTTAAACTCGGATCTCACGTTAAACTGTAGGTTCTTGGCGTCTTATACGCCATTGGTTGTTGGGCTACTACTTGAGCAGGTGGGCCGATCAAGGCAAGAAGGATGTGTCCCAACGGTAAACGACAAAGATCGGAGTAACATAATCCAAGAGACAAAGAATATGATTCCTTAGATAACCACTTTACCTTTAATATGACTCCTCGAACATCTATTGAGTGGTCAGTAATACTGTCACAAAATTAATCTTTATTTTATGGGACTAAAATCCAAAATGCCGGAGGTTCTACAGACTCTTAGACTAAGCTAATTTTGAGAAAGGCCCCTTATTGAAATCGCCAGGTCATCAGATTAGATTAGATCATAGAAATGGCAACCATACAACAAAGTAGGTATTTTAAGCCAAGTATGAATGAGGATTGAGTGTAGGATGATTGTGGCGCGATCTTGTAGTCTTGTTACTGACTAAGGCTCACATGTTCCTTAGACAGAACTGTTAATTAATAGCCCAACAGCTGAAGGCAACTAATGAACCTATAGTTTAACGTGGATACCGATCCACGGCCTCTGAATTACGAATTGGTCTATTTATGAGGATGTTTTTTGTGGATTAACGTAGAATTCAGAGCGGACGTTAATCCACACAAGACAATACTACACCCACCGACCATTTCTCACAACTATCCACAATTCGTGACCTTCAAGTAGTTGGATTACAGGAGTCGCCACCGCCTCAGTACCGTTGCAACCGTAAAACATAGCTAATAACCCTCTCAACACAGAAATGCATTCTTAATGTTAACAAAGTGACGTTTTAATCCCTATTCTGTGATTCTATCCATGATTGATGTTATAAATATGCAATTAACCTTATCCCTAAGGAAACATATAATGTGAAAACGTTAATTCATACTGTGTCATTTGATTTGACATCCTGAACAGTAAAACTATATAAATAAAATTGGAGTTTTGTCTATACATTGCTAGGAATTATGATATATTTGGTTATTTCTACATTTTAGTTAGTTACTGAAATGGCGACCGACCCAGGTAGGTATTTTTACCCAAGTATCAATGAGAAATGAGTGTAAGATGATTGTGGCGCGATCTTGTAGTCTTGTTACTGACTACGGATGACACGTTACTTAATAATGTAAATTAATAGCCCAATAGTCACTGACATGTTTAAGAGACCTAGAGTTTAACGTGGAGTCCGAACCACTGCCTCTGAATTACGAACGAAAAGCCGAAATTAGTCAGTCTTATCTCAATTGTTATTCGTCTGTTTGTCTGTAAAGCTAAACAAGACATTTGTGTTCTTCTTCTCCGTGAAATCGAGACCAACCATAGTTATAGAACTTATTTTCCTTATTCAATACGTTTTGTAGAAGGCTTGTGTTAACTTAAAATAGAATAATGATAAAGTGATTCTATAGAAAGAAATAACCAACATCTGTATAATAAGATCAATATTTGTTTGTTTACATTGATCACTGATTTTAAACCTATTTAAAAATTTTCTCCTATATGTAAATGATATCTTAACGTACAACGAATTTTGAAATTGGTGTAATTTTCTAATTCATAATTGTATATTAGTGCTAAACAATAACTAAGCGGAGAATTTATTTTTTAGGTCTTTAGTTTTATATTTTGTCATGATAATCTTTCTTCTTTACGCTTAATCCCACAACCCGTACAAAAGACGGGCTTTCTGATAGTCTTATCTACAGCCAGGCGGTAGTTATCAGACTGATAATGGGGATTTCCGTAATTACAGTATCATTATAACTGTAAATATAAAACCGATTTCACCGACTTTGAAACCGTTATTCTAACGTTAGAAGTCATTACTGCATTCGTAAATTGAGGAGAACAATACACTGTAGGGTCTATTGTATTTGTGTACAAATTTTCTCTCTGAATAATGACGGGAGTGAATAAGCCAACGTCCTATTGAATATTTTTATCCTATCACTAGTATCCAACTTTATTTTTCATACGGTAATTTCTCTGTATAAAAATTAATGTATGTATGTCCTGTATGCGTTTCCAAACTACTCATCCGATCGCCATGAAATTTTAGAAAGTTGCCCTACAGGCTATGTGTCCGGGAAGGTTTTAGTGAAAAAGTTCGAAAACTCAACGAGTTTCCATTTAAGAGATTAAGTTTCTTTACACATTTTTACGATTAAAACATTTGTTTTCTAAAGCTCCACCAGTTGATTTACTTCCCATTAGCAATGTGATTTTCTATTCAATGCCTTCTGTATCAATCGTCAATTTAAAACTATAAAGTAAATAAATACTGTACAAAATGAACAGTTTTACTTGTCAGTTGATACTCTACAGTTTTAAAGGTTTATGTACCTATTTTTTTCTAACTAAATGTAACGTTTTAACACACTTTTCTTTTAGTGTATAACCAACGTATGGGTCAAACCAAGCCAGGTCTAAGAAAGAGGAGATTATATTCATGATGTTAGTTGTACAATAAGAAACTAAGACAATAATACTCCGACATAACTACTATAAACCAAACAATTTATTTATTTCGCTTACTGATAAATAACGATTACAATGAACTATTATGTTCTCGTGTCCATTAGCGTTGTAGTTGTAGTTTTTTCCTAAAATAAAATCTCGCTAATTTTTGACTCAGTAACATACAAGGTCATGTGTTTTTGTTTCCTTCGATGCAATAGAGTCGAAATTTTCTCTATTCCATTTGTGCTAAGTTAGTACACATGTAGCCTATAATAACTCAAGCGAAAGATTCCTTATTAGCTTTAGAACAGATACATCTCAGTAGCGAAATTCGTTCTCCTTTTGGTATAATTTTTCGTTTTAGAAAAATGATAATATTAAACGAAAATAAATTTTAATAATATCTAATTTTAAGTACTAAACAAGAATTTATTCTTGTACAATATAATTCAGTCCTATGTTTATTACATCTTCATATTCACATTTAATCCGTTTGCGATCTCTTTTTGATTTTTTCTACGAAAAAGTAACCTTATTTTTTGGTATGAAATTATTTATTTTTTACAGATTCCACTCTACTTGTATTTTTATTTCAGTACAAATATTTTTTAGTTTTACAGTATAATATTATGTATAAAAACCGATTTCATTAAGTGGTTATCTGTATAATTTTTTCCATTTTTACGAATTTAAGAAGTACACTGTATCTAATGTATTGTGAATGTATCTCTTTATCCAATCCAACGTTAAAATTTATATATATATATTTTAGTATAAAAATATTTTGTGTATTTTTTTCTGTTGAAAAAAACTCTCGTATGGTCTGATAGCCTTGGTAAAGTGTATTCTCTGCTCGGCGAGTGTCCAGACATATGTCTACATAGTTTTTTGTAAAAAGTTTTTTCGTTTTTCATTTTAAATAAGTTTCATACATTTATTTTTAAAATACACATTATTTTTTTTTTTTCTCTACAGATTGATTTTACTACACAGTATGTTTCTTTCAAGTTTTTATAAAAGTAAAATAATATTTTCATATGAACAATATTTTTTAAACTTGGTTTTTACTCCAGTTGAGATCTATTCTTTTCTTAAATAAGTTTATGTTTTATTAACAATGATACTCTTTTATGTTTATATTATACAAAACCATTTATGCAGTTTTTAAAGGATATGTTTTGTTTATGTAAAATACAGTGTTCTAAAGCAATAATCTTTATTCTTATAATACATACTCATTTATGTTTATAAAAGAAAAATTAATATTAGTAACAGTACCATTTATATTTATTTTTTGTCATAAAAAAAAAACTAGTAGCTAATGTATTTTCGCCATAAAAGATGTTTGAGAATGTATTTGCTCTTCATAATAAATATTTTAAAACAAAAAACAGGTATTTTCACATAATTTTGGGCGTGTAGTTTGACAACCAGTATAACCTCAGCTTTGAAAAAGCTAAGTTCTGGCCTTCTCCTGAAGAAGCTATTTCCGGTGGGAGAAGTTAGTCGGAAGATTTTTTTCCATTTGTGCTAAGTTAGTAAAAAACAATAGCGAAAATTTTTATTAGCTTTAGAATAATTTATTTATAAATTCGTTATATTTTTGGTAAATTTTCGTTCGAAAAGATGACGCTACTGAAAAGGATTTTCCAAATGTAGATAAAATTCCATTTACAGTAAACATGCAGCAACAGGGGGAACCGGTGCTTCTAGGTTTTGTACAATAAATTCAGAAGTTTTTACATGTAATTTTAAAATCTCATATTCTTTTTTTTGAGCTTAAAAATCCTTATATTTCTCCTTGAAGTTTTTTTTTGAGAGAATAAAAAAATTTCACATATTGTATTCTCCAATGACTTTTATAGTTTTTAATATTCCCAATTCATTTTTTTGTATAAAAGGACATTTACCTTCTTGGTTATGTTTATGTAAAAAAAAGTGGTTATCTAGGTAAATCAATTTTTTTTTTTTTTCATAAAAATAGAAAGCTATTTTCGTTGTTGATCGGGGTAAAGATGTTTGAGAGATAATTTTTTCAGATGAAATAATATTTTACAGAAAAATCTGCTTTATTGATAAATTATTCTCATGTTTTGGGCGTGTAGTTTGACAACCAGTTAAAATTAACTTCTCATGTTGATTCCGTTTGCAAAAAGCTAAGTTCTGGCATTTTTTTATTGCGAAACTTAGCCACCTTTTTGGATTCAGAAGTTCTTTTAGTGGCTTACTATGGATTGCTTTTCTCTTATCTTTCATACACTGTTGCAATCTGGGGGTTTGAATGTGAAAATTCAAAACTCTTTTTTAAGTTACAAAAGAGAGCGATTCGAATAATTTGACATGGATATGTCTTAGCTTTGGAGGATGTTAGTGATTTTTAAGATGGAAATAACAGGTTTCCATTGAAACTACCAGGCTATTGTATTGAATTTTTAATATAAAAGAGCAAGAACAGCTGTTTAGTTGAATTAAAAACATTCCCTTTTGACATATCCATGATCTAACCTATTTCCCACAGGGAAGTAAATACAATTTTAACAAGCACCGCGCATTTTCTTGTAAACCACTTTTTGTCAACAATAGAATTGTCACTTTCCCATCTTTATGTATCCTGAACTGCGTAGTATTTGTCAGGAAACATTTTGACCTTTTTCAAAATTCAACCCGCTCCCTCTGCTACGGTTTGAGAAGCCGGCTTGATATAGATATCCCGAAGCACAAAACCTCTTTTTTTGAAAACCACCTCTTTTACAATGGCATAAAGCTATTCAATGCACTGCCAGCCACCTTAAAAGTTGAAACAGACGTAGACAAATTAGACAAAGGGGTTAAGAATCTTCTTTTGTCACGCTGTTACTACAGCATTAAAGACTTTTTAGTCTAATTTAGACTATCTCTGTCGAACAGTTTTTTATGATATTATAATTTTAATTTTAATAATTATTCCTGTAAGGAACACTTCTGTCATGACGCTATTATGCAGTTAGTAACTGTCTTAAATAAAGAGATTTGAGTTTGAGTTTACCCAATATATTTTACACTAACCACGATCTCAAAAGTGTATAAACACGAGTGCCTATAGCATGACAAAGTACCACCTGTTAAGTGATATTGGGAAAGGATAAGGCAAACGTAATAGAGACAGGTATCAGGAGAGAACTTAAAATATATTATTTTCTGTAATATTAATTTCGACCTAGCGGTTTATCTGTAAAAACAGCTTTCTTTCTTCTTCCTCGACTGTAAAAAGTAGTGTAAACAGGTGGTGAAATTAGAAACTGTAAACATTGAAACCTAGGTCATTTACAGCAACTGTGTGTTCTGCATCCCGAACTGTCAAAATTTTCATTCTTTGAAAATGTAAACATTACAACCTAGGACGTTCACCGGGCGAAGCCCGAGGACATTTTAAGAAAATGAATATGCTTGCATGACCTACCTTTGTGTAAAACTTCAAACCAGTCGGTTCAGTATTTTTCGCGATTACTTGCCACGACAAACCCACAAAGAAACAGAAACCACCTCTTCTTTATAATATTATAGATAGATAATCACTTGTTTATCATCAGATACAGTTGCGTGGTGATTAAGTTTTTACGTAAAATGAAAAAAGCTTATAATTTAATTTCCTAGACGACTGCTTAACCCTCGACATCTAATCTTCTTTTCACGACTATAGTGTATACAAGGAATGCTGTCACAAAATTTATCATAGCAGCTAACCTACATACTCTTTCCCATCTTAATCTTATGGAGAGTAGGTAAACTCCTTCATTTATGGATGTTTATGAAACTTGGTGTAAAAGGTAAAAATAAAAATTGCTTCATGCTAGAAATGCCGACTTTCAGTATTCCCCACAGCAGAAAACCTACATACTCTTACCCATGTTAATCTTATGGAGAATTACGAATATTGATCAAACCTGTTATATATTATTATTTATTTGGAAATTCTCTGAGTATGCAGGTCTGCTGCAACGTGACACCGACACAGCAATTAGGTAAGTTATATGAGTGAAGAGTGATCGTAATGAGTGCAATTAGTTTTCTTTCTTGTCGCCCGAAATGGTTTTCCACGTTTGTAGTCAGTTGTATTTAGTGCTCCCCATCGAAAGGAACTTTTCAATCGCCCAGCGGGGCGTAAATATCTCGAGAACGCATACTTGAGTAAGAGCCTTACAAGACGAGGGTGAGTGTGCTGCTGAGATAAGGTGATCGAAGTGTGGAGGGGTTGCCATGGCAACGGGGGTCTGCGAATAGCAGCACCAACTCGTCGAGAGACTGTGAGCAAACATCCAACTTTCATGTTTACGAAGGTTCCGTTTTATAATTTCCTTTTGACAAGGACAATATCTTCACACAACGTGGCCGAGATGGGAAAGTTTTTAAATATTTCACGGACATCGTGAATGACAAAATACTTGTTTAATAAATCTCCCCATACATTCTGTGGTGTCATAATTTGACATATAGGTATAATACCAAATGTGCAATCAGTATGCTAATAATACTTTTGGTAGAAGTGCATAATTAGTTGTTAGTAGAAGTTCAGATATTCATAGAAACTCCTTGAATGTAAACGGTTATACCTTCCAAAGATGCCAAGACTTAAAATACCTGGGTGTAACTATAGATGAAAACAATAATGAAGAGACCGAAATTAAAATTAGACTACTGCAGGGGAATAAATGCTATTGGGCCCTTCAGAAACTGATCAAGAGTAAAATATTCTCTAAAAATACTAAATTGAGGCTCTACAAGAGTATGATTTTACCTATAGTATTTTATGGATCTGAGATCTGGTCACTTACCAAGAAATCGGAAAAGAAACTTATAGTGTTTACGAACTAAGTCCTTCGTTCAATATTTCGACCAGTTTATGATCAAGGTACATGGAGGAAAAGGACCAACAGGAAATTAAGAACTCTCTACCAAGATCCTGACATCATTGCTCTAATCAAAAGCAGAAGATTGAGTTGGGTAGGACACGTTATTACAAGGGAGCTGGTCTAGATTAGATTAGATTATTAAAATGGCGACCATACTACAAGGTAGGTATTTTAAGCCAAGTATGAATGAGGGTTGAGTGTAAGATGATAGTGGGGCGATCTTGTAGTCTTGTTACTGACTAAGGCTGACATGTTCTTAGACAGGACTGTTAATTAATAGCCCAACAGCCGATAGCAACTAAAGGACCTACAGTTTAACGTGGAATCCGAACCACGGCCTCTGAATTACGAATTTGTCTAATTATGAGGATGGTCTTTGCGGATTAACGCAGTATTCAATATTGCGGACGTTAATCCACGCAAGAGAACACTACATCCACCGACCATCGCTCACAACTATCCACAATTCGTGACTTCCAAGTAGCTGGTTTACAGGATGACGCCACATTTAAGAATAGCTTTAGAGCATCTTCCACGAGGCAAACGACCACTGGGGCGCCCAAGACTACGGTGGTGGGATCAGGTGCAGAAGGACATGCAGAAGCTTGATGTTGCACCAGACCTCATGCAGGACCGAGACGGATGGCGTGCGGCTGTTGGCGAGGCCAAAAACCTTTTACGGTTTGAGTGGCCACATAGGTAAGGTACGGTAAGAAGTGCATAATTAATCTATAAATAAGTGTTTGAAATAGTTATTTATGTATTAAGAGTGAAAAGCGCGGGAGGACTTCATACACGCGAGAGTACGATCGTGCGTGAACCCCCAAATAATTGCACTTTTTGTGTTTTAAGAGTAAGAGTATTAGGATTAAGGTGTTTTGAATATCGTAGCTATTGAATATAGTCTCTTGATTTAATGATATGTTTTGTGGCGTCACCCAGGCTATTCAATTTTTATTGTGGAGTTTAGAAATTATTGTAATTATTTGTGTCTATGGCATTTCATGTATTATTAGCGTTACTCGTCCCAGGTTGCTGCAATGTACGACAGTGTGATGTATAAAACAGATAAATTAGTTATAGATTCCCTGGAAAATGTGAAATGGTGGTCAAGTATTAAATGAATGGTCTATTCAGGTATTTTAAGACCAATTATGTATAAGAAATGAATGAACTTTATACGGCTTTAGCCAATAAATATAATCCTAATATATTTTCTCCGCCTTCTTGATTTCTTTAGGTTAGCAACAATATATTTTCAGAAAGAAACCGTGGAGAATAACGAGAAAAAACTATCGTACGATCGTATTCACGACCGATGGCATGGATCCTGAAAAGCGCGTCTTTATCGCTCGAGCTAAATAGTTTAGCGAAAGCGATAAAGACGGTTTTCACGAGAATACATGCAACATTTTTCCTGCAACTGTAATTTTTTGGATGCGTGTTCAGCAAATAAAAATTTGGATTTTAAGAGAATAAATTCTCTCATCCATTACAGCTGAAACAGATGTTTGTATATTGCCAGTTTTACCAACATAATTGAACATAAAGTGAAGTCTGCTGTTTCAGTGTCAGTTGTTGAGTAATTTACCACCAATTTGCTAGGTTATATGTAGTTTAGCAAGGTTTTGTTGGGGCTTTTTCATTTGTGAAATGCGTGTGTCTTTTGCTGTAGAATTACCTTGAGGAGGAAAGCTTTTATAAATAATGTATGTATGTTTCAGTTTTGATAGTAATTGATTACCTTATGGTATTAATTAAATTTTATAGTTTTTGTAAACTTTAAATCTGAAAAGAATTGTCTCAGCCTTGTACTAAAATAAGCCCTACTGTACCTGTAAGTTTCCCACTCAATAAATACAAATAAAGTTTCCATTTTACATTTGATTTAATAGTCTACTATGCAGTTACCAGTATCATTACAATTTAAATCGGTATTCCTACAGTATGACCAACTTAAATGTATGATAAATTACACCACATGGCTATTAAAATGCGTACTGTTTTATACTTTTTCGTTCTTTTGCGTTTGACTTACATTATTTATTTTTCCCAGGAAAATAAAATTACTACTCAATTATATACGATGACTAACAAGTAATTATCTCTTTATAATAGACAAACTTAAAAAGATTAAAAATTACCCAGACAACCATTTTACCTTTAATGTGACACATAACCCATATTTTCACGACAATCAAGTGGTAGTAATACTGTCACAAAATTAACATTGTTCTTAAGGGACTAAAATCCAAGATAGCGGAGGTACTACGGACTGTGCTACTATCGATATTTTGTACACGATAAACATCCGAAACTAAACTTTAATGAGGAACCCTAATTTTGCTTTTGGAGATCAAATATAGGATACCGTGGTGAAACATTTACTCTGGTATATAAAAGTTATTTAATAATATTTATTGAAAACACTGTAAAATTATGGAAAATTGTGTTTTTTAAATAAATAAATAAAAATAATAAAATTGCCTTTTATTATCGGGTGTTTCTCAGTTACAATTGCTTTACAGTTAACTCTCGTCATATTTTGTGTTAATCTAGAACTAATATCATAATAATCTAGAGCTAATAATCCTGTACAAATTTTAAAAATATCTTTAACCACATGTTCAAAACTGGCCAAAGTACCCGTTCTTCGCACGGGTAAAAAGGCTGAGAGGTGTTTAAATTATTGTTAATTAATTTTTTATTGTTTACAACATGACAAAGTAAAAACTATCAAATATTAGGAAAGGATAAGGATTAACATAACAGACGGAGGCATCGGGAGAAAACCAAATATCTACCATTCCACTACTTCGATTCGATCCAGCAGTTTACTGTTAACACAACAGTTAACTGTCAAAATGTAGTGTTCACAGCTGTTGACACTAAATTAATTTTATATTTTCATTCTTTGAAAATATTAACATTGAAACGTTCACGGACGTAGCCCGAGGGATTTTAAGGAAATGAATATGCCTACATACTGCATGAGGTTAAGATCAACCTTTGTGTAAAATTTCAAACCGGTCGGTTCAGTATTTTTCGCGTTTACTTGCCACCGCAAACCCACAACATACAGAAACCACATCTTTATAATATTATAGATAACTCTGAAGCCAATGCAATGTCTCTCAACTGGGTTACTATGAGATGTATTTCTGAATAGTTTATAAAATAATCCCTAATTAATGTTGTTATAGTTGACAAATGCAGCTAAATTTAACATGGCCTTGCTCTCGTTAAGGCTCGAGTAAATGTATAAAACATTTACTTAAGTCTAAAAAACTTTTAAAAATTATGTTTACTTTCCGTAACCAATATAAAATATTGTGTTCCATGAAACAAAATTAGGTCGACGAAATTATCTACAATTGCTTTGATTTCACACTTTTTTACTTTTTAAAACAAGGGAGTGTACTACAATTTTGGTTTAGTTACAAAGAACAACCTGTAAAATAAAGTAATGCTGTTCATTATGTAGCAAGTGAGTCTTTAATAAATCGGTAATTTTTGAAATTATAATAAAAACGATAAAAATACTAAAATATAGCTTTGGCATGTCCAACTCACGCTGAGACACGTTATAGTTCTCGCAGGGTAGTTGTGGCGGCCTGTAGCTATATATAAGGGTAGCGGACTTCCAGACTGTGGGAGGACCGATGCTGCTAGATGTCGAAAGAGAGTCACGTCTCTGTAGAGCCTAGATAATATTAATCATAATCTACTTAATTACATATAGATCATCTGGAGCTGTGAAACCTACGTCTAAGTAGCGAATTTCGTTCTCCTTTTGTTGTAGTTTTTTCTGCGTTAAAAATCGGAATTCGTTTCCAAACTGAGCGGAAGATTAGATGGATTTTTTTGGATGTAACTTCTACCGACAAACATATGAAGTAGAAGAGATCGTGGAGCCGACACTCAACACCTCGTCATGAGGCTCAGCAACCAAGGTTCACGATCTGATAGGGATGAAACCACACACAAGATTACTCAGGGTAGTTTTGCCTTTCGCTCTACTTGATTCTACAATAATTTATAGTTAAAGTGATTTTTAATCATGTTGTTCATTAAGTATGTACATACTCCAACTTTTTAATAATAAAAAAATTGAAATAGCCTGAGGTCCAAGACATAAGGGTGAACTAAAAAAAATTAAACAGAGGCTTGTTACGCGACATGTAAAATAGAACACTGTCTTTCCCCCAGGAAAGGCAATGTTCAAGATTTCCATAGGTCTAGGATGAAACAATCGAACATAAATCTTATCATTTAAGTTGGTTTGTCTTGAAACTTCAGATAAGATTGTGATAATACGTGCTTTTCAGCAAATAAAATCGTAAGTTTTATTTTTATATTTTTCGCAGTTTTTGTTTCCATTTTCTGTTTGTTTAAGAAAAAGGCGTAGTTTTTATCTTAATTCCAAGAATTCTTTTCAATATATTAGTTTTTTCACAATCATATACCTCAAGTCGCATGACAATCTTCTAATGAAAAATGATTTACTTCTCTGTGGGAAATAGGTTAGATCAGGATATGTCTAAAGGGAATGTTTTCAGTTCTTCTAAACAGCTGTTCCTATTCTTTATATTAAAAATTCAATACAATAGCTGTGGTAGTTTCTATGGAAACCTGTTACATGTGTTTCATCTTACAAATTACCAACACCCCCCCCCAGAGCTAAGACATCTACGTCAAAACTTTCGTGTTGGCTCCTTTGACTTATGTATATCTTGAAAATGGTGGAATCTTTTTAAATTTCCATTGCCGTACTCTTACACGAACACCCCATTCACAATGAAGGCTTATATTGAAATTTAAATTTTCTCGTTTGTAATTTTTGGTTTTTCGTCGAAACGTACTCGTAGTTAAAAAGCAGACGTCAATCCACACCAGAGAATATCACAGCTATGAACCTTCACTTATATCATCATTCATTTTAACTATTTACTATTTGTCACTGAAGAAATTAAGGTAACTGATGTCTCCTAAGTACAGTATTTGCCGTAGACAAATACAAAAAAATACTACATAGTATTTGGGTAAACCTGAGTCTTTTATAACTGAATGAGGTTTTGGGGATAGTAATTTAAACTTATTTTTAAAACCAAGATTTCAGAGTTTTGAAAGTTTTGAAAGTTTTTTGCACATATTTTCCGGTATTCAGTATTCAAGGGGCAGCAAAATAGCCATTAGATTAGATCGTTGAAATGGCAACCATACTACAATGTAGGTTTTTTTAAGCCAATTATGAATGAGGATTGAGTGTAGGATAATTGTGGCGCGATCTTGTAGTCTTGTTACTGACTAAGGCTGATATGTTCATTGGCAACTAATGGACCTACAGTTTAACATGGAATCCGAACCACGGCCTCTGAATTATGAATTGGTCTAATTATGAGAATAGTCTTTGTGGATTAACGTAGTATTCAATAGTGCGGACGTTAATCTACACAAGAGAACACCACATCCACCGACCATCTCTCACAACTATCCACAATTCGTGATCTCCAAGTCGCCACCGTCCCAGTCATATTATCTAATCATATTAAACTATGTGATTAGGTGAGATGTGACACCTAATACTGTGTTAAACTCACCACTAATTGTGTAATTGTGTACTACTATTGTAATGTACGTGTACCAGACAACTTTCTCACCTTTCCTAACAGAATGTAATCTCACGACAAACACGAAGCGGGAAGGTAACGGATAATCGCGAAGATATCCCGCGCCAGATAAGCGAGAGGACGACGGTTTACGGCCGGAGAAACGTCCAATTAGAGCCGACTCGCGCTGGACGACACAAACAAGTCCATCAAGAGTAGCGACAAACACTCGCATTCCGAACATGAAAACTCCATCTGGCGGTTCCCTGGGTGGCAGTCGTGATATCACACAATGTGATGTGTGCGGGCTTGTGATATACACGTAGGCCTACTACAACTGTTGGTAGATACACCAGGAACTTCAACTGTGACGGAGGCGTGAGCTACTGGAAGATCACGAATTTTGGTTATGTTAAATGATTTTTATTGCGGACATTTTCCATTACGATTTTATGTAAAACAAAGTTTCACGACGTTTCGGGATCTGGAATCTGATCCCTTCCTCAGGTGAACTAATATTTAAAACATAACAAAATTAACACATAATCAGAACTAAGCCGGTATAAAACTGTAAACTTAAAAGTTTGAAGCGGTGAAAAAACAAAAAACCATTCACTAACCATTACACACATAAGAAACCAAACACGTACACTCGTCACGGAGACTCAAAGACAACTTAGAGAGTTGTCTTTGAGGCAAAAGGCTTAGTCCGGATTATGTGTTAATTATGTTCCCAAAACGTCGTGAAACTTTGTTTT
The DNA here is from genome assembly GCA_023375725.1 of Nephotettix cincticeps. Classification (NCBI taxonomy): domain Eukaryota; kingdom Metazoa; phylum Arthropoda; class Insecta; order Hemiptera; family Cicadellidae; genus Nephotettix; species Nephotettix cincticeps. The sequence goes on from CM041790.1 coordinate 57,481,136, forward strand.
ACATAAAACCGTGATGGAAAATGTCCGCAATGAAAATCTAAATAACATAAATCCACCATCACCAATAATGAATTTCAAACAATTAGGGTTAGTTATAAGCGAAGGTATGTGGCTGTGATATTTTCTGGAGTGGATTTACATCCGCACTATTGAATACTAAGTTTATCCTCAAACACCTTCATTAATTATTAGACCAGTTTGTAATTCAGAGGCTAAATTGTGGTTCGGATCCCAAGTTAAACTATAGGTCCCTTAGATATGCCATTGACTGTTAAGCTAATAATTAACAGTTCTGTCTCCTTATTCAGTAACAAGACTACAAGATCGCGCCACAATAATCTTACACTCATTTCTCATTCATACTTTGCTTAACATACCTGGACAGGTTGCCATTTCAGTGACTAAATAACTATGAATTTAGTCTATACGTTTCTTACATGGATTTATGACGAATTTCAGTTATTTTTTTACGTTTTATCAAAGGTAAACCAGGTTTTATACACCTGAAGGACAGCAAAAATTGGCCCTATTTCAATCAATAAGCAAAATTATGGTTCGGATCCCAAGTTAAACTGTTAAATGCCATGGGCTGTTGGGCATTTAATTAATAGTCCTGTCTAACATGTCAGTCGTGCCACAATCATCTTACACTAATTTCTTATTCATTCTTGTCTTAAAATACCTACCTGTATACGTCATTCAGAGAGGAAGTAGTAGAGGTAACGCGCTTCTCTTTTGGCAGTTTCGTTAGTTGATATTTGCATAGTTTACTAGGGAAAGTTATAAGCGAATTCGAAATATTCTTACATTAATTTTACATTGAGGTTATATTGCATTACGATATTTATGGTAAATGTTTAAATGTATCCCAATCCAACTAAATTTTCCCTCATAAAAATATCTTCAACTTGGCACGGTGACAGATCCAACAAGCTTCAACAAGTAGATTAGTGAGGACGCGAGCCAAGTTTGAAAATAGCGTCGAGGGGGAGTGGCCAGCCTCGGGGGTATAAATAAGATGGCTATAAACAAGCGGCACACATGACAAGGCTTGGGGCATTAATTCTGCTGACATTGCAGAGTCGGGCGTTTATCTGGCGTGCCGCAGGGCATTAATTTTAGCCCCAAGATTTACATACGACGCGGCCTGCTCTTGCACGTTCGAACCTTCCGTCTTGCTGGGTAATTTATGACTTTTATTATCTTGTAAAACCTGCTACTCGGTTTTGTTACTGCTCATCTATAATATTTTAAAGTTGAGGCTTGTTTCTGTATGTTTTGGAATACAAACGCGAAAATTATTGAACCGACCGGTTTGAAATTTTACACAAAGGTAGATCTTAAACTCATGCAATTCATGGGCATATTTATTTCCTTAAAATCGCCTCTGGCTAATCTCCATGAACGTTTCAATATTTACATTTTCAAAGGATATCAACATAAAATTACTTAAATGTCAACAGCTGTGAACACTAATATTTGACAGTTCAGGAAGAAGAAGAAAGAGCTGCTATGACCGTCCTAGATTTCAATGTTTACATTGTACAATGTCAACATCTGTTTAAACTACATTTTGACAGTTCGGGAAGAATAAGAAAGAAAGTTAATTTTTACAGATAAACAGCTGGATCGAAATTAATATTGTCGAAAAGGGTAGATTTTAAGTTTTCTCCCGATGATTCTCTCTATTACGTTATTCCTTATCCTTTCCTAATATTACTTAACAGGTGTTACTTTGTCATGTTGTCGACACTCGTGTTTTGTCATTTTGTTAAAAATAAAAAATAAATTAACATATAACATAATAAATTAACCTCGTGAATATAATTCTAGAAATACAAGAGTGTTGTGGAAACCGTAGTTAAGAGCGATGGCCTGTGAATGATATTTCATGGTTAGGAATAACGTCTACGCACTACACTACGTTCATATGTGTTATATATATTAACTCTATAATTCATATAATGCATCCGCAAAAATACCATAATCGTGGTTAGACCAGTTCGTAGTTCAGATGAAAAATTATTGTTCGGATCCCACGTTATTTCTACGTTTTGTGGGACCCTTAGACACCATTGGCTGTTGGGCTATTAATAAATTATCAGTCCTGTCTAAGGAACATGTCAGCCTTAGTCAGCAAAAAGACTACAAGATCGCGCCACAATAATCTTACACTGTTTCTCATTCATGAATAGAACGCCATTTCAAAAACGTAATAAAATCTTCTTAACTGTTCCTGTATTTGTGTTTTCACAGGGATATTTTCAGTCTCCATCGGTGATAGTTAATCCTGTTCTTTGTTTTTTGGCGTTTATCTTCAAGGTAGCGTGCTTATCTTTTTATATTTTAATAATATGTGATTTGTGTTTAAGTCTCCTGTTGTAAAACCGGTAATCTTGAAATATGTTTTCATTACACAATATAAAAAAATACTTCAAGTCTTAACGTTTAAGTATGCGCTTTCCTTGGCCTACATATACGTATATACAGCCAGAACCTAATACATGAAATATAGATTATTTCACTTACCGTAGGTACAACTGAATATTTATACTGTATCATAGAGGTCTGCACTGTGGGTTATCATTAATTTAATATTTTACTTTTACTTATAAAGTGAAAAAAATAACTGTGGTTGTAAAGTGTATATCATTTTTTTACTTTTGCATTACGAATATATATTTGCTTGTATCTGACTGGGTATCATACTTGTAAAATGTTCCGACTTTATCCGTGAGGTTCAATTCTGGAATCAGTCGCCATTTTAGTTGGGCAATTTATTATCTCAAAATTAGATAATGTAGTAACAAATCAGGGTTTAGATCGAAAATATAATATATACCTTAGTCTGTCTCCAGTTCAATGTTTTATTTTTCGTTACATGTTTCGGCTTACGCCATTTTGAAACGATTTCACTTGGAATATATTATGTTGATGTAAATAAAAACCTACATAATTTATACAAAACATTGCACAACAAATACTAACTTAATTAAAATACTCGTAAGGCACTAACCTAGGGTCATTAACCCTAGGAACCTTCCGTCAGGAAAGTTTAAATCAAGTCCTATTATATGTGTTATCAGTGGTCAAGTAATCCGTAGATGTATATAAGTTTTCACCACAAAGGACGTCAAAAATATAATTAGATTTGAATTGTAGTTTGTCGTTTAAAATGAATCTGTTTAAATCTTGGTTCTTGTGTCATTTATGTATTTAAAATGTTTCTAATGCATCTATTTTGTTTCCTTTTTGACTGTCAATCAGGTGTTGGGCAAGTATAGATTTTTGTGTGTCTGCCCTCGGGTTCGGGCGATGCTCTACATATCTAGTTTTAAATGCCCTCTGTTTAGCCAATGTAAAAACTCATACATTCACATTAATTTATTCTATATATCATTTTTATTATTATCTCATTAGTTCAATTACAGTTCGGGGCTAACAAGAGAAATTTTAGATAGTTTTTTGTCGTTTTTGATTTTTGTGGTATCCTAAAAAATATCAACACCTATAGGTGCAGCCTGTTGTAATAAATTAGGCACGATAGTAACGACCAGGTGTAACGCAATACACATATCATATTCAATCAAATTAGTCGTTTATCTTTTAATGAATCAATAAACGATTCGCCCACGTGGATACGTGAGACTCTGAGGGAACAGACAAGACCAGCACAGCGATCAGAGGAGTCCGCCTGTCTTGTGCGGGCCGGGTTAAATAAATTGACTCTGTCGGGACTAGTAGTATCGGGTTATTAATATTGGAGACAGTCTCACGGCCGCCTCCAGTCATCCGGATCGGCTCGCTACGGTCCGGACGGCGACCGCGCAGAACGGGCGACCAAGAGACTTCTAAAGGCGGGTTTACACGCTACGAAAAATTGAACGACAGACCGTCGTAAACGATGTGTCGAAAATCTGATGTCCGTTTACACGTACCATATTTTCGGTCAAGTCAGTTGGTAGACCTGTCTGCTTTTTGATCGATCTCTTGATATTTTTCTCTAACTCGGTGGAGGCTTTCTTGTTTCTATCAGAATAATCCTTGCTTTTGGTTTGCCACAAGGAAGTAGAGTTTCGGTACAATTCACGTAGGTCTGACATTCCACCGAAGCAAACTTAAATAATAAACAAAACAACATAAACATCTACTAAAAAAATACGGTATGCACTAAAAACTGTCAAGATGGTTTCAAAACGGCGGAACTGAGGTACAACGCTTCAACAATACCAGTGAAGAGACAAATTTGACGGAGTAGCTGTTTACTCGTTCTGACTTGTCGTTGCAAACCTAAGAAGTTTGTGGAAATTTGCACAACTCTTCCAACCTGGCTCCAACCTAGACAAGTCGTAACGACTTGCGGTTTACACACATCGACTTGCATGCAACGACTTATCGTTCAGACAAGTTGTTAAAACTTATCAAATATTTATTTATAACGTGTAAACCGGCCTTAAAGCACACTACTCTCCCAGAACTCTCAGAGACTTCTTGTGCGTCAGTTTCAAAATGCTGTTTCTGGAACAAAATAATCTCTTCTACAACACAACGATTCTTCTACACTTCAAAAAGGATCCCCCGCAACTAAATGAGACTTCTGAGTTTATGAGATTATTTTATACACAAAAACACAAATACATCTCAGAGAGACTAATATCCAATAACTAACGGAGACTTCTGAATAATGAGGCTATTTTATACATAAAAACACAAATACATCTCAGAGAGACTAATCTCCCGCAACTAACGGAGACTTCTGAATTAATGAGGCTATTTTATAAAAATAAACACAAATACATCTCAGAGAGACTAATCTCCCGCAACTAACGGAGACTTCTGAATTAATGAGGCTATTTTATACACAAAAACACAAATACATCTCAGAGAGACTAATCTCCCGCAACTAACGGAGACTTCTGAGTTAATGAGGCTATTTTATACACAAAAACACAAATACATCTCAGAGAGACTAATCTCCCGCAACTAACGGAGACTTCTGAATAATGAGGCTATTTTATACATAAAACACAAATACATCTCAGAGAGACTAATCTCCCGCAACTAACGGAGACTTCTGAATAATGAGGCTATTTTATACACAAAAACACAAATACATCTCAGAGAGACTAATCTCCCGCAACTAACGGAGACTTCTGAATTAATGAGGCTATTTTATACACAAAAACACAAATACATCTCAGAGAGACTAATCTCCCGCAACTAACGGAGACTTCTGAATTAATGAGGCTATTTTATACACAAAAACACAAATACATCTCAGAGAGACTAATCTCCCGTAACTAACGGAGACTTCAGAAGTAATGAGGCAATTTTAAACACAAATACATCTCAAAGAGACTAATCTCCCGCAACTAACGGAGACTTTTGAGTTAGTGAGGCTATTTTATAAACAAAAACACAAATACATCTCAGAGAGACTAATCTCCCGCAACTAACGGAGACTTCTGAATTAATGAGGCTATTTTATACACAAATACATCTCAGAGAGACTAATCTCCCACAACTAACGGAAACTTCTGAATTAATGAGGCTATTTTATAAAAATAAACACAAATACATCTCAGAGAGACTAATCTCCCGCAACTAACGGAGACTTCTGAATAAATGAGTCTATTTTATAAAAATAAACACAAATACATCTCAGAGAGACTAATCTCCCGCAACTAACGGAGACTTCTGAATAAATGAGTCTATTTTATAAAAATAAACACAAATACATCTCAGAGAGACTAATCTCCCGCAACTAACGGAGACTTCTGAGTTAGTGAGGCTATGTTATACACAAAAACGCAAAGATATCTCAGAGAGACTAATCTCCCACAACTAACGGAGACTTCTGAGTTAATGAGGTTATTTTATGCACAAAGACAAAAACACAAATACATCTTAGAGAGACTAATATCCCGACTAACGGAGACGCTGAATTAAATGAGGCTATTTTATACATAAAACACAAATACATCTCAGAGAGACTAATCTCCCAAACTAACGGAGACTCTGTTAATGAGGTATTTTATACACAAAAACAAATACATCTCAGAGAGACTAATCTCCCGCAACTAACGGAGACTTCTGAATAATGAGGCTATTTTATACATAAAACACAAATACATCTCAGAGAGACTAATCTCCCGCAACTAACGGAGACTTCTGAATAAATGAGTCTATTTTATAAAAATAAACACAAATACATCTCAGAGAGACTAATCTCCCGCAACTAACGGAGACTTCTGAATAAATGAGTCTATTTTATAAAAATAAACACAAATACATCTCAGAGAGACTAATATCCAATAACTAAAGGAGACTTCTGAGTAATGAGGTTATTTTATACACAAAAACATCTCAGAACACAAAAACGCAAAGATATCTCAGAGAGACCAATCTCCCGTAACTAACGGAGAATTCTGAGTTAATGAGGCTATTTTAAAACCAAAAAGCAAAGGCATTCCATTAAAAGTATAAGTATTTAATTAGTATAAGTATTTTATTAATTTAAGTATTTAATTAGTATAAGTAAAAGTATTTTTATTTTGTGTATTTCTACGCCAGTGGCATTTTTAACGTTTTGATGGGGAACGGTCCAAACCCGTTCAATATTTATTCAAAATAATATGTTGCTTACCATGCTTCTTAACTCTGAGACGTGGCGCTTAGCCAGACTGGTCTTAAAAAGAAATCCATAGCAGAGAATGGAAGAACGGAGAAAGATGGCGCAGAGTTGTTGGTGAGGCCAAACACCTACTTAAGTACTAAGTAAATTCACTTATTGTTAATTATTCTTAATTTCCGCAGTCTCACAATAAATATATTGACATCAAAAATTATTTTTAAAATCTCAGTTTTTATATATTTTTTCTCAATATTTTGCCACAATTCAATGAAGAAATCTCTACGTGGAACGATGCCTTAGCATAGACCACAGTTTTGTTATCGTACTATAAAAGTTTATTTAAAAGACGTGGCGTTGTCCTGTAATACAGCTACTTGGAGGTTACGAATTGTGGATAGTTGTAAGCGATGGTCGGTGGATGTAGTGTTCTCTTGTGTGGATTAACGTCAGCACTATTGAATACTACGTTAATCCACACAAGACCATCCTCATAAATAGACTAATTCGTAATTCAGAGGTCGAGGTTCGGATTCACGTAAAACTGTAGGTTCCTTAGATATACCATTGACTGTTGGGCTATTAGGTACCTTTGATAATTTTACATTCTGGTAAATACAAGCACGCACACACATCAAATATTCGTTAATGATAAATATCGATCATTTATACATTTCAAATAGCAAAAGGAAAAATGATTCCAGTTCATCAAACAGCTGTTCTTAAATCCAAACTATGACGTTACTATTTCAAATATTGGTGGCGCAAATTGCCAACAAAATGTGATTTTTAATACCAATACTGCACATGATCCCCTAAAACTGTAAAATATACGTGGTCAACAAAACTAATCATTTTGTACAGGACGTATTTAATTTATAGTTTTACAAGAATGAATGATTCAGACGGCATTGGATAGTTAATATATTGCTAATGAATTGTTTACATAGTGTTGTTTTCATTTGAAAAAAGCTGTTAATTTTGTAAACACTAAATTTATAAAACCTGACACGGCACAGTTTTATGCTCTCTGGGTCGGAGCCCTTTGTATAGATTTGTATTTAACTTCTCAGAAACCATCCTCGGACATTTTCATTACAAATCTTTTGAGCGGTCCGGAGTCAATTTATGCAACATACAAACATATATACATACTTCATCTTTTATATATTAAGATTTCTTTGATATACGTTCAAAGTACAGTATGATTTGAATGGGGAAACACCACAAAGTACAATGAAAATGATGAAATGTGATTCAACTCAAGGCAAGTTAAAGTTACCGATGAGGCCGCCAGGGTCGCTGTCCGCGCGGCAGCATCGATCTCATCCTCCTCCACCCACGGCCCACGGCACGCCGGGGACTCAGGTGGACGCCGGTGGGAGGGTGCCGGGGCGCGTCGCGTCGCCTGTACCGCGGTTGTATCAGGGCGGCAGAGCGCGCTAGGCGACATGCCAACACGACACTGCAGCCGCCACACGGCGACGAGCCGCCGGGCCAGTGAAAATGTCGGTCCGGGTATCGATCTGCTCCTGGTACTCTCTGAATTTTCGAGTTCATTCTGGAAGGGAGCCCGCCATTTCTTTTTTCTCGCATTTAAGAGTTTCTCATCCATATGTAAGGGGGTGAAAACATTTAGACACGTAAAAGCTTGCAGTACCTGCACTTCGTAGCGTTGTTTTGTACGAGAAAAACTTGTACTTGGTGTCCTTTTAAAGAATATTATATTTACTAGCAATCTACTGATGAAAATTCAAATTTACCCAGTGGATATATGGTAAATATATGGTAAACTGTATCTAAAAATAACCTCTTCATAAAATAGTATAAGAGGGTTTTCAAGTGCCTTCTTGTACGTGGGTACTGGGAGAGCAAGTCCATTTCTGTACGTGGGCACTAAGAGAGCAAGAACCTTTCTGTACACGGGCACTGGGAGAGTAAGTACCTTTCTTTACACGGGCACTGGGAGAGTAAGTACCTTTCTGTACACGGGCACTGGGAGAGTATGTACCTTTCTGTACACGGGCACTGGGAGAGCAAGTCCCTTTCTATACGTGGGCACTGGGAGAGCAAGTACCTTTCTATACGTGGGCACTGGGAGAGCAAGTACCTTTCTGTACACGGGCACTGGGAGAGCAAGTCCCTTTCTGTACACGGGCACTGGGAGAGCAAGTCTCTTCCTGTACGTGGGTACTGGGAGAGAAATTTTCTTCCTGTACGTGGGCACTGGTAGAGCAAGTCCTTTCTGTACAAGTGCACTGGGAGAGCAATTTCCTTTTTGTACGTGGGCACTGGGAGAGAAAGTCCCTTCCTGAATGTGGGCGACAGTACCGACTAAAAGTGATAAAATTTCAACCAATATAATAGGCCTGTAAGCAATGGAAGCATCTTGTGTAATTTCAAACCATTTTCTATTTTGTCTTTCGAACTGTGTCGCTGGTGCCAATGTCACAATGAGTCGCTAGCGTTCACAGCGATACTGACTATTCCCTTTTCTATGTAGTCATTTTCATGTTGCTAATTGGCCTACCACGAACGTAAAAACACAAATATTATCAAATTTCTCAATATTGACATTTTAGTATAGTTGCCAACCCGACGATGGCGCGCGCAGTCTTGGGTACAAGATGGAGCTCGCTATGTAGCCTAACCTACAAACGTCTTTCCTTGTATAGTTTTCTCACATCTTCTTTTTTACATAAGCGTACATAGGCAAAACTATGTATATGTAACTATCTATAAGCAACAGCTTCCGCCCTTTCGCTTTTTAAGAACACAGCGAAACTAATGCTATAATGGAAAAGTTTCGAATGCTGAAATTAATCTCTCGAAAATTTTTGATTGTTCATCCTTTAGCGAGATGTCCTTACTGAAATTTTGAAGTAATTTTGGTTTTCTGACGAAAAGTTTTGTGTCGAGATGTCCTTGACGAAATACTTCACCGATATGTTAAGACGAGAGGTTTATCTTGAGATGTAAATGCGGAGATTTTGCACTTAGATGTGTTTAAAAAACTACACAATTAACAATCGAGAGAAACATTTCGATTGTTTCAACATCTCACAATCACGTATATCTAGATATTCATTGTTTCGATAATTATAGACACCCGTGTTGTTCACAATCACAACGTAGGAACGTAGGCCCTACTTTAACAAGGTGATACAAGCGTTCCGCTGGCATTGTTTCAGACCTTTGACGGGCGTCGTCAAAAGCCTGAATACCGTAATCTTTGTACATTTATTTTTAATTTATTTTTTTTTCTATATTACCACTATATTTTTCTTTAGTTTTTTTGAGACCATCTCTAATTTTTGGGAAACCACAAACTTACACACTGTTACAACATCGATGTTTTGTTAAACGAACTAAACAAAGATAAATTATATTTTTTAAGTAGCCTTTGGTTACCCACAAGGAGAACTAATGGATGTTTACATCTAATGTAATACTAATACATTGTTTGAGATTAAAGAATTTTTGTTACAACAAATAAACGTAGTATTAAAAAGATACGTTGCTCACAGAATAAGTTCAGTAGGTGAAAAAAGTCTACCCCCGTACGTTTGTACAACTATTGTTCAGCTTAGAATCATGTCGACGTGAACCTAAATCAAAACCATCACCGTACATTTGATATGTAATATTTATTATTTTATATTTTTATTATATATTTTTCTGTGGTCAAGCTTTTTTTGAATACGCCACTACCTCATTTCGAAATAAAAAACCTCATTTCGTTATGTATTCAATCTGACGAGATTCAACACTTCCGGTTTTTGGGGGGGATGGGGTCCAAAAACCCTAGATTTTACCGTAGAACGTAGAATTAAGATAAATTAATATTTAATAACTACAGTATGGTTACAACCTCTTGAACAATCCCGATATGTACTTTAAAAAGTTTTTAAGAGAAACGATCCAATAAACCCTAATGTTTTTACAGTCTACCATCGACCTATTGTTTGAAAGTAATTAATTATTTGTTACATGGGCCCAGAATCGAACCCGGCAACCCTTGTACTATGAGGTGAGTGCTTTACCAACAATCTAACCAGCCATGTAGAGTGGTAATGATGTGTTTTTCCCAAAAATATTTTAAGGTACATAGTGGAGACCTAAAAAGACTACGTTAACCCGCAAAGACCATCCTCATATTAGACCAGTTCGTAATTCAGAGGCAGTGGTTCGCATACCGCGTTAAATTGTAGGTACCTTAAATATCCCATTTACTGTTGGGCTATTAATTAACAGTTCTGTCTAAGGACTATGTCAGCCTTATTAAGTAACAATACTTCAGGATCGCGCCAAAATCATCCTACACTCATTTCTCATTCATACTTGGCTTAAAATAACTTCGTGGGTTGGTCGCCATTTCACTTACTAACAAACTAATTGACAACCATCTCGGTTTTCAGAAAATACGTCACAAGTGGAGACTAACCGTGTAAATTTTCAATCCATTCAGCGCACAGAGGATATTTTAATTATATTATTAATTAATATAGTTTGGATTCACAACAAAAAAGTGTTGGAATATGTCGAAATGAAAAATACGATCCTTTAATCATTTGCTAGAGAACAGTTTGAGTATAGTCTATAAATAACCACTTTCACGAAAGAAAAACATGAATATTAAAATCGATACCGATCTTTTTATCACTGCATTGTGCAATACGTAAAAAGTGTATTTTTTGCGAATTTAAATTTTAGAGTACAAAAATTGTAATGCACGCCATTGGAGAAATTCGTATTCCTTCCCGATATTGATGGCCACCATTGTTGTGCTAATAATAATCGGTCAAGTGCCAGATCGTTGTAAGTAGAGAATAGTTGTGTGGTTGAACAGTTGTGAGAAATATTGTAAAGTTCCCATAAAGTATAAATACCATATTTCGATACCCACGATAAGTTTTAACTTCCTACAGTTTATGTGATGGATATATTTTCAGGGCATTTCATGAGGTAGGTCCATACGTGACAATTTTGTTTCTGTAATAATACTCTGGTCTAGAGATACGGTAGCTGGAGGTAAGTATTACAGTCAAACAATAAATTATCGGTTTATTATTGGTGCCCTTGGAAAATGCAACTGTCATGTTATTCAAGAATGAAGATAGGTAACTAGATTTACGTGAGCAATCAGTTACAAAAATATGTTTGTCGACAAACATCACTTTTGATAAACTTAAAATGGTGCACTTCTCAGCTGTCCGGAAGGTCTAAAATGGCGACACTTCTCAGCTGTCATGGAGGTCTAAAATGGGTACACTTCTCAGCTGTCATTGAGATCTGAAATGGTTACACTTCTCAGCTGTCAGGGAGGTCTAAAATGGATACAGTTCTCAGCTGTCATTAAGGTCTGAAATGGTTACACTTCTCAACTGTCAGGGAGGTCTAAAATGGTGACACTTCTCAGCTGTTAGTGGGGTCTAAAATGGTGACACTTCTTAGCTGTCAGGGAGGTCTAAAATGGTGACACTTCTCAGCTGTCAGGGAGGTCTAAAATGGCGACATCTCAGCTGTCATGGAGGTCTAAAACATGGGGAACACTTCTCAGCTGTTAGGGAGGTCTAAAATGGTGACACTTCTCAGCTCTCAGGGAGGTCTAAAATGGTGACACTCTAGCTGTCATGGAGTCTAAAAAATGACACTTCTCAGTAGGGGTCTAAAATACATCAGCTGTCATGGAGGTCTAAAACATGGGGAACACTTTTAGTATGACATTGCGTTGATTTAAAAACTTTTTTCGTTACATTTTACTAACTTGGTACATAACTTCATGTTCAATCGAATGGATTTTGAAGTCGTCTCTGACACGTCTCCTGAGAGTTTTAAAAAGAATTTTATCAAAAGTAATCTCTTCATATACGATTTACGATTTAAGTCCAAACAGGGTTTACCTTTAAAAAATGAAAATAGTTTTATATAAATTTATATTTTTAACCAAGTAGCCAAATTCGGTTTTTTAATTTTCAACTCTATTCCTGTCTCTTACATCTTTTCGTTTTTATTTTTTAACGGCTTAGTCCGGATTATGTATTAATCTTACCATGTTTTAGGTCCCAGCTCACCTGAGGACGAGGTCAGATTCCAGATACCGAAACGTCGTAAACTTTATATTTTATATTCAAATTCTAGTTTGTAAGAGACAGTTTTACAACTGTATTACAATCGTCTAAACACTGTAGATTTACCTACAGCATTGCAAACTAAATCACAGTAACCTAATAATTATGGAATTCGCATTTAAATCAACTAAACTGTTACAAAAAAAACACAGTACAAATTAAAAAATTATATGTTTGAGAAATTATGTGTTTAGAAATTCACTAACTGAGTTGAAGACACTCTCATTTAGAAGTTTCTTTAGTCTTGATCTGAACAGACCGGAAGACTTTGCAGTCTTTATGTTATCTGGTAAGTGATTACACAATTTCGGCCCGAGATTTTGAGGATTGGAAACAAAATATTGTTTATGTCCCACGATAAAAAGTGTATAAGTGATGGAAAATGTCCGCAATAATAATCTAAATAACAATGTTTTTTGTTACAGCCTTTGTAGCCTATGAAGCATTATGATGATTCTCTAAAAGCAACTAGGCCATCCTTCCCAGAACGAACATTAGTACTTATTTCAACCTCCAAACTGAGGACGTAATCTCCTAATCCCATACATATTCATCCTCGAGATCACGAGGTTGGGACAGCCGTAATGGCCTGGCGGGGCGACCGCGGTATAGAAAACAGACAAAAAGTGCCATAAAGACAGGTTATAACGCGAGGCCATCCTCCGCAAGACGGAGTGTAGAGAATACATTAGCTTGTTATCAGTGAGAGAATGTAGGGAGGGGAGCGTTATTTCGAGACCGCTGCACGACGAACACGATCTGTACAGTCGCGGCGGCAAGTGTGCTTAGGTACAGTCCGAGCAGGCAGTAGCGCCTGCCGCCACTGCTGAGTGCTGGTTACAACACCTCTACAAAAACTCTCTCCCGCATTGCGGGCTACTGCTATTGCTACTGCCTACTGACTACAGTCTGAGGCAAGAGTGTCGCATCTCCTGCACGATTATCACTCTACTGAGCAATCCATTTTATGATTTTAGTCCTTTATTTGAAATTCATTATTGGTTATGATGGATTTATGTTATTTAGATTTTTATTGAAGACATTTTCCATCACTATTTTAAGTGTTTTAAATGTTTCACGACGTTTCGGGATCTAGAAACAGATTGGCATGATTGTCATTGAATTGTTTGTAAAATTTTTACCGTCTTAAACTTTTTTTGTTTTCAACTTTATACCGGCTTAGTCCGATTTATATAATATTTGTGTTATGTTTTAGGTCCTTGCTCACCTGAGGACGGATCAGATTCCAGATCCCGAAACGTCGGGAAACTTATAAAAATCTAAATAACATTTTAATTGTGTTGCACACCTTCGTTTCCAAAGCTCACACGAACATAACCTTTTAACTACTCTGAAATGTTTGAATCATATTACGGTACTTAATAGTGTTACACGTATGTTTAATATGTATATAATATTACATATTACTTGATGCGGCAACCCGATTTGCCTTCAATATGTGTTTAATTTACTCACTATAAAATTGGGAACACGAATACACAAAAATACACGGATCTCGAATACATTATGTATTTCACCGAGTACGGTAGTTGTTAACTGCTGTTTTTTATAAATACGTTTTCTGATAACTGTGCAATTATTGTTTGGAAAATATATAGAATAAAACTACGACAGTTATAAATAGAATACGGTACTGAAGCCGTTATCACGACGCATTTTACTGTAATGTTCCATTACGAGTAGAAAGTCTATAAAAACTGTTTGATTTACTTCCCTGTGGGAAATAGGTTAGATCATGGATATGTCGAAACAGCTGTTCTTATTCTTTTATATTAAAAATTCAATACAATAGCCCTGGTAGTTTCTATGGAAACCTGTTACATGTTTTCCATCTTAAAAATCACTAACACCCCCCCCAGAGCTAAGACATATCCATGTCAAAATAACTAAAATACTTAAAATACTAGATTTAACTTATGAAAAAAACAGGAGAAAAAATTCTGCAAATCATACACTGAGCAGATTGACGTGTCCGATACATTTGGAGAGGGTAGCTATTATTTATCCCTCCGATAAATCGATCATGTAAGAGAAGAAGAAGGACCCATCCAATGACCCGCCAAACAGTACCCCTCCCACCCCTACTCACCCTCTCCCTTAGGCTCACGCAATTTCCGAGGGGCGAAATGGTATTTGCCATCGGGTTTTTTCATTGTGCCCTCCCTTAATGAATCCGCTCGTACAGAACCTTGCACTCAACTAATCTGTCACGAGCACCCCGCTCAAGAGCTGTAGTGGTTCGCGCAAAGCCGAAATGTACACGGAGGGATGGTTTGGAAGTGGTGAAATTACGAATTGAAAATATCGATTCTCGAGTTGCAAAGTCTGCCACCACCACTACAAACTTCACACGGTGGCGTCGTCTTGTAATCCAGCAACTTGGAGGTCACGAATTGTGGATAGTTGTGAGCGATGGTCGGTGGATCTAGTCTTTTCTTGTGTGGATTAACGTCCGCACTATTGAATACTACGTAAATCCGCAAAGACTATCCTCATAATTATACTAATTCGTATTTCAGAGGCCGATGTTCGGATTCCACGTTAAACTGTACGTCCATCAGTTACCATCGGCTTTTGGGGTATTAATTAACTGTCCTGTATAATGAACATTTCAGCCTTAGTCAGTTACAAGACTACAAGATCGCGTCACAACCATCTTACACTCAATCCTCATTCATACTTGGCTTAAAATACCTACATCGTAGTATGGTTGCCATTTCAATGATCTAATCTAATCTAATCAGAGAGTGTGTTAAAGAATTTTGGGAACAGACATTTCGTAAAAACTAAAAACTATGGAACTATGGAAATATTTTAAAATTCTTCCTTAACGATAAAGTACTCCGTTTTATAAGGAAAATGTTAAATTTGTGACAGCATTACTAACAGGTTACATGCTAGACGCAAACAGATAGTTGAGGTGTCAAATTAATTGGTTATCAAAGGAATTAATTACAGTATTAATTTTTGTATTATATTTTCCTCGAATATAACTACCAAGTAATTATATACAACAGTTAACGATAAATTACCTTGTCTTAGAGAGAAAAATTAAGTAATGGAAAATAATCTTCACTTGATAGTCAATTTATTTTTGGTTTGCCACCTTAATCATCTTTTACGACTACCCAGTGGTCGGTAAAGCTGTATACAAATTATCGTTGTTCTTTGAACTAAAGTTATAGCTAATGAAAACTAAAATTATACACAAAGATGGCTGGGTAATGTTGGCTCATCAGGCACTAAAAATTAATAACAGAAGAGTTGGAAGAAAAAGGAGGAAAACAAATAAGCATGTTTAGTATTGATATAATAATTGGCAATTTGAACCTAAAAAATATACTAAAAAAGTTTTTAAGTTCATTGGTTGCAATTGTGCGACTGACTTCCGTACCATAATAAATATTAAAAACGCTGTTTTGAAAGTTCACTTGGTACATTTTGTATTATTTCTGCGCAGAAGGCAATCAGACTGCCCAATACATACTCTTGAAGATTTCTATATACAGACTTGAAAATAAAATAAAATAATTTAGGTTAACTCTAGACAAAAAAGTACGTCCACACGCCACAAGAGAGCTCTAAAAGCACCAGAGGTTCTGAGCTCTAAGGATATTGCTTCTTGAGCTCTTATTGTCTTACTGTTTTGTTGTAAGGGTGAAATTTGTTGCTAACAATTTTTCTAAGTTTTTTGACTGTATTAAACTTTTTTTATTCAGCTTTATACAGGCCTTAGTACTAAACTTGTCGAATTCTAGGTTCTAGCTCACCTGAGGACGGGATCAGATTCCAGATCTCGAAACGTCGTATAACTTTATTTTACCAGTTAATTGTGAAGGACAATTTCCTCAACAACATAACGTATAGTAAATGTTATATGAGACTGGGACGGGACTGTGATGTGTCCCGTAGTAAATCTACTTGGAGGTCACGAATTGTGGATAGTTGTGAGCGATGGTCGGTGGATGGGATATTCTCTAGTGTGGATTAACGTCCGCACTGTTCAACACTAGGCCAACGTTAATCCGCAAAGACCATCCTCATAATTAGACCAGTTGGTTATTCAGAGGCAGTGGTTTGGACCCCAAGTTAAACTGTAGGTCTTTTTCATATACCATTGACTGTTGAGCTATCAATTAACAGTCCTGTCTAAGGAACATGTCTGCCTCAGTCAGTAACAAGACTACAAGATCGAGCCAAAATCGCCTTAAACTCATTTCTTACCAGCTACCTGGGTAAGTCTCCATTTCAGTTGAAAGTGTAAAGTAGGCTTTAAAGTATAAATGAGGACAACTTTTGATTTTTTTAAATGTATTATTTGATCAAGGTCTGCAGCCACAATCTAAAGAAACATCATATGTTTATTGCATATATATGAGATTGTTTTATGTCTTTCTAGGCGAGTTTTGTGCTGATTGCGGTGGAGACATTTTATTTACAATAAATGATCATGCGGCTGCTCCAGTACAAGCTCTACTACGTGGACGACGTGTGTACGTGAAAGACCCGTGAGAGTCTGGGTGTCCAGAGGCCAAGATGAAGGGCTCGTTACCAGGAGTGGTCACATCAAGAGACGTCGTGTATGACGATGTACGAGTCTCACACCGTGGACGACGTGTGTACGTGAAAGACCCGTGGGTGTCTGGGTGACCAGAGGCCAAGATGAAGGGCTCGTTACCAGGAGTGGTCACATCAGGAGACGTCGTGTATGACGATGTACGAGTCTCACACCGTGGACGACGTGTGTACGTGAAGGACCCGTGGGTGTCTGGGTGACCAGAGGCCAAGATGAAGAGCTCGTTACCAGGAGTGGTCACATCAGGAGACGTATTGTATGACGATGTACGAGTCTCACACCGTGGACGACGTGTGTACGTGAAGGACCCGTGGGTGTCTGGGTGACCAGAGGCCAAGATGAAGAGCTCGTTACCAGGAGTGGTCACATCAAGAGACGTCGTGTATGACGATGTACGAGTCTCACACCGTGGACGACGTGTGTACGTGAAGGACCCGTGGGTGTCTGGGTGACCAGAGGCCAAGATGAAGAGCTCGTTACCAGGAGTGGTCACATCAGGAGACGTATTGTATGACGATGTACGAGTCTCACACCGTGGACGACGTGTGTACGTGAAGGACCTGTGGGTGTATGGGTGACCAGAGGCCAAGATGAAGAGCTCGTTACCAGGAGTGGTCACATCAGGAGACGTATTGTATGACGATGTACGAGTCTCACACCGTGGACGACGTGTGTACGTGAAGGACCCGTGGGTGTCTGGGTGACCAGAGGCCAAGATGAAGAGCTCGTTACCAGGAGTGGTCACATCAAGAGACGTCGTGTATGACGATGTACGAGTCTCACACCGTGGACGACGTGTGTACGTGAAGGACCCGTGGGTGTCTGGGTGACCAGAGGCCAAGATGAAGAGCTCGTTACCAGGAGTGGTCACATCAGGAGACGTCGCGTATGACGATGTACGAGTCTCACACCGTGGACGACGTGTGTACGTGAAAGACCCGTGGGTGTCTGGGTGACCAGAGGCCAAGATGAAGAGCTCGTTACCAGGAGTGGTCACATCAGGAGACGTATTGTATGACGATGTACGAGTCTCACACCGTGGACGACGTGTGTACGTGAAGGACCCGTGGGTGTCTGGGTGACCAGAGGCCAAGATGAAGGGCTCGTTACCAGGAGTGGTCACATCAAGAGACGTCGCGTATGACGATGTACTAGTCTCACTTCGTGGACGACGTGTGTACGTGAAGGACCTGTGGGTGTCTGGGTGACCAGAGGCCAAGATGAAGAGCTCGTTACCAGGAGTGGTCACATCAGGAGACGTATTGTATGACGATGTACGAGTCTCACATCGTGGTCGACGTGTGTACGTGAAGGACCTGTGGGTGTCTGGGTGACCAGAGGCCAAGATGAAGAGCTCGTTACCAGGAGTGGTCACATCAGGAGACGTATTGTATGACGATGTACGAGTCTCACACCGTGGACGACGTGTGTACGTGAAGGACCCGTGGGTGTCTGGGTGACCAGAGGCCAAGATGAAGAGCTCGTTACCAGGAGTGGTCACATCAGGAGACGTATTGTATGACGATGTACGAGTCTCACACCGTGGACGACGTGTGTACGTGAAGGACCCGTGGGTGTCTGGGTGACCAGAGGCCAAGATGAAGAGCTCGTTACCAGGAGTGGTCACATCAGGAGACGTATTGTATGACGATGTACGAGTCTCACATCGTGGTTGACGTGTGTACGTGAAGGACCTGTGGGTGTCTGGGTGACCAGAGGCCAAGATGAAGAGCTCGTTACCAGGAGTGGTCACATCAGGAGACGTATTGTATGACGATGTACGAGTCTCACATCGTGGTTGACGTGTGTACGTGAAGGACCTGTGGGTGTCTGGGTGACCAGAGGCCAAGATGAAGAGCTCGTTACCAGGAGTGGTCACATCAAGAGACGTCGTGTATGACGATGTACGAGTCTCACACCGTGGACGACGTGTGTACGTGAAGGACCCGTGGGTGTCTGGGTGACCAGAGGCCAAGATGAAGAGCTCGTTACCAGGAGTGGTCACATCAGGAGACGTATTGTATGACGATGTACGAGTCTCACACCGTGGACGACGTGTGTACGTGAAGGACCCGTGGGTGTCTGGGTGACCAGAGGCCAAGATGAAGAGCTCGTTACCAGGAGTGGTCACATCAAGAGACGTATTGTATGACGATGTACGAGTCTCACACCGTGGACGACGTGTGTACGTGAAGGACCCGTGGGTGTCTGGGTGACCAGAGGCCAAGATGAAGGGCTCGTTACCAGGAGTGGTCACATCAGGAGACGTATTGTATGACGATGTACGAGTCTCACATCGTGGTTGACGTGTGTACGTGAAGGACCTGTGGGTGTCTGGGTGACCAGAGGCCAAGATGAAGAGCTCGTTACCAGGAGTGGTCACATCAGGAGACGTATTGTATGACGATGTACGAGTCTCACACCGTGGACGACGTGTGTACGTGAAGGACCTGTGGGTGTCTGGGTGACCAGAGGCCAAGATGAAGAGCTCGTTACCAGGAGTGGTCACATCAGGAGACGTATTGTATGACGATGTACGAGTCTCATACCGTGACGACGTGTGTACGTGAAGGACCTGTGGGTGTCTGGGTGACCAGAGGCCAAGATGAAGAGCTCGTTACCAGGAGTGGTCACATCAGGAGACGTATTGTATGACGATGTACGAGTCTCACATCGTGGTTGACGTGTGTACGTGAAGGACCCGTGGGTGTCTGGGTGACCAGAGGCCAAGATGAAGAGCTCGTTACCAGGAGTGGGCGCCTCATTAAATCAACAAAATGGATTACCTGCGAGGCGCGGCCGCCGACTCCCACGGCCAGCCTGGCGCTGAGCGCTGGGCAGCCTCCAGGCGGGCAACCGTGCCGTTTTTCATCTTTGAAATGTTTAAAGACTGTAAAATAAATTTTTGAATTTATTTCTTGACTGTACCACATAGTTAATTTTATATACATATTTTTACTCTATATTGGGATGGTGGCTTGTCCTGTAATCCTGTAGTGTGATATTTTCTTGTGTGGATTAAAGTCTGCACTGTTGAATACTATTTTTATACGCTTAGACCATCCTCGTGATTAGACCAATTCCTAATTGAGGGGGAAAACTGGTTCGGATCCCATGTTAAACTGTAGATCCCTTAGGTGTTATTGGCTATTAATTTATCACTTATGTCTAAGGGACACGTCAGCCTTAGTCAGTAACAAGACTACAAGATCGCGCAACAAACATCTTATACTCATTTCTCATTCGTACTTGGCTTAAAATTCCTATCTGGGTAGGTTGCCATTTACTAACTCTAGTTTTGTGATGGCTCGATACTGGACCTAGTTTACATTTTCATTGGGCTTTAAATTAATTATAGTTCTGTAGTATTAATCAGCTGATCTTTGTCAATAAAACAGCTACTTATAACATCAAATCTGTTTCACATTAGGATAAAATATCGCCAGTTACACCAACCTACTTAAAATAGAATCAGGTATGCCTCAGGGTGGTGTTATAGAACCCGTTTTGTATTTGTTGTTTGATATAATCATACGATATTCCACAACTAGCAAACGTATTCTTATCCACCTTTGCGGACGACACGACACTTCTAACCTCCACCAAGATCCACAAATGGTACCCCAAAAACTACAAGGTGGACTTGAAATTCCTTAAACCTGGCTAAAAAGTGGATAGTCAAAGTTAATGAAAGTAAACCTGTACACGTCATATTTACCGTCAGAACAGCTACTGTCCTCCAGTTTAGTTCAAAATATACTTTTACCTCATCATGAAGAAGTCAAGTATTTAGGCATGCATTTTGATCAAACCTCCCTAGAAATTATTTCTTGGCACAAACAGCAACATTTAAATTTAATTGTGAAAAAACCATCAAAAACATAATTCACATCCGGATTTACATTAATAAATATATGGTTAGCTTTTTGTACTTTCCAAAACTGATCAAACCGTGAGGGGTATGTTGCTACCATCGTTGTTAATAAATTTTAATAAATTCCGAGGGGAAACAAAGGGAAACATGACGCCGGAGTTTAACAGGAAGCGACGGGCCCGGGAGGGGTTGCAGGAAGGGGGGATATTTAATTTTGCATTGTTATGAAAGTTTAATATAACGTCACTCAGTGAATGCAGATATGGATGGGGCGCTCCCTCCCCCCTCCCCCGCACGGGCATTTAAATTGCTTCCTGATTCCACTGTAACTCGATTGGCATCTAGTTCGCTTTCACGTTTCAATTTTGAAAATTAAACTGAGTTTTCACCCCAAAGCCCCTCTGGCGCTACGTCCCGGAGTGGCTTTGAGAGGCGAGATTGAAAGAGATTTGTTTGAATTGAGTTTCTTCTTTTTTCCTTTTATTTTAAACAAAATCAGGACTACTGCAGGGGTTGGTTGAAGATTATTTTTGAATGAAAAGTAATATCTGGATTTGTTTGAATACGTTATACATTGATTTACATTCTAACCCGTCGTATACATCTTTATTACGTTGTGTATCTCTATAAATAATATAGAATACGACGGAATAATAAAACTGAATCAATTTAGATAAATAATTTCAGACGCTACTTTTCATTACGATACGATACATTAATAGGCCTGCTACCGTAGCAAGTATGACTACGTATTTGGGGTTCTAGGCTACTCGTCTATGCTGATGAATATTTCATGGTAACACTAACTAAAAAAATGTTTTAATCATGGTCATAGCTAGGAATTTCAGGGATTTTATTGCAAAAAGATGGTTTCACTAGAGTACAGCCAGGACAATTTAAAGTTACGTAAATATTTATGTGAATATTTTTGCTACTTAGTTGTAGGTTCCAGTTCACCTGAGGACGGGATCAAATCCCAGATCCAGAAACGTCGTGAAATTTTGTTTTACTAATCGTGACTGATGTTTTCCGCAATAAAAATCCAAACAATTATTGTAAAAAAATATTATCACTGTTATTAACTATTAAGTTTTGGATACTCTGGTGGATTTTATTTCTGAAATGTAAGCTACGGCACTAGACGAGAAGTTTGTTGGCCCTGAAACTGAAGTTCTACTAATTCAAATGATGAATGATTTTTTTTATATAAAAATTATTGTTAGCTATTGTTGCAATAGCTAAAATCCCCCTCATCCCTTGACTTGGCTAGGTGAATTATGGATGAGATACATTAATTAATATTATGTATTAATATTATTAATACATTTGTTCAATGAACATTAACCTTAGACCTCTGTGCTGTAAGTAACGATAAGTTGATAGCAGAACATTATTGATACATAAGTTTTTAGACGCCCTCAAAATAGGAAAACTATATGAGGCGATGCAGATTACAAATCTAAACAAATAAGATAACCTACGAACAACAAATGTTTTAAGTGAAAACATTTCGGTTCAGGCAACCTCCGAACATTGTTGGCTCACTGGAAACCATTTCGCCACCATCTTGGATTCATCAAATTAGACTAATTAATGACATGGATATGTCTTAGCTCTGGAGGGGGGTGTTGGTGATTTGTAAGAAGGAAAATATGTAACAGGTTTCCATGGAAACTACCAGATCTAGTATATTGAATTTTTAATATAAAGAATAAGAACAGCTGTTTAGATAAACTGAAAACATTCCGTTTAGACATATCCATGATCTAACTTATTTCCCACAGCGAAGTAAATACAAACATTGTTATTCTAAATTTAGTTTTGAAAGTTTTCCTGAAGCATTGACAGTATTTTATTATGATATATGATACCTAGATAGGGTTTTTGTCTACAAAATTTAGATGAACTGCATAGCTTATCTAAGCCTGCCGTTGGCAAAAAAGAGAAAAAAATCCTATCACATTTGATTTGATTGTTATTATTAAACCAGCAACAGGCCATTAGAGAAGCTTTAGGAATAAACAGTAGCCAGTTACATTGCAATTTATAATATTAAAAAAAATAAGAAGAGTCCCGGAGCGGGCCATTGGTAATTTTCACATATTAATGAGATTTCAATGATTAAAGTTCCTTTCGGCACTCAAGGAATGTAAAGCTTTAGTCCTGCTATAGGCTTTAGTCGCACTCAAAGGAAATGAGTGCTTTACTTTGTGGACACCCTGTAGATTTTACAGAAAAAAGACAAAGACTATTCGTCAAAAACCTTCATGTTCGTAAATTCATATTTCCATACCATACCAAGTAAGGTAATTTCAGAGCGAGTTTCTCAGCCCAAACTACAGTAGTACGCCCAGTATGCAACTGGTTCTTTATAAAGCCACAAACATGTCAGTGTACGAGCTCGTTTTTTGCTCGACGCATTCCTTGAAGTCCCGAAGCGGCTGAAGTTGCAGTAGCGGACGCATTTAGCCGCGTGCCATTCCTGAAGTTGCCAGCACTAAGCGCTGAGAACTTTATGGCGCGGAAATGCGTCTAAAATCTGTCAGCTGATTCTGTCTCTGTTGCCTGCATTCGTCACAGCAGTTTCTCATTGTCGGGTATTTTGTGAATCATGCACGATGTATCTTTAGACTCTTTGAAATCCCAAATAGCGTTGGTTATTATCTATATAAATAAAATTAGAGTTTTGTCTGTACATTGCTCACAGCTTTTAATTTTTTAGTTACTTTTACGATTCGTGCGTTAGAGAAGCCGAAGCAAGTGTATTATCTCAATTTGTGTCTGACGCTCCAGGAAGCATTTTACGCCGTCTTCTCCTAAAAAACGGGAGAACTGATTACAATGAAACTTATTTCATGCATTCTCTACATTTCAGAGAAGGGGTTTCATGCTTGAAATTGTCCACCGCCCCTTTAAAAGTATATAACGAGCATTTAAAACCCCACTTTTACGCGATATTAGTGGCATTTTGCTTTCAGTTTTCAATGAATCACCTACTGGTAATAAACTACTGTCTATGTAGTTTTTAACACCAAATTGTTTAAGCATTGGCCATTAATTTTGAGAATGTGTGAAATATAAAGTGATTTAATAGAATGGAAAACAAACCATGTTAAAATCATACTATATTAATATGTTATCATGATGTATAACAAATGTTAATAATTGTACACATTTTCCGATCTAATCTAATTGTGACATGTTAATAAGTATTTTTCCCTTTAACACAGAATCCTACAACCCATACAAAGCACGAGCGCACTGATAGTTTCAAAATATTTTTTACTAGGTGTTTTTTCAACGCGTCTGTGTTTTAACTACAGAACGTTTTTGTGGTTGGATAAGCTCCTCCCGTTTTCAAGTGGATTATCCAAGAAGAATTCCATTTAAGTTAAAATAATTAGTTATAGATGTTCTATTACTAGTGGGCCTAATGTAAAAGTGGAAATATACCTATCTATGATACATAATCCACGAAAACAAATACACAAATCAAATTAACCTCAACACACCGCCTCCGAGTTGAGGCGAGTTGAGAACAAAATAGCGTACTCTCAGAACGATACGTTGGGGAAATACTTCTATGGTTGGAATAGTTTATCTGGTGAAAAATCAGAATTTCGATCAACAATAATGATCACAAGACAACATTCCTACCCACTAGCCACAGATTTAACATATGTGTTTTAGTACAATGAACGGCATGTTGTCTGCATAGCACATTCTTCACCATGTTAGTACTACCTTTTTGACAAGGATGCGCTATCGAAGTCATATCTTCTCACTTGCCTCTTGAGACTTTGGTAACCCCCTATATAGTTTAATGTGTGTTTTTTCATTATAAACCGTAAAACATAGGACTGAACATGATACCTCAAATTCCAAATATCGTCCCACACATATATTTCAGCTACTTGAAGGTCACAAATTATGGATATCAGTATAGATTAACGTCCGGACTATTGAAAAATTCGGCCATCCACAAAGACTATTCTCATAATTAGATAAGATCGCTATACAGAGATAAAATTGTCCCACGTTAAAATTGTTGTCATTGGCTGTTGGGCTTTTAACAGTGCTGCCTAAGGAACATGTCAGCTTAAGTGACTAACAAGAGTAAAATATTAATGCAACAATCATCTTACACTTATTTCTCATACATACTTAAAATAACTGGGAAGATAGCGTCGTCCTGTAATCCAGCTACTTGGAGGTTACGAATTGTGGATAGTTATGAGCGATGACCGGATACATTCCCTGATGTCCGTTCTATTGAAAACTACGTTCATCCGCAAAGTCCATACTCATAATTAGACTGGTAAAATCAGAGGCAAAATTATGTTTCGAATTCCACGTAATATTTTTGATTCCTGTGCTTGTGAGATCAGCTGATAAAGAAAATTATTATTTTAACTGTTTATTATTTTTGTTTTGTTCTGATTGTTGGAAGTGAGATAAAGGGTTAAGGTTAAATAATTTTATTTTTGTTTGTCCAACTTTGGAGCGGTTGCACACTCAAACTATTATCTTGGAGAATAGTGATAGCAAGGAGATTGTTATCAATGATTGTGCCTTTAATGCAAAGTTTACTGAATGGAATTTGAAATATGGCAGCGAAACACTTACGATATATAACCAGATACGAATATATTCAATTCCAGATTAGACAAAGGAGGAGTTTCACACTGAAGTGCGAGAGTTCCTTAGATGCCACTGGCTGTTAACACTCTCCTAAGGACCTTGTCAGCTTCAGTATGTAACAAGACTACAAGACTACAAGATCACGCCACAATCATGATATTTATTTCTCATTAATAATGGCTTAATATACCTGGATTGATCGCCATTTCAGAACAGTAATGGAGTAATAAATTAATCGGAATGGATTGGAACGAAATATATTCATGTTTCTGTAAATGACATACGTGTTTAATTATACTTGGTATAGGGGAATATCATATTACAGAACTTGGACGAAGCCGGTAACACGAGGCGCCGCGCCTTAAACATACCTTAGGCAATTTGCATACTCCGTTTATGTTGCGTTAGACCTTCCGAAGGGGTTTAGGCGGATTTATTTGTTTGTTACGTTTTCAAACAGTTTTCTTTGGCTGCTGTTTTGTTAGGATCGGTTTATTTTTTGCACGGGAAAATCTGAATGAACGTTCATGCCTAATTGTTGCAATTAGGCTATGTAATATATCTTATTGTGTTCAGAGACGTTTTTACATTGTTATGTAATCATAGATTAAATGAAGTTCAATTTTATCGGTCAAATCAATTGAGTTAAAGTATACGTACAGAATCTGTATAAAGACATATTTATTTATGATATAATGTAGTTAAATGATGAACTTAATGATAGGTTTGTCTATAGTTTTAGTAGATTTCCTTCCATACTGTATCGACAATACAGAACGGAGTATTACTTTTTGTGTACGACTTTTTTGAGTCTACAAGCTAGAGGTGAAGAATATCCTGCTTCTTGGAGGTCACTAATTGTGGATAGTTATGAGCGATTTTCTCTAGTTTGGATTAACGTCCGCACTATTGAATACTATGTTCATCCAAAAAGAGCATCTATAGAACAGTTCTTAATTCACATAACTAAACTTTAGAGGTCCCTTAGATAACATTGACTGTTGGGCTATTAAATTATCAGTGTTGTCTAAGGAACACGTTTGTCTTAGTAAGTAAGACCACATCGCGCCACAATCATCTTTCACTTGTTTCTCATTCATACTTGGCTAAAAAATACCTACTTGAGTAAATACTTCCCCGTGGGAAATAGGTTAGATCATGTATATATCTAAGGGGAATGTTTTCAGTTCACCTGAACAGCTGTTGTCATAACCAAAATATGACTAACCACATGACGTCACTATCCAAATGACTCTTTAGGTCAAATTTAGGTGACACTAATTGCCAACAACCCCCACCCCCAGAGCTAAGTCATAACCATGTCAAAAGGTAATAATAAAGGTATCCAATACAGGTTTCTTTACAGTTTTGTTTTTTTTAGTTTCAAGTAACAGCTGGGGTAAATTGCGTCACTGCCCTGAGTCTTTGTCTACAGACGTTACTCCGGCACTCTCCAATGACCGCGAAGTCAGCTTAACCGACGGTGCATGACCAACACCATTGGTGGTGTCAGCATGACGCTGTCGTGTGAACGAGGGGGAATGACGTCATAGTGAAATTTCACACTGTATTTCATACTAAACCACGTTTTTTAGAGGAAATGTTATTATGCACCATCAAGAATGGAAAACGGCACACTCCCCGGTGTGTGTGTGTCTTGCACCCACTAAAAATCCCTACCTCAACGTGATTCCCAAATTGGAAGGTATTACGACATGCGGTAATCTCGTATGTGAAGCCAAAAGGCTATAGCTTCTTCTTATTTACTTTCTCCTGATATTCATGATCTATTTTCCTTCTCTAGAGAACGTTTTCGTAAAAACAGAGATACGCCTGAACTTTAAATTATTGGATCTTACTGTATTATTATTTTTTGATGATTTCTTTTTAATTTGTTAACTATCAGACTATTTGCTAAATCAAATTAGTTGTACTTAGCGTATATAGAAAGATATACATGAAAAGTGTACCTAACTGATAAAAAATGTTCTTGAAATTACAACTAAGAGAATTCCTTCGTCAAATTATGTTTACTCATTTTCACGTTTTTTTCATTTCTCTGGTGAAACATTAACCGTATGTAATGTACAAAGGACATTTACAACTCTCCTAAACGTTGGAGTTAAAAAAATGACTAATTACAAATGATACAGAAAGAGCGAAACGTCGACCTATCGTGTTGTTGACAAACGTAATTTAAACAGCGACTGTGTTTGTTTACTCCTCCCTTATCTTACGCAACGATAAGTCCTGGAATATTTTTTTCCTTATTGTGTCAGCTGGTGGCCAAATACTGAGAATTTCTCAAATTTTAAGAGTACGTATTCACTGTCCAGCTGTAGTTTGGAGATTATCACAATCGTTCAGTTTGGAGATTATCACAATCGTTCAAAATGCAATTAATATTATGGGTCGCTTTGATTATTTGTTCGACAGAGCAAATAATCTAGAGTTAAAATCAATTTTTAAATTTGTTTCCTATAATGTTACTGATTCTATTTATACAGTTGAACATGAATAATTCGAAATTCATTGGAAATTCGATTTAATTTGAATTATAGGGGGTTTTAACTTATGGGAATAGTCTTTGCGAATGATTGTAGTGTTCAATAATGCCGACGTTAATCCACAACAGAGAATATCACATCCACCGAACATCGCTCATAACTATCCTCAAAGTAGTTGGATTATAGGACACGCCACCGTCGCAGTCATAGAGGTTATCGTTTCAAAATTCGAATCGTTGAGGTTAGTCAGGATAAAATTTGAAAAATCCACTAAAGAGTAAAATAAATACAGTATTAAAAATACAGTTTACAGGACGATATTTGTAACCATTGATAGCCATTGTAACTATATATTATCAAAGCTGCAATGAAGGAAATGAACCAATGGCAAGACGATCCGAAGCTGGAGAATTTGTAGGAACGCTCTGGTTTACGTTTCAATTAGCTTGTTTTTTTTAAATTTCTTTGAGTTTCATACTCCATTCTTTTATACTTTTAATTGAAATGGCAACCTACCCAGGTAGGTATTTTAAGCCAAGTATGAATGAGGAATGAATGTAGGATGATTGTGGCGCGATCTTGTAGTCTTGTTACTGACTAAGGCTGACATGTTCCTTAGACAGGACTGTTAATTAATAGCCCAACAGCCGATGGCAACTAGTGGACCTACAGTTTAACGTGGAATCCGAACCACGGCCTCTGAATTGGTTTAATTATGAGGATGGTCTTTGTGGATTAACGTAGTATTCAATAGTGCGGACGTTAATAGACGCAAGAGAACACAACATCCACCGACCATCTCTCACAACTATCCACAATTCGTGACCTCCAAGTAGCTGGATTACAGGACGTCGCCACCGTCCCAGTCTTAGGTTTATTCCCATAGGCTTATGGGAACCGCATTCGAGTTTTTGAGGTTAATTTCGAATTTTAGAGGTAGATTTTTGGATTCAAAGACATAATCGAAAACAGATGCGAATTTTAGAGGTAAAATTTTACGTGAAAATAGTTCAAATCATCAAAATAATTTTTTTCGAATATCAGAGGTTTCATGAAATACAAAATCTACTGATTTTATAGGTTTACGAATGATCGAGGTTCGAATTAGCGAGTTTCTACTGTATTCAGATGGTATAAATGTAAAGTTTTCCTGAATTTTAATTCTTATATATCCATAATCTGATGATTCTTGGTAGAAAAAAGGGGGAAATTAAAATTTATACGCTTGAATAAGACTTCATCGAGGTAGTTCAGTTTCAACTAGTTTCATGTGATGTTAGTCTATTTTACAAGTATTTTCTATCAGCCTATATCACTTATTAGATATTCAGTCCTAAGTTCCGGTACTGCCATCACAAACTCCATACAGCACCAAACACCACCTAAAAGATAACGTGACAACGCAGCGTTTGTGATTCGGCCACGACGCAGTTGTGGTGCCACTGTACAGTGGCGCTCCAGGCGGCCAACTCCGACAACTGGCGGTCGATCG
This sequence comes from Nephotettix cincticeps, assembly GCA_023375725.1. Lineage (NCBI taxonomy): Eukaryota > Metazoa > Arthropoda > Insecta > Hemiptera > Cicadellidae > Nephotettix > Nephotettix cincticeps. Next base: position 57,511,009 of record CM041790.1, read on the forward strand.
CGCCTCGCGTCAGCCCGCCTAATGAACTTTCAGATTAGTTTCATTTGAGAGGTTTCTGGCGCGAGCCGCCTAATTGGCGGGAACTCAATTATTTATGTACTTCGGCTCTCTCTTGTTAACGATTAATTTATCAGCGCACGTGCTTCCATCTACCGGCAGACACCGGATATTTGTTACTCGATTGTCTCATAGTGACGAAATATTTAGTTATAACCCCAAAACATTCAATTTGTCTCAGTATTGCTAGTCATGAGGTTTTCGTAATAGATTAGATTATTGAAATGGCAACCGTAGCACAAGGTAGGTATTTTAAGTATGAATGAGAAACGAGTGTAGACTTATTGTGGCGATTGTGTAGAGTGATTTTGTAGTCATGTTACTGTATATCTAACGGACCAACAGTTTAACGTGGAATCCGAACCACCGCCTCTGAATAACGAACTGGTCAAATTATGAGGATGGTGTTTGTGGATTAACGCAGTATTCAATAGTGCGGACGTTAATCCACACAAGAGAACACTGCACCCACCGACCATCACTCACAACTATCCACAATTCATGACCTCCAAGTAGGTGGATTACAGGACAACGCCATCGGCCCAGTCATATAGATAACAATAGATCGTTGAGGTGTCAAATTAACCCTCCAGCTGGCTTAGCGACTTTACTAGTCGCGGTAGGTGTTGTTCTGATGATTCTTGGTAGAAAAAAGGGGGAAATTAAAATTTATACGCTTGAATAAGACTTCATCGAGGTAGTTCAGTTTCAACTAGTTTCATGTGATGTTAGTCTATTTTACAAGTATTTTCTATCAGCCTATATCACTTATTAGATATTCAGTCCTAAGTTCCGGTACTGCCATCACAAACTCCATACAGCACCAAACACCACCTAAAAGATAACGTGACAACGCAGCGTTTGTGATTCGGCCACGACGCAGTTGTGGTGCCACTGTACAGTGGCGCTCCAGGCGGCCAACTCCGACAACTGGCGGTCGATCGCGCCTCGCGTCAGCCCGCCTAATGAACTTTCAGATTAGTTTCATTTGAGAGGTTTCTGGCGCGAGCCGCCTAATTGGCGGGAACTCAATTATTTATGTACTTCGGCTCTCTCTTGTTAACGATTAATTTATCAGCGCACGTGCTTCCATCTACCGGCAGACACCGGATATTTGTTACTCGATTGTCTCATAGTGACGAAATATTTAGTTATAACCCCAAAACATTCAATTTGTCTCAGTATTGCTAGTCATGAGGTTTTCGTAATAGATTAGATTATTTAAATGGCAACCGTACCACAAGGTAGGTATTTTAAGTATGAATGAGAAACGAGTGTAGACTTATTGTGGCGATTGTGTAGAGTGATTTTGTAGTCATGTTACTGTATATCTAACGGACCAACAGTTTAACGTGGAATCCGAACCACCGCCTCTGAATAACGAACTGGTCAAATTATGAGGATGGTGTTTGTGGATTAACGCAGTATTCAATAGTGCGGACGTTAATCCACACAAGAGAACACTGCACCCACCGACCATCACTCACAACTATCCACAATTCATGACCTCCAAGTAGGTGGATTACAGGACAACGCCATCGGCCCAGTCATATAGATAACAATAGATCGTTGAGGTGTCAAATTAACCCTCCAGCTGGCTTAGCGACTTTACTAGTCGCGGTAGGTGTTGTCTGTAGAGGTAACGACTATAATTTAAGACCATTTTCAATCACTAATAAACAGTTGAAAACGATCGCGAAACTGAATATGTTTGATGTCAATTGAAAGATAACATTATAATCTTTAATTTTACTACAGAAATAATTGTTATAGCACTGATGGATCAATATAATTTACCGATAAAGTTTATGAAAATTTCGCGCAGGGTTAATTTCACCAAGCACACATCACGAAACGGCGAAAAAGGCTATTTTCAATAAATAATATTTAGGTTGTTTTCCAGTCTACGAGACAGTAGGCGGTACCAGTCCAATTTGCATGTCGTTTTCGTTACATATATAAAAATATTACGTCGATATCTTTACCCGTAACACCACCAGGAGAAAAATAATAAAGTCACTTTAGTAAGAGTATGTGTCGTAGCTAACGCGGCTACTACAGTCGCAGCCTTTTTTTAAAAGAAATATTACGTTTTTGTTATAGTATTGCACATAATCGGAATCTCCATGGAATTCTGTGCATAGTTTACTTTCTTTTGAGGATAATAGCACAATACAACTTACACAAATGACCTGAAAAACCATGTAAAGTTTATTTTGAACGTTTTTGAAAGCCCAAATATATTTATATTTTCTAATACATAAACAACTAAATAGTAAAGGAATCAGGTTTACTTAATTGTAATATGGGTTTATACACAAACGAATATAGCTTTGAGTAGCATTCAATTATTGTACCCACTCACAAATCGGCTAACAAAATGATTACATTTTTCAAATTAAACGCTATTAATTTATTTCTTTATACATAAATTTCCATATGCCCGTGTATGTGTAGGAATAAAATAGTCTATTATATTACGAGGTGGGACTTTGAATATTAGGTATTTAAAAATATGTATATTTTAGTAAAAAAATATATACATATTTTTAACAAAATATACAAGGTTAAGTTATTTTTTTAAATGGTGCAAAGGTAAGGTTAATTAATTTGCGAACTATGAATTAGAAAACCATGAAAACAAAAGAAATCTGTGTGTTATATTGAGCCAAAACGTTCTGTAACATTTCCTAAATTACGGACTGCACGAATTCTGTTAACCGATGTCTTAGTTCGTGTAGGGTTTGGGACTGTGGAGGGTAGTACACTTTTTCTTTAATAAACCCTATACTAACGTACGGTACAAAAGTTCCGCAGTAATATGATTATCTAGCCATACTACAGTACTGTGCGCCAATATTCTTATTGAATTGAATACTACAGGTTATAGCATACACACAAGCGCACATATTCTTATTGAATAATGTAGGTTATAACCTCAGAGAGGCACCAATATTCTTATTGGATACTGCAGGTTATAGTTTCAGACAGGCTCAAATATTCTTAATGGATATACTGGTTATAGCTTGACACTGGCACCAATAATCTTATTTTATACTAAAGGCTATAGTCTGAGACAGACCCCAATACAGTATTATTATTGAATACTACAAATGATAGCTTCAGACAGGTGCAAATATTCTTATTGGATCCTACAGGTTATAACCTCAGATAGGCGCCAATATTCTTATTGATTACTACAGGTTATAGCCTCAGATAGGCGCCAATATTCTTATTGGATACTAGCTGACCCGGCGAACTTCGTAACGCCTCACAGTAAACACATGTTAACTTTAAGATTGGCTATGTTCTGAAGTCGAATAGCAATACAGCTTCATTGTGAAAGGTTATATATTCTGGGTCGCTGCATAGTGAATAACAATACTGAAATGATAAAACATATTAATAACATTTCCATAAAACAAATAAATCTGAGTGGATTAATTCACAATTTTCAAATCCAATCCAAACCCAAACGAAACCTAACTGTAATACGGCTTTTATAGGAAAGATATACAACAGCTGATTATTATAATAAACGTAATATTATAAACATTGTAATTATCATATAAACACGTGACTTTAATCATACAGAATATAAAAATATAAATACATAATCCCCCAAAACCGTAAACTATTAACGTGGTGAATAAAGCTGTTCATTTTTTACAGTACACGTTTACTTCATAGTTTAACATTAATGAATGATTCAGATGGCATTGGATAGTAAAGCTAATGGAAAGTAAACCAATCAGCTGTAGCTAAGAAATCAAATGTTTTCATTGTAGACATTTTGTAAACAAACTTACTCTCCATAAGGTTAACATTAGAAATTTAAAACCTCATAAAATGGAAACTTATGGGGTTTTCGAAAATATTTTTTCACTAAAACCTTTCCGGACACATGTAGAGCAACTTCCTAAAATTTCATGGCGATCGGATGAGTAGTTTGGCAACGCATAAAGGACATACATACAAGACATACATTCAATTTTATATATAGAGACTACAGGTTATAGCCTCAGACAGGCGCAAATATTTTATTGGATACTACAGGCTATAGCCTCAGACAGGCGCAAATATTTTATTGGATACTACAGGCTATAACCTCAGACAGGCGCAAACATTTTATTGGACACTACAGGTTATAGCCTCAGACAGGCGCAAATATTCTTATTGGAAACTACAGGCTGAAGTCTCAGACAGGCACTAATATTCTTATTGGACACTACAGGTTATAGCCTCAGACAGGCGCAAATATTTTATTGGATACTACAGGCTATAGCCTCAGACAGGCGCCAATATTCTTATTGGATACTACAGGTTATAGCCTCAGACAGACGCCAATATTCTTATTGGATACTACAGGCTATAACATCAGACAGGGTTCAATATTCTTATTCATTACTACAGGCTGTAAAATCCGACAGGCGCCAATATTCTTGTTTAATTGAATACTACAGGTTATAGCCTGAGACAGGCCTCAATATCCTTATTGGATACTACAGGCTAAAACATGAGACAGGCCTCAATATTCTTATTGGATACTACAGGCTAAAACATGAGACAGGCCTCAATATTCTTATTGGATACTACAGGCTAAAACATGAGACAGGCCTCAATATTCTTATTGGATACTACAGGCTATAACATGAGACAGACGCCAATATTCTTATTGGATACTATAGGTATCCAATGAGATTGAGGCCTGAGACAGGCCTCAATACAGTGTTATTATTCAATACTACAGGTTATATCCTCAAACATCTCGTTGCATTCTTTAGAAGGCCTACTTGTTCTTTCTTCCTAGAGGCCTTTTGTTTTCAAAGGTTATACGCTTTTTTCTTAAGTTTTATCAATACATCTATAAAAACCAAAATTTAATGTTTCCTGCCATAGGAAACCAAGATATTCACTGTCCATGTAATTATTACGGTGAATAGATAAATTTTGTATAATTTGCTTAGTTATTTGCATAATTTCATAAAAATTTGTATGAGATTTTACTTTGTGAACAGCATCAATATAAACACATGTTCGTGTAAAACAACCCTTATTGCAGCAAACCTGCATACAGTACTACAATCATGATGGGAATACTCACATTTGATCTCGTTTCATTTCTGGTACGGTAATTATTTGCAAACACAACGTGTCCCCCGGCTGGGGTCAGATCGAACGATTTATTTTTTAATAGCTCTCTGCAGGACGCGGTATATCCTGACTCGCGGGGCGCGTGTGTTGACAGGCTCGCCACCCCCGGACCCCGGATCATATCCGCTGCAGATGACACTAATGACGCCTCCACCCCCTCTCCCCTCTCGTTACCTACCCCTAGCCGCCGGCCACTGTTTGTACGCTCCTTGCCTCTGTGCACTCCGCGGTAATTGCAGCTTCGTTACCCGACAGTCCTCTATCCCTCTCTCGCTCTTGTTGTTCATTAGGGGATGGAACCTTTCGAATTAAATTAAAATTGTTTATTCGTGCGAGAACTTATAAGGGCGCTTGGAGTGGGTGCGGATGTTGTTCTTTGAATCGTTGCCCAGCGATACAGCTGATATAGTTAAACTTTGGTGAATCGAATCTAAAGGGACTGAATAAATTATATATTGTATTTACTTTCCTTTGGGAAATAGCTTAGATCACGGATATGCCTAAATGGAATGTTTTCAGTTCCTCTAGACAGCTGTCTTATAAGTATATAACGTCACTGTTTCAGATTTTGGTCTTGCAGACATATGCATGTCAAAATGTTTGTATTTACTTTCCTTTTGGATTAGGTTAGATCATGGATATTTTTTTGTGGCAGGTGGTAACTCGTTATGAGTACCACCGCTCCTGCGATTGTTATGTGGTGACTCCACCGTTAAGCGGCGTATAAGCTTAACTAAACCCATCCGTCCAGACGTGTATGAACTTACATTCGAGCGAAAGGACTTAATTTAGGCGAATCACAGTATTAGCGTTTACCGCTGTAGCTGCTGGATTACCTCTTGGAGTGGCTAGAACAATAAAATCAGAACAGGGGCTCTCAAAACTGGGTTTTGAGAGGTCATTATTAGCGAATTTGGAAAAGTGAGCTATTCACATGACCCGCATAGTAACAGTTAAGCTCGGGACCATGATAGATATCTTCATTATATCAGCTTCCTTACTAACCCACGTAAAGGCCTGACAGTTCTAAATGAACGCCTTAAAATCATTAACCCACTATTGTCTGAAATATTAATTATTCTGCTAATATTTTATTGTTTTTAAGTAGTTTTACATTATCCATTTCTAACGATACTTATACTGTATTTTAAACAGTGTTCATTGAAAACAGTTCAGAGCCCAATTCAATTTCACAACGTCTAGATGGCAGTTCACCCAGAACGAGCTTATCACAAGGTGATAAGACGATCCATCGAAGTGAGTTGATAAGATAGAGCGCCCCTGCCATCAACTTAAGTATTCTCAAACACGTCCGATTATAACAATACAGAATTATTGTCTAGTTAATTTTTCGGCGATCGCCGTGTCTCATACAGTTTGTGTTGTCAAATGCTTCACCCTTGCTGAGTCAGTCGCAGACTAGCCACTGTAGATGCCACTTCGCAGCAAGGGTGAAACGTTGGGATCTCCTCATATGTTGTAAATGATGTATCAAAAAAAAAGTGGGTTCTACATCTTCTACTGTCAAATGTTGAAAATGAATAAAATTTGGAATAGGTATAGTGGGGACCCTGAATGACAAGCAGTAATCCTTTATAGGCTAAGGACTAGGAATTGGTTTTAAGAGGGTTACAAGTGACCCCAGCCAGAGTAAGGTTATTGTGTGTTGACCAGCAGAAAGTATATGCCATATAATACTGTTAATGACCACACCATATCCAGAGTAAGGTATAAATTGTTTAGAGTAAGTATTGAACCCCAGAGTAAGGTAGTAGTTTTATGACCCAATTTAAGTATCCAGTAAATTACCAAAGTAAGGTTAGATGACACAGCCAGAGGGGTATCACGTGGACCCGCTGGGAGTATAGGGTTCTGAAGTAGGGAGCATGGTAAAAACAGGTTTGAGCCAGAAGTATCCTTTTATCCCCATCGTATAGAGTTTTGTCAGCAGTCGCAGACTAGCCACTGTAGATGCCACTTCGCAGCAAGGGTGAAACGTTGGGATCTCCTCATATGTTGTAAATGATGTATCCAAAAAAAGAGTGGGTTCTACATCTTCATACTGGTCAACGTAAATGTATGAAATGAAATGAAAGCCAGAATAAGGTATCCTGTTGGTTGACCCCTGCCAGAGTAAGGTATCCTGTTTGTTGACCGAAGCCAGAGTAAGGTATAGAGGTGGTTGACCCCAGCCAGAGTAAGGTATACTGGTGGTTGACCCCAGCCAGAGTAAGGTATCCTGTTAGATGACCCCAGCCAGAGTAAGGTATACTGGTGGTTGACCCCAGCCAGAGTAAGGTATACTGGTGGTTGACCCCAGCTAAAGTAAGGTATCCTGTTAGATGACCACATCCAGAGTAAGGTATACTGGTGGTTGACCCCAGCCAGAGTAAGGTATCCTGGTGGTTGACCCCGCAGACTAAGGTATCCTGTTAGTTGATCCCGGCCAGACTAAGGTATCCTGTTGGTTGACCCCAGCCAGAGTAAGGTATCCTGTTGGTTGACCCCAGCCAGAGTAAGGTATCCTGGTGGCAGAGTAAGGTATCCTGGTGGTTGACCCCAGCCAGAGTAAGGTATCCTGTTGGTTGACCCCAGCCAGAGTAAGGTATCCTGTTGGTTGACCCCAGCCAGAGTAAGGTATCCTGTTGGTTGACCCCAGCCAGAGTAAGGTATCCTGTTAGATGACCCAGCCAGAGTAAGGTATACAGGTGGTTGACCCAGCCAGAGTAAGGTATCTGTGGTTGACCCAGCCAGATAAGGTATCTTGTTGACCCAGCCAGAGTAAGGTATCCTGTTGTGACCCCAGCCAGAGTAAGGTATACTGGTGGTTGACCCAGCCAGAGAAGGTATCTGGTGGTTGACCCCAGAAAGTAAGGTATCCATGATGACCAATCCAGAGTAAGGTATACTGGTGGTTGACCCCAGCCAGAGTAAGGTATCCTGTTAGATGACCCCATCCTTTGTAAGTATCTGTTGATACAGAGTAATATCCTGTTAGTACCCCATCCAGAGTAAGGTATTTGTTGACCCCAGCCAGAGTAATATATTTTGAAGCCAGAGTAAGGTATCCTGTTGGTTCCAGACTAAGGCCAAGTAAATCCTGTTTGAGCCATAAGACCTGTTTTGAAGCCAGAGTAAGGTATCCTGTGGTTGACAAGAGTAATATTTTGGTTACACATAGTAATATTTTGTTCAGTAAATATCCTTTGGTTAGCCATGTTTTGGTGGTCGACATCAAGAGTTAAGTATCCTTGCGGCAGTACAGCCAGTGTGGGGTCCACCGCTGCTTGTGAGGTGTTGGCGGCGTCGAGGGTCTCAGTCGCGGCCCACACAAAGGAGTGGCAATGATTTGTAAGCCGCGGCCGCCATTTTAAAAAGCCGGGTGGTTCCAAGGCCATCAGGTCCAGTGCGTGCCGTGTGCGTTGCGGCCACAAGCCACAAACACCGAGCCCGGGTTGAAGTCATCGGTTGGATTTTTAAAGGTTGAATATTTTAGAATTCTAGTTTTGGCTTCTGAACAGACCCTATTGATCCCCCCGCTCCCAAAAAACTATTGAAATACTTTAAAAAAATCCATACAACACAAATCTATTCCTTACAAATTACATCGTTTGTACTTTCTGTGACTTGAGATGTACTCATATTCGTATTGTTAACGTACCCTGGGTACCGCCAAACGGCAAAATAACTGATCTCCTGCTCTGAATTATTTTTTAATATTTTATTCCAGGTGACTAGATAAAACATGTTTTTACAGACTCTCGAGATGGCGTGATCAAGTGGAAGATGGAGAGGAGGAAGATGACCTTCCATATAATCTTATATGGAGTAATAGATTTCCTTTATCATCCGTAGAAATATTTTCAGGTTCAGAATTCTCGTACCGCATTGATTCTTCCAAGCCATAGTTGGGAAACATTTCTGTGAGTCCTTTGTTTGAAAGTCATTATTGGTGTTGGTGGATTTTTGTTATTTAGATTTTTGCGGACATTTTCCAACACGATTTTATGTAAAACAAAGTTTCACGACGTTCCGGGATCTGGAATCTGATCCTCAGGTGAACTAATATCTAAATCATAACACAATTAACACCGGACTAAGCCGGTATAAAGCTGAAAACATAAAAAGTTTGAAGCAGCCAAAAAACTTACAAACAAACCATTCACTAACCATTACCCACATAAGAAACCAAACACGTCCACTCGTCACGGAGACTCAAAGACAACTCTTTTTGTTGTCTTTGGTATTATTATTCCTTAATTAAATGTAAGTTTGATTAATTTTATTACTGCCACATCTATTATAGAAGGCTTTTAAAACTTTAAAGACATATAAATTTCTAATTGGCAGAACATTTGTAGTTAGAGTGGGTTTTAGGTATAACATAATACAACTCCCTAACCATGTAAAAGATACGAATGTATTTTACTTGTTTCATCTTTACGTAAAAAAATATGCTCTTTCCAATCTTATTTACTACCTCCCATAAACCAAAATACTTTATTATGTCAACCTGTTCAAGATCCTTTAGTCTCTATTTAGTGTTCAGAAAGAGGAAACGTTATTGTGATTGAGGTTATGTTGTTATCCCACATCTGTAAAATTTAAGTACTGTATAGCCTAAAGGTAACTTATTACTGTGCAATTTATTTCACTCCAAGTAGGATAACCATTGTATAAAATGCAATGATAGATTAATGTTTAGTTTTTCATGTTATCAATGAATTATCATACATTTTATTATTTAAATAGCTAGCTAAAAAATTGAAAATGATGAGAATAGATACGAACGTTAAAAATTAATTCCACGTAGCTAACTCACACTCACTTGCTGAATGAATGACTCAGTCAGCAGCGTCAGCGTAACAACCGGATGTAGCCTTGCTGACGTTAGATTGGTCACTGGCGACAACTCCTTGCATTTCCGGTTTCTGTTATCTTCCAGTTCACTGAATACGCTTGTGCAAACTAAGCATATTATATGTTTAAGCTTTTCTCGATGAATTACCGTTATACGTTGCTGTTCATATAAAAGTGTATGAAGTATTTGTAAGCAGTTATATTTTATCTCGCCACAGTACCTTCCTCCATTGTTACTGTCTTCGATTGGTTTTCATTAAGATTTTGAGTTATAATCACGTTATTACAAGTTTTCTTTCTACACGATAGTACAGAAGTTGCCATAGACACTTTTAATCTGTATTAATTTTATTTAGATTAACTTAAATATCAAACTTGACTTTAAAATTGGAAACCCCTTAATTTACAATATTTTTTTTCATTTCGGTTAGTTCACCGGACTCACTGTAAAAATGTTTCAAGGAGCAATCTATCTAAGAGGAAGTTGATTGTTAAAGAGTATGTCCATTCCTATTAATCCTTAATCTAACCGGTGCCATTAGAGAGTGCAGCTAAATACAACCATTCCATTCCAGAAAGCAACGGGAAGTTAATATGATAAAAATATTACAATCAAACAACTAAATAGTTCTGAGCTAACGGCGAGGTGACGTGCTGACTCAGTTAAAAGGTCGATGGATCGAAACCAGCGGCTGGGGACTCCTGTCAGATCATGAGCGACCACCTCTACGGGGAGACGCGCTGGTCCAGCAAGTCAAGGGTTGCTGGATCGAAACCAGCGGCCTGCGACTCCTGTCAGATCATGAGCGACCACCTCTACGGGGAGACACACTGGTCCAGCAAGTCAAGGGTTGCTGGATCGAAACCAGCGGCCTGCGACTCCTGTCAGATCATGAGCGACCACCTCTACGGGTAGAAGCGCTGGTCCAGCAAGTCAAGGGTTGCTGGATCGAAACCAGTGGCCTGCGACTCCTGTCAGATCATGAGCGACCACCTCTACGGGGAGACGCGCTGGTCCAGCAAGTCAAGGGTTGCTGGATCGAAACCAGTGGCCTGCGACTCCTGTCAGATCATGAGCGACCACCTCTACGGGGAGACGCGCTGGTCCAGCAAGTCAAGGGTTGCTGGATCGAAACCAGTGGCCTGCGACTCCTGTCAGATCATGAGCGACCACCTCTACGGGTAGAAGCGCTGGTCCAGCAAGTCAAGGGTTGCTGGATCGAAACCAGCGGCCTGCGACTCCTGTCAGATCATGAGCGACCACCTCTACGGGGAGACGCGCTGGTCCAGCAAGTCAAGGGTTGCTGGATCGAAACCAGCGACCGGGGACTCCTGTCAGATCATGAGCGACCACCTCTACGGGGAGACGCGCTGGTCCAGCAAGTCAAGGGTTGCTGGATCGAAACCAGCGGCCGGCGACTCCTGTCAGATCATGAGCGACCACCTCTACGGGGAGATACGCTGGTCCAGCAAGTCAAGGGTTGCTGGATCTAATTCAGCGGCGGGGGACTCCTGTCAGATCATGAGCGACCACCTCTACGGGGAGATACGCTGGTCCAGCAAGTCAAGGGTTGCTGGATCGAAACCAGTGGCCTGGGACTCCTGTCAGATCATGAGCGACCACCTCTACGGGGAGACGCGCTGGTCCAGCAAGTCAATGGTTTCTGGATCGAAACCAGCGACCGGGGACTCCTGTCAGATCATGAGCGGTCACCTCCACGGGGAGACGCGCTGGTCCAGCAAGTCAATGGTTGCTTGATCGAAACCAGCGGCCGGGGACTCCTGTCAGATCATGAGCGGTTACCTGTACGGGGAGACGTGCTGGTCCAGCAAGTCAAAGGTTGCTGGATCGAATCCAGCGGCCGGGGACTCCTGTCAGATCATGAGCGGTTACCTGTACGGGGAGACGTGCTGGTCCAGCAAGTCAAAGGTTGCTGGATCGAATCTAGCGGCCGTGGACTCCTGTCAGATCATGAGCGGTTACCTGTACGGGGAGACGTGCTGGTCCAGCAAGTCAAAGGTTGCTGGATCGAATCCAGCGGCCGGGGACTCCTGTCAGGTCATGACCGGTTACCTCTGGAAAGCCTGTAGCTAGCGCTGCTAACCGCAATGGTACCTCGCTATTTTTAATTCCCCACACAGGCCATGGTTTTCCATTTACTACATTGTTTTCCTTCACTTTATTGTCGAAAGTTCCCACTGGCTGTATCTAGATGGCGCTGCTACGTGCCGCCGTCACCGACGCCTATGCCTGGAGATTACTCCTTAGAGGGGTGAGGGCGAGGGGAGCTCCACTGCGAGATATATTGTGAGGGGAGGCGCTCCTCTCGGAACAACCCTACATAGTTGTGTTGTCTTCGCCAAGAGCTTCAGGATTTATAAACGCTCCTTCACAGCAGATCTAAATCAAAATCAAACCAAAATCATTTCATTCCTGTTGACAATACATATTACAGTGATTGTGGAAAGATCATGCTACATTAGTTGCGTATGCTAAAACGTTCAACTCAAAAGGAATATTACTAATGAATTAAAAACTAAAAAAAATTAAAGACATTGACTAGAGATATGCGCGTGAATACGATTGTGCGACAGCATTTTTCTTGTTTATTCCTTCATGTTTTCTGTCTGAACATTGTTGCTAACCTATAGAAATCAAGAAGTTGGAGAAAAAAGATAAAAGATATTTAGGATTATTTTTATTGACTAAAGCCAAGTCCCACATGAATACATTCATTTATTAAGCATAATTTGTCTTAAATACCTGAATGGATCATTATTTCACCACCATTCATTTAATATTTGACCACCATTTCATATTTTCGAGCGAATCTAAACCTAATTTATCTGTTTGATACATCACATTGTTGTACATTGCAGCAACCTACAACGAGTAACGGCAGTAATACATGAAATACCATAGATACAAATAATTTCAATAATTTATAGACTCTACAATAACAATTGAATAGCCTCATTAACGCCACAAAACATACGATTAAATCAAGAGACTATCCAATAGCTATGATATTAAACACACCTTAATCCTACAACTACTCTTAAAATAGGTACAAAAAGTGCTTTTATTTGTGGGTTCACGCACGATCGTATTCTCGCGTGAATGAAGTCCTCCCTAGAGATATTACAAAAGACCAAAGATGACGGACACAATAAAAATGTACAAAAGATTAAAGCAGATAACTTATTAAATATACTAAAAAATAAGAATGACCAGAAAATAATATCAATGTTTTTGTCTCAAAAATTCTTTAAGTCAGAAGAGATTTTTGATTAATGGACTCCTAATTTTGCCTCTAAGGTTGTCATAAGAGTTCGTCATATTTTATTTAGACTTTTAAGGCCCAGAATTACATACCTAGATTGGGATTTCCCAAGTCTGACAAATGGGACGTCAATTCTTTTCTTATGCATAGAATTGAAGTTGTGTACCTCAACCTTCAATTTCTCGCAAGCCAGGTAAAATTCTTAAAACTAAATAACAAACTGTTAAAATTTCAAAATCAACAATGCAGTAATAGGTCTACAGTGTACTCTATGATTATCTATAGCCATTATTCTAATCACATTTTCTACTCATTGTTGTAGTATGCCCCAAAACTGGTAAGAAAAATTAGTGGTTTTATTTTTTCCTTTTTCGTCCCAGTTCAAATTAGGTTTCTAACTACAACCATTATTTCAGCATTGGTTGTACCATGAACACGTAGATACCATTGAGAATATCACAGGTTCGTTATTTAGAAAAGACCAGTCTCTAAATGACTGACGACGTCATGGATGAAAAACACTTAACATATAACACAAAAACCACAAAACACGATTTTAAATATCAAAAATGCGACTTAAAAAGGCCAAGTATAAATGGGAAACTGTGTAAGATAATTTTGGTGCGATCTCGTAGTCTTGTTACTGACTAAGGCTGACATGTTCCTTAGACAGGACTGTTAACTAATAGCCCAACAGCCAATGGTAACTAAGGGACCTACAATTTAACGTGGAATCCGAACCACGGCCTCTGAATTATGAATTGGTCTAATTATAAGGATAGTATTTGCGGATTAACGTAGTATTCAATAGTGCGGACGTAATCCATACAAGAGAACACTAAACCCACCAACCATCTCTCACAATTCGTGACCTCAAAGTAGCTGGATTACAGGACGTCGCCACTATCCCAGTCTACAAAAACTTGTCTAATTATGAGGATGAACGTACTATTCAATAGTGCGGACTTTAATCCACAAAAGAGGATATCGCATTCTCTTATCATCGGTCGTAACTATCTACAATTAATATAAATAGAATGACATATTCATAAATACGTGCTCAAATCAGCGCAATGTTAGGGTTCTCTATGATTGGGTAAGGCAACTTTGCCTTTTCAAAGTTCGGAGTGCAACCTAAAGGATATGAAATTATGAGAGATCTTCTTCATTTGATAGCGAAAAATCATTGAAGAAGGCTCTTTACCAGGGTTAAAAATTAACTTACCTATGCAATTTTTATTTTGGCAAACGACTAGTTACAAATCGTTGAGAGTTTTTCTTTAGTATTTGGGTTATGTAGACGTGTTTTGCGATATAGGCACCATTCGATTGTTTGTGAAATGACATTTTCAGTGATGTGAGTATCGATACATTTCGACAGGTCTATTGTGTTGCATTTTAGCGGAGAAATAAGTGGAATTTACGCGCTGTCAACATAAAGGCTAGCCATCTTGGATTTAGTTTAGCGTCAGTTGTAAGTGAGCTGTGTGTTGACTAATGAAAAGTTTATTATTGTGTTATAAGTGATTGGTGAGGACTAATAATTTATTTTTAAACACTGTGGGAGTTCACCAGAAGTGGTTTAATTCATTAGACCACTACATGAGTGAAGATCAGAGGAGGTAGGAAACAAGCTCGCTCTCAGAGCTGCTCAAATTATTTTTTGTATTATTTTAATGACATAATTACATATTTTTGTTTCTAAAGAGTTCCTGAAATGATTTTTTTGTGTTATCAGCTCAATAAAATAGGCTTTTTGGAGAAAATGTGAGTTGCAATGCATTTTTAACCCACTAGAAAAAAATCAATTTGTGGTTGTTTATAGCCTAAAAATAAATAAAATATAATGAATTGCATTTATCTTATACACCATGTAATATTCTACAGAAAGAAGACTTTTTCTCAGAAGAAAAAATATATTTTGGCGTGTTTTTTATTATCATTGGCAATATTGACAAAACTTAAAAAAACCTAAACTTTTCATAGAATGTAATTAAACTATTATTTAAAACTTTTGTATATATTGGATTTTTTATGAAGGTTATTTGGTATTGACATGGATATGTCTTAGCTCTGGGGGGTGTTGACAATTTTTAAGATGGAAAACATGTAACAGGTTTCCATAGAAACTACCAGAGCTATTGTATTGAATTTTCAATATAAAAGAATAAGAACAGGCCTTTAGATGAACTGAGACCATTCCCTTTAGACATAACCATGATCTAAGCTATTTCCCACAGGGAAATAAATACAAACATTTTCCCCAGACCTCTACTTTTGACAAATTTTACGGGCCCGTTAATTCTTTTTTTATTTTTTACAGGTAAATGTATTTTTTTACCTTAGAGTGATATAAAATTGTTCCTTGTAATATCCAGAAAAATATATACTACAGTATATACTTTTGTTCAGTAAAACACAAAATATAAAGCTCTAAGGACATATATGTCCAGAGACCAAAAGAAGACATCTATATCCAGAGACCTGCCAGTATAGAAATTTATAGTTGCCAGATAGAGCATGTTAAACAGTTTATAAATTTATTTTTGTATAACTCAGGAAGCTAACATCATGAAATTATTTTCAAAATGATTCCAGTTTCAAACATCGAAATAATCTAAGAATATCGCATACCTCAACATAAGATTACTGTAAACAATAGAGCTTTTACTATAACTGGTTGTCGCCATTGGAATAACTCACCTCTACCAATGTCTGGGACGGTAGCGTCGAATTGTAATCCAGCTACTTGGAGGTCACGAATTGTGGATAGTTGTGAGCGATGGTCGGTAGATGCAGTCTCTTGTGTGGATTAACGTCCGCACTATTGAATGCTATGTTAATCCGCAGATACTATTCTCATAATTAGACCAATTCGTAATTCAGAGGCCGTGGTTCGGATTCTACGTTAAACTGTAGGTCCCTTAGTTGCCATCGGCTGTTGGGCTATTAATTAACATTCCTGTCTAAGGAACATGCCAGCCTTAGTCAGTAACAAGACTACAAGATCGCGCCACAATCAACATACACTCAATCCTCATTCATACTTGGCTTAAAATACCTACATTGTAGTATAGTTGCCTTTTCAATGATTTAATCTAATCAATCATAGCTATCCACAGCCTTACCCAAGTTGTGGCAGAACTGAGAAACTTTTATTTCTAACGGATGGCTTCAGCTGGCTTGCCGTTTCAAACGAACACCCGTGTTGTTCGGTTGTTGGATGTACGAGTATGTTGAATGAATTGTGGAGTTTATTTTGTTGCGATATAGTTATAATTTTTGTTAAATCCACATTCCAACCATTTTTTTTATATTTGAAATTATTATCATCGGGTTTAAGTGCTAGAAAGGGCCACGTGTCGCACTTTGTCTGGTCAAACTGACAGTATGTTCCTCCTGCATGGTTCTTCTCTCAGTGACCTTTCCGAGGTTCATGTCTGAAGAAGGTGAAGGTACCGCAAGAACTAGATGACAAACCGGAAGTCGTTCTGGCCCATGACTCCGTTACTTCCGGTAGCCGATTGTTTCGGAGCCTGCGGCCTCCACCGCTCACTGAGCACTTCATCTCATCTCCTACTCTCCGTTCCCTATCTAATTACATCTACTCTCTGTTCTTCGTCTGGTTGATATGCTATCACATTTCAGTTTTATCTGCACGTGTGTACAACCAAGGCCGACGGTCGGGCTTGATATGACTCCGAAGGTTGTTCCGTCTTCAAAAGTAGCCATTTGAATAATGGTCAAGCTGCAGTTCAGAGAGTCCTGAAGGAATGTCCTCAGAGAGGTGGAGAATTCGTTATACAGGGACTATCTTCGTTATATAGAAGCTTTTCATCTAGGAAATTCGTAATATAGGGGTTTGTTGATCCATTCCAAAGTTGCAAAATTTGTTACATAGGGGCTATAAGCCAAATTCATACGTTATAAAGGGGATGCTTTAACATGGAGTGTTATGGAAGTTTCAAGGGGATTTGAAAAAAATCGTTATATCGGGGATTTCGTTATTTCGGGGTTCGTTATACCGAGGGTTTACTGAATTGTACTATGGCAATAAAGGAATTATTGTTATTATTAAAAATCATTTTGATCAACCTAAGGTATGTGTAAAACCAATATAAGATACCAGGGTAAAAACCCCGGGAAGACAGTATTATTAAATAATATTTGATGGTACAACATGTTTAGTAAGATCAGTACAAACCAAGAAAGAAAGGTGAACTTATAACACCCTAATTACAAGATACTAGCAAATCCGTTTTGATTTAGGAATATCCTTGGAAGACCTGTGAAGATTTTTTGGAAGATCCTTTTTTACCTTGGCTTATTTTGTTTGTACCATTTGACAGAAGAGCCATCTTGCCTGTTCTTGCAGCTCTCATGTTATTTTGGATAATTATGATTTATAACTTTTATAGTGTCTGAGGTTACAGTTACAGTTTTCTAGTCAGTTATTTAGTTGTGAAACGTCTAAGTAATATGCATTCCTATTCACTTACCGTTGTTTATTCTTCATTCCTCTTAGTTTAAAACGCCATTTTCTGTTTACACATCGTGGAAGTATTTTTGTAAATACAATAATAGTTATTTATCTAAAGAATAGTGGGAAGGTAGCCTTAGTTGGATATCTGACTGGTTTTAGTGGTTCAGAGATTGAAATTGGATACATTAAAATAACTAAACTCAAACTCAAACATCTTCATTGTCAGAAAACGTTTAAGTTTATTTCTATAGCTTGCTTGAATAATATTCGTTCAAACTGTAAAATTCTTTCCTAACTAGTTGGGCTTTTAGTTTTCTCTTAAATACAATAACTTCTGTTTCATTTTAGGGCGATTGGGAGGTGGTGAAAGAGTTTGATCGAGGGAAACAATGTTTGATGCTGGAAAAACGTGGTTTTGTGCTGAGGAACGGATAGGATAGTAAGATTTCGTATGTTAAATCTTGAAGGAGGCTGGAAAGAGATCCGGATTATTCTTCAAAAATACCAAACTGTTGGAAAAGTAGATTGACGGGAACGTTAAGATGTTGTTGTCTCTGAAAATGCCTCTACACGATGCTGTTGGGCGGATGCCAAAGATGATTCGAACTGTCTTCTTTTGGGCTTTGAAAATGGCTTGTGTTTTTAAACTAGCAAGAACTCTAATCCTTTTGCTGCCTTGTACATAACCTTGGTTCCTTCTTGTCTCTACTGAGGGCTTCATTGCTTCGCTACTAAACCTGGACACCCAGTCTGACCAAAAATCTCCAGTGGCGTATCCTTAACAGCCCCCACGGGTTTAATATTTTTTGAATGATAACAGATAAATCAACACTACACCTAAAACTCTACTTTTTGAAGGAACTATCGGTTTTCCGTCTCATCAAGAGGACGGCAGAAGTCAAGGAGTCAAAAGGAAACCTTAAATAGGAGCATAGGTCATTAAGCCAATGTAGCAGAGTTAAATGGCGTAAATCGGTTTGAAAATTGAGAGTTATACTTTTAACCGCCGCCATTTTGTTTTGGATCGACCTTTTGAGATCCGGTTTCAGGTATTCCAATTAAACCTACAATTTCATACCAAATTTAACTTATGCTGCAACTTAAGAATGTTGATATGACATAAAATTGACGGTTTCTTATAAAAGTTGAGTTTTAAGTGTAGTGTTGATGTAACTTATGGGTTATTGTTTAAAAATATTACACCCAAGCGGTACTTTATGTACACCCTGTATATTGACTTCGCGGAGATACGCTCAGTTTCATAGATCTTATTGATTTCTCCACGTGTCACAGGCCTGTATTAGAGTGGTGTAGCCGCTGCTCAACTTTGTGTTGGCTCTGGTGCCTCGGCAACCGTGATCAATAAGGCCGGAGAGAGAGCGAGGGGGAGAGACCGAGAGAGAGAGAGACATATAGTGGGGGGAGAGGGCTAACAACCAATAAAACGCTTTATAGCCACGAGCTGCCTCGACGCCCCGGGCGGCAGCGATGAAGGATACAGGATCAGGATCAGAATCAGAATCAGGACCTGTGATCTGGTCATCCTGATACGTCATCCTAATACTCCTGATACTTGGCATAATTGACGTGTGTATGGAGCAGGATCTATGTGTGAACGAACCGAGTCAGCCGTACTACTCTCTTTCTAATAACCCTTCAAGTGACAATCGCCCGAAATCACACTCCGCAGGCACTAATTTACAGCTTATTTAAAGGTTAAAGATCGATTAAACGGAGTTATAATGTATACCATCTTGTTCAGGGACGTCTAGGCTTTATGTTTATAATAAATGTTTGTCGTTTCACATCTATTTTGAAGGTCTGTGAGTATTTATTTACCTAGGCAGTTTGTTTATTGTTGCAAGATATCGTGAAAGGTTGTTGTTTTTTGCATCCCTAAAATGTGCGATGATTTGCGTTCTAGTGATAGTAGGGAATAAGTAGATGGTAAGTTAAGTGAAGTGGATGATTGGAGACCTCTAAAAGCAAAAAAACAAACAAAAAGTGGCATGAAACTGGTAACCGTTGCAAGAAGATACCATTTTCACATGTACATACTCTGTAATTTTTAAATTTTTGTTGTAATTAGTGGTTATATATTCCTTTTACACAATAACATTTTGTGCCAAATGTATATTTTTTGAATTTTGATAGAGTGTATATGACAGACCTAAATATCACTCGTTAGCGAAGATTTTGTTTTTGTTTTAAGAATACCTGGATTTGAACCTATAAGGATGATACATAATAGAAGCTAAGAGTAACGAATACTACATTTTTGAATAGCTTATTTTATCTTCTTTAAGATAATATACAACATCAAATAAGTTTGTTGTGTTTATGCTTTTTATGTGCGTCTAAATAAAACTCAACAAATTTGTCAGAAATCGCTTGACAATATGGGTTAACATTCTGTGCGAGTATTTAGTCCAGGAAACAGCTGTTTACCGGAGTTGTCCGACAATATTTTTGACGGATTGCTAAAGACCCCTACAGGGCGACGCTTGCAAGACGAAGGGGCGTATCTCAAAAATTGGCGAAATTGAGTTATGCCCACCCGGATAGACAACTCGACGAGCTCTACATGGTGGTTTCATCGGCGTATCTCAGTTGTTACTCGTTGTGGAGATATAGCATTGTGAAACTACGGCGTATCTCATAATTAACAACAATTTTGCAGGACGAACAGGCGTATCTCGAGATACGCCGTTTTGTGTTGCATTACATTTATGAGAACTTTAGAACAGAGTGGGCGTATCTCAAGATACGCCTGTTTGTCCTGCAAGAGGAAAAACCTAGGCGGTGTTTTGAGTATTGCCAATGATTATCCAAAGGGTGGAGATGAATTACAAGTATGTAGGACAATGTTTCTAAATACCTTGTCTGTCACTAAAAAGTTTTTAGGAACAGCTTTAGAAAAAAATAATAAACAGGAGTTGTTGCCAATGATAATAGAGGTAGTTACTTAACTACAATCAATAGATTATGAAAAATGACAGGCGATATTAGAACATATCTCTCGATTCCCCAAATGGAATCCCATTACCGTCGACAGGATTATCGTGTCCAAGCGGGACTATTTACACCCTGACCTTAATATAAAGAAAATGGTTGACATGTTTAATGATAAATACAATAATAAAGGTATTTAATCAAGCTACAATACCTACAAATACATAATGAAGACTCAAAAACACCTATCTGTATATCACCCCAAAAAAGACCAGTGTAGTCTTTGTAGGTCCTATAGATCTGGAAACCATGAAAAGAAGCGAGAGTCGCAAACTCAGTTTGGTAAACTTACAGCAGAGAAAAGAGAAGTACGGGGAAAAGACCTTAAAAGAAGATATCGATCGAATGTTTGCGCATCGTTTGACTTACAACAAGTCATCTATTTGTCTATCTATAAAGGGCCCCATACACTAGGGAACTTGGATCGGCGAACTTGGTTCCCCGAACCAAGTTCGTGTAGGATTTGTCCCACACACTGTAATGGGGAGAGCGAACAACGGTTCAGTGTCTTTTAGGGTCTAGAGATGAGTGTTTCAAAGTTTGCAGCTGCTGTGTTAGTTTTGGATGACTGTGGAGTGTTCAAGAAGAAGCGAAAGAGATGAAGTGAGTGGTCGAAAGGGTGGTTGCGGGAGAGAGAGGAGTGGTCACAATTTGAAACTTTTACACCATCTGAAAGAAAATAACGTAGGAGACTTTAAAAATTATTTGAGAATGAGTGAGAGTGAATTACTTGTTAGATCTTGTAACGCCTTTAATAAGTAAGAGAGATACACTACTTAGAACAGCTATATCACCTGAACACCGCCTCGTGGCTACACTTCGCTACCTAGCTACTGGAAGGAGCTTGGAGGATCTGAAATGTACATGTGCAATATCACCCCAAGCGCTAGGGAAAAATGGTCCGAAAGGGCGAACAAGGATCGCCTACCCCCACACAGGCGAATGTGGTGCGCCCTGGCGGACGAACCGAACCAAGTTTTTAATCCAGATTGAAGACCAAATTCGTCACGAATTTGGTTCGCGGTTCGCCAATTTTCCACATACACTGGGGAACTTGGTTCGCAAGAACCAAGTTCGCCGATCCAAGTTCCCTAGTGTATGGGGCCCTTAAGGCAATGACAGTAAAATATTTTACTCCAGAAGACTGTCTAATTATAACTTACAATTTACAATATAAAAACAAAATAGTGTTAAGGTTATACCTGGCATAAAGGAATTACTAAAAGAGGCTCATTTGAGTCATGTGAAATCGCCACTTGCCTTCACACTTACTTGAACATGCTTGATGCTGAAGGCGTAGAAGAAGTAACATTGTTTGCCGAAAATAAGAATTCTATTTTGCCCACAATGCTCTTTTACTCGATGCCTTCTTATAAGAACATAAACAGAGTAGCTTTATTGTATACCTTGTGGTACTTATTCCGTGTCCAATATTATTATTATTAATTACTTAATATTTTTTAAGACATTTTAAAGTACGGTAATTTTACTTTTCGATGACGTTTTTAGCTTATTGTAGTTTAGTTTTTACTATTTATATCTGTAACAATAATAGCTATTACAATAAGTATATAGTTATATTGATTATTATTATTATATAAATAATTTAAATATTACAAAGTTAAGTAATTTAGTTATGTTCCTTTGAAAGTTACATATAATTTTTGCAAACCATTGCAAATTGTTAATTTTTTAAAGTTTGTCATATAATAAACATAATTACTTTGTGTCTTTATTAATAAAACCACAAACGACCATAACACTCTAAAAGCAATTATTACATTGCTATCTAATATGGGCGTAAGTCATATATACGTTACCAGTCTTCATGGATCAATTGCAAGACAAAAGGGCGTATCTCACTTTTCTATTTTTTTATGGCTAAAATATAAAATAGATGAAACTGAAAACACAAGCTACTGAAAGAGCCACTCATTAGGTATATTGGATAAAATAAGAATTAGAATCCAATAATTAACATGCCCACTGCATCTCTGCAAGTATAAGCAAAATCACAAAAACTGCTCTCCTGAAAAGTTAGGAAAAATGATATACGATTTTAACTGGAGTGAATCGTCTCCACTTGTGAGACATCAGTCGATTTAAATTAATTTAACAACATTTCAATTGTCCAGTTATTTGACCTGAGTCTGTAGATCGTCTGCAGGGAAATATTTTTACGACAGTGATAGGTTGATTGTATAAACACCAACATATAACTCTATAAGCGAAGAAGAAACATTTTGAAGTAATGACAACGAATAATGTATTTTGACAGTTGTTACAGCTCAGGAACATCCACTCTCATCACGTAAACCCATGTTTCGCGGACTAGTACGTAGACCCTAATATACTATTTGTATAAACCGTGCAACAAAAGGACTCATACCTGATTCGGAAGCAGTCTGAATGAACTGTTAGATAGGTTAAAGTATAGATTAACCAAAGCACATGTACACCGTTGTCATTGTAATGAATGAGTACGGATTCTTGTACCTCCACTCGGCAGTGATAGAACGTAATATTTCTCTGTCGGAATTTACTATAACTTATCTCAGTTATTATATACCTCCAACCTAGATGGGGCGTGGAGTATGTCCGCACTATTGAATACCATGTTCATCCGCAAAGAACAACCTCAATTAGATCAGTTCGTAATTTAGAGGCAAAATTGTGGTTCAGATCCCAGTATTATTGGCTATTCGGCTAATTAACAGTCCTGTCTAAGGAACACACGTGTTTTAGTCAGTAACAAGGCTACAAGAACGCGCCACAATCATGTTGCACTCATTTCTCATTCATAGTAGGTTAAATATATTCGAACGTAACTAAAATGTTAGGCCACTATTTCAGATAAAAATATTAAAATTAGAGGTATTTGTATAGCGACGGTACAACATGCCAACAATTTCAGAGTGCATTTCATATCAACAGCGGCCGTGAGTGGAAGTGGAATTACGGATTTACGGTACACAACCATAGTTATTCCTTATTAAAGCATAGTCTATGATAAACGTGACTGACTCTCGATATTCAATCCATCATTGAAATTTTTCAGTCGATATATAGTTAGTTACTGAAATGGCGACCTACCCAGGCAGGTATTTTAAGCCAATTACGAATGAGGAATGAGTGTAGGATGATTGTGGCGCGATCTTGTAGTCTTGTTACTGACTAAGACAGACATTTGCCCCAAACAAAACTATTAATTAATAGCCCAACAGTCAGTAGCATATCTAAGGGACCTACAATTTAACGTGGAGTCCGTACCGCTGCCTCTGAATTACGAATCGGTCTACTTATGGGGATGGTCTTTACGGATTAAAGTAGTATTTAATAGTGCAGAAGTTAATCCACACAAGAGAACAGTATACTCACCGACCATAGGGAAGTAAATACAAACATTTTTAACATAGTAAATTTAAAACACCAATTTCTGGGTTATGTCCACAAAGCTGAGATGAAAGAAAACCCAAAGTTTGCCTTCAGAGTGGCAAAGATAGTAAACAGATTTACGTTAAGGGTGCCAAACCATCCATCCTCATTACGGAGGTTGTAAAAATAAGTCCTAAAAATAAGTTCTGAAGGTTCTAAAAGTGTAAACTCTTTACTACTGTATTTAGAACTAATACTATATCATTAACTGACTGAGTGGTTGGTTATAGAGCCCGCTTCTTAATCTGAATGTCGTCGGTTAAATCTCGGACAGTTCTCTACAGTAACACAACTGGACAGCTATTAACACCATTAATGATTTTAAGTGAAACAGACAGCAACAAAGATACATGAAATCATTAGAATCAGTACACTTACTCGTATATTCAGGTTAAAGTACTCTGACGCCATTTTATTATACGTGGTTTTAAGAGATACATTAAGACACATATTACTAATTTAATTTAGAATTATAAAGCTCTGCAGTTTGTCTTGTAGAGATTCTGGTAGGCCGGCGGCTGTGCGGTGCCGAGACCAGGGATCAGCGACCCGCGGAGGTGTCCGGATAATCGCTAATGGCTCCGTGAGATCGGCCTTGGCGTCACCGCAAACCGGGCGATGGTCACACGCACTGGCTACCAGACACTGGCTACCGAGCTGGTCACTGGCCACCAGACACTGGCTACCGAGCTGGTCACTGGCCACCAGACACTGGCTACCGAGTTGGTCACTGACCAGGTCTGGCTACCGAGCTGGTCACTGGCCACCAGACACTGGCTACCGAGCTGGTCACTGGCCACCAGACACTGGCTACCGAGCTGGTCACTGGCCACCAGACACTGGCTACCGAGCTGGTCACTGGCCACCAGACACTGGCTACCGAGCTGGTCACTGGCCACCAGACACTGGCTACCGAGCTGGTCACTGGCCACTAGACACTGGCTACCGAGCTGGTCACTGGCCACTAGTCACTGGCTACCAGACACTGGCTACCGAGCTGGTCAATGGCCACCAGACACTGGCTACCGAGCTGGTCACTGGCCACCAGACTCTGGCTACCGAGCTGATCACTGGCCACCAGACTCTGGCTACCGAGCTGGTCACTGGCCACTAGACACTGGCTACCGAGCTGGTCACTGGCCACCAGACACTGGCTACCGAGCTGGTCACTGGCCACCAGACACTGGCTACCGAGCTGGTCACTGGCCACCAGACTGGCTACCGAGCTGGTCACTGGCCACCAGACTCTGGCTACCGAGCTGGTCACTGGCCACCAGACTCTGGCTACCGAGCTGGTCACTGGCCACCAGACTCTGGCTACCGAGCTGGTCACTGGCCACCAGATGGCTACCGAGCTGGTCACTGGCCACCAGACTGGCTACCGAGCTGGTCACTGGCCACCAGACTCTGGCTACCGAGCTGGTCACTGGCCACCAGACACTGGCTACCGAGCTGGTCACTGGCCACCAGACTCTGGCTACCGAGCTGGTCACTGGCCACCAGACACTGGCTACCGAGCTGGTCACTGGCCACCAGACACTGGCTACCGAGCTGGTCACTGGCCACCAGACTCTGGCTACCGAGCTGGTCACTGGCCACCAGACACTGGCTACCGAGCTGGTCACTGGCCACCAGACACTGGCTACCGAGCTGGTCACTGGCCACCAGACACTGGCTACCGAGCTGGTCACTGGCCACCAGACTCTGGCTACCGAGCTGGTCACTGGCCACCAGACTCTGGCTACCGAGCTGGTCACTGGCCACCAGACACTGGCTACCGAGCTGGTCACTGGCCACCAGACACTGGCTACCGAGCTGGTCACTGGCCACCAGACACTGGCTACCGAGCTGGTCACTGGCCACCAGACACTGGCTACCGAGCTGGTCACTGGCCACCAGACTCTGGCTACCGAGCTGGTCACTGGCCACCAGACTCTGGCTACCGAGCTGGTCACTGGCCACCAGACTCTGGCTACCGAGCTGGTCACTGGCCACCAGACACTGGCTACCGAGCTGGTCACTGGCCACCAGACACTGGCTACCGAGCTGGTCACTGGCCACCAGACTCTGGCTACCGAGCTGGTCACTGGCCACCAGACTCTGGCTACCGAGCTGGTCACTGGCCACCAGACACTGGCTACCGAGCTGGTCACTGGCCACCAGACACTGGCTACCGAGCTGGTCACTGGCCACCAGACACTGGCTACCGAGCTGGTCACTGGCCACCAGACACTGGCTACCGAGCTGGTCACTGGCCACCAGACACTGGCTACCGAGCTGGTCACTGGCCACCAGACACTGGCTACCGAGCTGGTCACTGGCCACCAGACTCTGGCTACCGAGCTGGTCACTGGCCACCAGACACTGGCTACCGAGCTGGTCACTGGCCACCAGACACTGGCTACCGAGCTGGTCACTGGCCACCAGACTCTGGCTACCGAGCTGGTCACTGGCCACCAGACTCTGGCTACCGAGCTGGTCACTGGCCACCAGACACTGGCTACCGAGCTGGTCACTGGCCACCAGACTCTGGCTACCGAGCTGGTCACTGGCCACCAGACTCTGGCTACCGAGCTGGTCACTGGCCACCAGACACTGGCTACCGAGCTGGTCACTGGCCACCAGACACTGGCTACCGAGCTGGTCACTGGCCACCAGACTCTGGCTACCGAGCTGGTCACTGGCCACCAGACTCTGGCTACCGAGCTGGTCACTGACCACCAGACATTGGCTACTGAGCTGGTCACTGGCCACCAGACACTGCTACCGAGCTGGTCACTGGCCACCAGACTCTGGCTACCGAGCTGGTCACTGGCCACTAGACTCTGGCTACCGAGATGGTCACTGGCCACCAGACACTGGCTACCGAGCTGGTCTCTTGCTAACGTGCTGGCTACCGTCTACCGTGCTGGCCACCGTCTACCGTGCTGGCCACCGTCTACCGTGCTGGCCACCGTCTACCGTGCTGTTCACCGTCTACCGTGCTGGCCACCGTCTACTGTGCTGGCCACTGCCTACTGTGCTGGCAACTGCCTACTGTGCTGGCCACTGTCTACTGTGCTGGCCACCGTCTACCGTGCTGGCCACCGTCTACTGTGCTGGCCACCGTCTACCGTGCTGGCCACCGTCTACCGTGCTGGCCACCGTCTACCGTGCTGGCCACCGTCTACTGTGCTGGCCACCGTCTACCGTGCTGGCCACCGTCTACTGTGCTGGCCACTGTCTACCGTGCTGGCCACCGTCTACCGTGCTGGCCACCGTCTACCGTGCTGGCCACCGTCTACCGTGCTGGCCACCGTCTACCGTGCTGGCCACCGTCTACTGTGCTGGCCACTGTCTACCGTGCTGGCCACCGTCTACCGTGCTGGCCACCGTCTACCGTGCTGGCCACCGTCTACCGTGCTGGCCACCGTCTACCGTGCTGGCCACCGTCTACCGTGCTGGCCACCGTCTACCGTGCTGGCCACCGTCTACCGTGCTGGCCACCGTCTACCGTGCTGGCCACCGTCTACCGTGCTGGCCACCGTCTACCGTGCTGGCCACCGTCTACTGTGCTGGCCACTGTCTACTGTGCTGGCCACTGTCTACTGTGCTCGGCACTGCCTACTGTGCTGGCCACTGTCTACCGTGCTGGCAACTGTCTACTGTGCTGGCCGCTGTCTGCTGGTCTACCTTGCTGGCCACTGCCTACTGTGCTGGCCACTGCCTACTGTGCTGGCAACTGCCTACTGTGCTGGCCACTGCCTACTGTGCTGGCCACTGCCTACTGTGCTGGCCACTGTCTACTATGCTGGCCACAGTTCAGATCAATACTAATATCCCTTGTAATTATTTTTACCTCTTCGGGTTGCCTGTCACGTAAAATGCGAAATCACAATTAATTGCTTCGTATGATGAAACTATCACTGTCTTGAACTCATACATGGGCATCTGATTCCTTTATTTTTTCTAAGTGCAATATTAGTTTCCCTTATAATGTTAATTTTGACCTGTTGAGCAATGTTTGATAAAACTTAGGTAGCGATTTCATGTCCAATACATGCAAGCCATCAAGCAAGGAACAAGTCAATATACGTTATTATTGCAGCGACTCAACTTTTTATCTGATTATGATTTGTATAGTAATACTGTAAGAGCATTAACACCGCCAAGGCAGCAACAATAGCTTGAAGAACATGCAATGTAGTTGTTCAGTTCAGTGTGCGGCCCTTATCACAGCGTAAGCTCTCCGATAAGATACTGTAGCGACAAAACAATCACTGTAGTTGGCTTGTAAACACTATAGAGATTTAATGATGGCGACTCTGTCAGTGTACGATTTCTGTTGCTCTCTTGTTGGACGATAGGCCTACTGCTAGGGGAGATTTGCATTGCTCACCTGTTAAATGATACTGTCGGTTTACGATTTGCATTGCTCTCCTCATAAATGATACTGTCGGTTTACGATTTGCATTGCTCTCCTCATAAATGATACTGTCGGTTTACGATTTGCATTACTCTCCTATAAATGATACTGTCGGTTTACGATTTGCATTATTCTCCTATAAATGATACTACCGGTTTACGATTTGCATTACTCTCCTATAAATGATACTGTCGGTTTACGATTTGCATTACTCTCCTATAAATGATACTGTCGGTTTACGATTTGCATTGCTCTCCTGATAAATGATACTGTCGGTTTACGATTTGCATTGCTCTCCTGATAAATGATACTGTCGGTTTACGATTTGCATTGCTCTCCTGATAAATGATACTGTCGGTTTACGATTTGCATTGCTCTCCTGATAAATGATACTGTCGGTTTACGATTTGCATTGCTCTCCTGATAAATGATACTGTCGGTTTACGATTTGCATTGCTCTCCTGTTGCACGATACTAACTGACGCCCTCTAACCCACATCTTGGTGCGACAAGTTTTGGGGGCTCGCTCCCATGAAAACTGCCCCACCTAGTTTGAAAAATTCCCGTGGAGGAAAATCAAGAACACATGAATGCAACATTTTCCAATTTATTTTTTGGGAAACTAAAACAAAAGGTGGCAAAAGCCCAAAACCAATTCATGAGAATAAACCCCAACACAAAAGAATGAAAAAATGCAACTATTATTTATCATTATCTACTGTCTTACCATTGTGGTTTACCTTACCTTTCTTCCTCTTCTTACCTTTCTGGAGTAAGTATTTTTTAGTAAAATATCAATGATTCCCAGCTATTCTCTTTTCAATCTTTCGCTCTTCAGTCTTCAGCTCGTCTTCAGCTATGTGGAAGCCAACTACAGTCAAGGCGGAAGGTCGAGAAAATTCGAGCTAAGACATATCCATGTGAAAATTGAGGTAAGACCCGTTTAAGCTTTTCGGGGTTATAAAACGGAGAAATAAAAAAAATCATCCAAGCAAATCCATCAGCTTGCTAAATTTTGGAAGAGTTTAGCATTTAAGTAAATAAGTGAGTCATTGATTTTTGTTATTCTCCATAAGATTAACGTTAGAACACGTACTGTATTTACCATTTTTAATATCTCAGTATCCAATAGACCTAGAGACATACATGATTCAAAATATTAAAGTGTGTGTTTTTTAAAGCTGAATCCAACAATAAAGTTCAAAATAAGAATTTTTCAAAAATTATACAAAAATAAAATTTAAACCCCCATTTTTGGGGTACAAAACCCTCAAAAAATTCAGTTAATTTAGTCCAATTGCATAGTCCAACGACCTCATTCAAGATATTACAGAAAAGATCAACTCCACCGAATTTTTTAAAAAATCAGACAATAATTGTGGCAGTTATCATGTCGACACTTATGTTTATACATATAATTTTGAATGCCCCCCAAAACGTGTTTAGGGGACTGAGATATGAGCTTCTATCATGGTCCCGGGCTTAACTGTCACCATGCGGATCATGTGAATAGCTCACTCTTCCACAGGAAATTCACTAATAAACGGATCTGTACTTGAGAGTGAGGGAATATTAATTCGGGACAGGAAAAATAATCAGCTTATTTTCCCTTACTCTAAATCTGAGATTGGGAAACAATAGTATTCGTTAAGATCAGCTGTGATCCGAAAACAGCTACTTTTGGCAAAGAATAATGTAAACACCTGTCACTGAAGGTCTCAGATTATTGACAGCACGCGCATTTTCACAGTTCCCACGGTACGGCCGCTAGAGTGCGTGGATGTGCGTGCGACCCGTCAAGGTCGTCTATTGGTCAATGCTCCAGGTCCTGCCATTCAATATCTGGCTGCGGCCACTGGACCAAGTCTAAAAAATCTTCTCAAATCTAAAAAAATGTGGTCTTGAGTGTCAGTTCACTATTTTCTGACACAGTAAAATGCCTCTTGTGTGGATAAAAAAAAGAAGTTCTTAATCAGCCAACGAGCTTTAACTGTTAAATACTTAATGACAGGTGAAAGAGATGTGATGTATGCTGAATCCCTCCTCAAGGGCTGATGAAGCGTAACCATAATATATAGCCTCTTTTGGCCAAGCTAACATAATCTTAACCCGCGGTGAAGGGGGTGGCGATACTCGTACGTTGACGAATTACATTAACTATTTTTTTTCAATGACAATGTGCTACTGTTTTATTGTAATATATTGTTTAATGTTTGTGTATTGTGTGTTTGATAATCCATGACATAATTATTTCAATAATTTAAAATTTCCTTGAAAAGCGGAATTTAAACAATTAATTTCTGTATGTTTGTATGCATTAGAATTTAAAAGGAGAACGAATTCTGCCACTGAGATGTAGGTATTCGACCAACCTGTCACTAGACAGAGGAGGTCAAGCTGGTTGCGGACCGATAAGGTAGTGAAATAATCTCTTTCTACATCTAGCAGCATCGGTCCTCCCACCCACACTTCCCCCGTCATTGTATATATGCCGTCGCACCGCCACAACTTTCCTGCGAGAATTTAATTCGTTTTTGTGTTATAAAATGTGTTTAATTCATTTATCTCGATGTTATTTTAGTTTTATTGCATTATAAACATGCTACTGTGCCGTAATGATCCATTTTGACCTCAAAAATAGAATAAATTATCATTAATGTCGTATAGAATAAAATATTTTATACCATAAGTAAACATAGTAATGGGGCAACGATAAGAAACGAAAAAGATCGTATTCTAAAAAAATAAGAATAAAAATAGTGTAAATAAGTTTTATCTAAAATTATCTGTTATGAGCCCTTTTGACCTTAAGGAAATGGAGTAAATTATTTTTACTGTATGTGATCATAGTAATGGGGCAACGATAAGAAACAGGATCGTTTTCTGTAAAGAAAACAGGAATAAAAATATCGTAAACAAGTTTTATGTTAACATAAATTTTTTTAAACCCCTAAGAATGCTCTGCAATTTAGCTATCTTCTAAGGAATAAAGTTAGGCTTGTAAATGAACAACACTGTCCGTCCATGTTGTTTTTTCGAATTTTATGAATATGTGATGAATGTACTTATTTCCATTTTCTTCATTTTATGAAATATTTATTTCATATCTTCACAAAAACCAGTGGCGGCTCGTAGGTTTAAATAATGGAAAAGTAAAAATATAATGAATAGATTATACATTCATTATTAAATGAACTCGCAAACATGACCGAGACCGGCTGAATCGTATTAGGGGGTGCGTGCACGTACACTAAATTTAGTAAATAAGTCTACACAAAAATACCGCTCATGGGTCGTAAAATACCGACCAAGCAGCCGACACGACTTGACAGTTTGTTTAATTTTATCTGTGGCGCTTTCCCGGCCATGCGGCGAATCTTGAAGTTACCCGGGGGACGGAGTCCCCGTATCTGCATTACGTTGCCATTACAGCTAAATGCTGTATTGTGATTGGATAAGCTCCATAAGAAATACACGGGAGTTTGGACTCAACAGCTCTGCGTCCTTAATTTCTTGGGAACATTTTGCCGTAGCTACTGCCCATCATTAAAGCATTTTATGAACAATAAATTATTGCATTTATGATAATCTTCATTTGATCTTTACTCTAACTGTTTCTTATGTAATATTTCGTACGTTTTTTTCTTTTATCTATGGGAGGACTCCGTCCTAGAGTCCATATGGGCCGGCCGCCACTGACAAAAACACATTTTAGACAACGCAAAATTTACAGAGTTGAAAAGGAAATCAAGTTTGTTTATTACGTACATCTGTATAATCTAATTTATTATTGTTTCTCGGTATTTTTGTTTAGTTTTAATTTTTGTCTCCTAAAAATCTTAAAAAAACGCTTATGGTGGATGGAAGCAGCTTGTGGAGGGAGGGCAGCAAAGCAGATCAGTGGACCAAACCGGTGCCCTGTCCGCTCCACGGAGATCACGGCCTAGTCTATTAAGCCGAGGACAATGCGGAAACTAAAACATTAAAATGGATATATCACTAAGAAAATCAAATTCGAAAATGCTGACGATTTGTTATTTTTCTCCTGTCATGGAGACATGAGCAATCTAAAAAAATACGTACATTGAGTTTATCTTATTTAATAAAATAGCTGTTTTTATAATTGTATAATAAATTTTTGTATTTATAAATTATGGAAAATATACTGTATGTATAACTGAATAGATTTTACTCAAAAATATTTTTAACATGCACCAAACTTTCATACTCTGTATAAATCTATTTAACTCCTTTTCTGAGAGTTCATTGTAGTCAATAAATATAATTAAAATTTTATATCAATAACAAATATTTAAATTTACTAAAATATTATAAAGGATAATTTTTTTTATTATAAATACATTTATATCATATATTTATTGTTTATATCGTTAATTTATTAAATAATTTATTTTTTTTACGTACAGTAAATTTAATATTTTTGAAATTTATGTAAAAAGCATTGTAAAAAAAAGCAGATCAGTGACTAGTGGGGCACTAGAATCACGGCCTACCAAAAGGCATCATAAATGGAACAAAAAAAAATTAAACTATGTTCTATAAGAAAGAAAAAATACTTCTCCTTAACTTTGTCAGGAGACACTAAAGCATAAAAAAAACTCAGTCCACATTAAATTATTTAGAGTTTTACAGTCTATTTAACTTAAATCAAAAATGACTGTAATTTTTAACAGTTAAAAGGAGAACAAAGTGTGCTACTAAGGTGTAAGTATCACCCACGAGATACCCGTTGAGACGGGCTCACGTGGATCGATGAAGATAACGTCAAATAAGGTAGAGAAATGAATCTCTTTCGACACCTAGTAGCATCGGTCCTCCCATCTGTGATGCACGCTGCCCTGTATATATGGCGACAGGCCGCCACAACTTTCCTGCGAGAACTAATGTTCTTATTCACTCTTAATAGTCGGTCAAATTCGGAAAATCCCGTATTAAATTTCCGAATTTGACGAATCTGTGACGAATCTAGTTATATCTATTTCCAGGGTATTTACAGGGTAATTAATTCGGAAATTTGGCGTTTTTCGTACAAGGAGTGTGGGAAAACGGCATATATTTTTGAGCTGAAATTTTGGGAACGTGGATGAAAATCAAGACCTATTTCTCTTAACTTTTGTGAAATTTTAAAATAAGAAAAAATTCGTTAAATTTAGACAACGCAATCTTTACAGAGTTGAAAAGGAAATCAAGTTAGTTTATTGCGTACATTTGTATACGGTATTTTTGTTTAATTTTAATTTTTTTCTCTTAAAAATCTTAAAAAAGCGTTAAACGTTAATGGAAGCAGCTTGTGGAGGGAGGGCAGCAATGCGGACCAAACCGGTGGCCTGGTCGTTCCACGGAGATCACTTAAATAGTGTAATCTAAATATATAAAACAAAGTCGTGTTAGTTACACGCATTATAACTCGAGAACGGCTGGACCGATTTTAATGATCTTTGATTTTTTGGATTCGTCTCTGCTCCGGTCATGCTTTAGGCATATTCAGTTTCCATAAATTCAATTAGTTTCCATTTTATAGCGTTTTAAATTTCTAATGTTAACCTTATGGGGTCTATGTTTGTTTACAAATGTTCTACAATAAAAACATTTGATTTCTTAAGCTACAGCTGTTGTTTTACTTTCCATTAGCAATATGCTTTACTATCCAATTCCATCTGAATCATCCATTAATGCAAAACTATGAATTAAATGTGTACTGTACAAAATATACAGATTTATTCACCACGTTAATAGTTTACGGGTTTTGGGGATTAAGTATTTATATTTTTATTTTCAGTCTGATAATCGGCCAAATAAAAAATAATTACGGTGTTTATACATATTACATTTGTTATAATAATCAGCTATTGTATATATTTCCTATAAAAGCCGTATTACAGTTAGGTTTTGTTTGTTCTTAGGTTGGATTAGAAAAATTGTGAATCAATTCACTCAGATTTATTTGTTTTGTGGTAATGTTATTAATATGTCTTATTGTTTCAGTATTGTTATTAACTATGCCGCAATTTTTCACAACGAAGTCGTAATGCTCTTCGACTTCAGAACATGGCCAATCTGAAAGTTAACACTTATTAAATGTCAGGCGTTACGAAGTTCGCCGGGTCAGCTAGTTAAGTAATAATTAAAAGGAGAACAAATTCTGCCACTGAGATGTAGGTATTCGACCAACCTGTCACTAGACAGAGGAGGTCAATCTGGTTGAGGAGATAATATAAGGTAGAGAATTGAATCCCTTTCGACATCTAGTAGCATCGGTCCTCCCACCCACACATCCTTCGTCCTGGTATATATGCCGTCGCACCGCCACAACTTTCCTGCGAGAACTTAATTCGTTTTTGTGTTATAAAATGTGTTTAACTCATTTATCTCTATGTTATTTTAGTTTTGTATTATAAACACGCTACTTGCTGTAATGTGCCATTTTGACCTGAAGGAAATGGAGTAAATTATTATTACTGTCGTAATAAATAATATATTTTATACCATGTGTAAACATAGTAATGGGGCAACGATAAGAAACCAAAAAGATTGTATTCTGTAAAGGAAATAAGAATTAAAATATTGTAAATAGATTTTATGTAAAAACCTCCTTTGATATAACAACCCCTAAGAATAATCTGGGATATAAATCACTTCTAGGGAATATAGTTAGTTAGGCTTGTAAATAATAAAAAAAAACACTGTCCCTGCTTGTTGATTTTCCGAATTCGACGAATCTGTGACGAATTTACTTATTTCTATTTCCTTAAGGTGGTGCGAGCGAAAATATCGACTTTCTTAAAAAATCATAATTTTTATTTTTATTTATTTATTCTACCATAAACATGCTTTGGCATAATATTTTAAAGTTTTTAGTGAAAACTTTTCTAGTTACAGGGTAATTGATTCGGAAATTTGGCGTTTTTCGTACAAGGAGTGTGGGAAAACGGCGTATGTTTTTGAGCTGAAATTTTGGAAACGTGGATGAATACGAGCTACAGACCTTTTTCACATAACCGTTGTGACATTTTAAAATAAGAAAAAAATTCATTTCCTACAGGAAATGATAAAAATCATTTCCTGTCCAAATGTTCCCTTCAAAATATTGCCTTAAAAAGGCAACATTTTTGATCCGATAATTTTACAAAATATTTTGGAGGTTTAAAAATATACAAAAAACCAGAATTAAAACGAGTCATTTAGGAAGCTTGCACGAATCAAACTCATATGCTTAACGAATAAGCGACACTAGCGCCGACCTAGCGGATTTCAGTTGTCCCTAACGCCGCTCGCACCGCCTTAATTTGGTGAAACCTTTATTTAATATCTTTAAAAACATTGTACACTAAGCAATATTTGCAGAATTGAAAAGGAAATTGAGTTAGTTTATAACAAATATTTTATACCCATTTGTTTAATCCAATTTATTATGGTATCTCGGTATTTTTGATTAGTTTTTTTGTCTCCATAAGACCACTGTTAGATTAGATTTGGTGATGAATTGGGAACTTTGGTGTTTTGGAAATCTACATATGCCGAAGTTATTAGAGAACACGAATATTCAGTGCTTATGCGCTATTCCTTTTATTGGAATTATTTATTTTATATAGACATAAATATTCAACAGTCTAATTTTATTAATGTTAAAAAAATGTTCATGTCTTTACCAGTATTTTATTAAAAAATACGAATTTTTTATTTTTTATCGTTAGCCATATACATTTAAGTAATTAAATGGTCTGAAAATACTGGTTTTTGTTTGTTCGTTGTTAAAAATGTACAGGGTCGTAAAACACACTGGGTGTTCTTCAAGTTTACCTAAAACTATTTCGAGTTTAAACAATATACTTAAATTGAATCAAAATTGAATGCAATTTTTAACAGTTAAAAGGAGAACAAAGTATGCTACTAAGGTGTAAGTATTTCCCATGTGGTACCCGTTGTGAAGGGCTCAAGTGGATCTATAAAGATATCGTCTAATAAGATAGAGAAATGAATCTCTTTCGACACCTAGTAGCATCGGTCCTCCCATCTGTGATGCCCGCTGCCCTGTATATATCGCGACAGGCCGCCACAACTTTCCTGCGAGAACTAATGTTCTTATTCACTCTTAATATTGTTTTATATGTAAAATCAGTCTATTCTTTAAAATAATTACACTATATCTATAACCACCGAATTCGTTTTCACTTCAATATGAATTAGGGTGTTAGAACTTCTTTTCAGTTATTAGGTGGTACACGTACCTAGCGGGTTTTAATAAATAATACTGTTTTTGACTTTATTTGCTATAATAACCAAATCATTTCTTAGCTATGGATTATATTGTATTGTTTGTATGCTAATCCATGAGAAAAAAATATTTTAATTTCCTTAAATATTGGAATTAAATAATTAATTTCTGTACGTTTGTATGAATTAGAAATTAAAAGGAGAACAAATTCCGCCACTGAGATGTAGGTATTCGACCAACTTTGTCACTAGACAGAGGAGGTCAATCTTGTTGAGGATATATAAGGTAGAGAAATGAATCCCTTTCGACATTTAGTAGCATCGGTCCTCCAACCCACGTATCTCCCGTCCTTGTACATATCCCATCGCACCGCCACAACTTTCCTGCGAGAACTTCGCGAGAATTCGTTTTGTGTTATAAAATGTGTTAAACTCATTTATCTCAATGTGATTTTTTTTATGTAAAAACCTCTTTAGTCCTTCGTCCGAATTTGACGAATCTGTGACGAATTTACTTGTTTCCATTTCCTTAAGGTGGTGCGAGCAAAAATATCGACTGTCCTAAAAAATCATAATTTTATACTTTTATTATGTATTATATTTTTATATTATTTATTTACTTTTTATGCTTTTATTTTAACTTTTATTTGTTGATTCTACCATAAACATTCTTTGGCATAATATTTTCAAGTTTTTAGTGAAAACTTTTCTAGTTACAGGGTAATTAATTCGGAAATTTTGCGTTTTTCGTACAAGGAGTGTGGGAAAACGGCTTATGTTTTTGAGCTGAAATTCTGGGAATGTGGATGAAAAACAGACCTTTTTCACTGAACCTATATGAAATTTTAAAATAAGAAAAAAAATTATTTCCTACGGGAAATGATTTTTTAAGGCCACATTTTTGATCCGATAGTCTTATAAAATATGTCATTTTGGAGGTATAAAAATGTTTAAAAATATACAAAAAAGAATTTCTTTCTTAAACGAGTCACTCAGGAAGCTTGCACAAATCAACCACATATGCGTAACGAATAAGCGACACTAGCGCCGACCTAGCGGATTTCAGTTGTCCCTAACTCCACTCGCACCGCCTTAATTTGATGAAACCTTTATTTAATATCTTTAAAAACATTGTAGACTATGAAATATTTACAGAATTGAGAAGGAAATCGAGTTAGTTTATAACAGATATTTTATACCCATTTGTTTAATCCAATTTATTATTGTATCTCGGTATTTTTGATTAGTTTTTTGTCTCCATAAGACCAATGTTAGATTAGATTTGGTGATTAATTGGGAACATTTGGTGTTTTCATGCAAGGAGTGTGGGAAAAATACTTATGCCGAATTTATTAAAGAACACGAATATACAGTACTTATACACTATTCATTTTATTGACATTATCTTTTATATAGACCTAAATATTCAACAGTCTAATATCATTAATGTTTAAAACTATGTGCATGTCTTTACCAGTATTTTATTTAAAAAAATACAAATTTTTTATCGTTAGCCATATAAATGTAAGTAATTAAACGGTCTGAAAATACTGGTTTTTGTTCGTTCGTTGTTAAAAAGGTACAGGTGCGTAAAACACACTGGGAATTCTTCAAGTTTACCTAAAACTATTTCGAGTTTAATCAATATAATTAAATTGAATCAAAATTGACTGTAATTTTTAACAGTTAAAAGGAGAACAAAGTGTGCTACTAAGGTGTAAGTATTGCCCACGAGATACCCGTTGTGACGGGCTCAAGTGGATCTATAAAGATGACGTCAAACAAGGTAGAGAAATGAATCTCTTTCGACACCTAGTAGCATCGGTCCTCCCATCTGTGATGCCCGCTGCCCTGTATATATCGCGACAGGCCGCCACAACTTTCCTGCGAGAACTAATGTCCTTATTCACTCTTAATATTGTTTTATACCTAAAATTAGTCTATTCTTTAAAATAATTACACTATATCAATAACCACCGAATTCGTTTTCACTTCAATATGATTTTAAGGTGTTAGAACTTATTTTCAGTTATTAGGTGGTACACGTACCTAGTGGGTTTTAATAAATAATACTGTTTTTGACTTTATTTGCTATAATAACCAAATCATTTCTTAGCTGTGTATTATATTGTATTGTTTGTATGCTAATCCATGAGAAAAAAATATTTTAATTTCTTTAAATAGTGGAATTAAAAAATTAATTTCTGTACGTTTGTATGAATTAGAAATTAAAAGGAGAACAAATTCCGCCACTGAGATGTAGGTATTCGACCAACCTGTCACTAGACAGAGGAGGCCAAGCTGGTTGCGGACCGATAAGGTAGAGAAATGAATCTCTTTCGACATCTAGTAGCATCGGTCCTCCCGCCTACACATCCCCCGTCATTGTATATATGCCGTCGCACCGCCACAACTTTCCTGCGAGAACTTAATTCGTTTTTGTGTTATAAAATGGGTTTAACTCAGTTATCTCAATGTGATTTTAGTTTTATTGCATTATACACATGCTAATGTGCTGTAATGATCCCTTTTGACTTAAAAAATGGAATAAATTATCATTAATGTCGATATCATAAATAAACACAGTAATGGGGCAACGATAAGAAACGAAAAAGATCGTATTCTAAAAAAATAAGAATAAAAATAGTGTAAATAAGTTTTATGTAAAAATGATCTGCAATATAACTCACTTCTAAGGAATAGAGCTAGGACTTGTAAATAATAAAAGAAACACCGTCCCTCCGTATTGATTTTCCGAATTTGATGAATCTGTGAAGAATTTACGTATTTAAATTTCCTTAATTTGATGAAACCTTTATTTAATATCTTTAAAAAACGTTGTAGACTATGCAATCTTTGCAGAATTGAGAAGGAAATGAAGTTAGTTTATAAGAGATATTTTATACTTATTTGTTTAATACAATTTATTATTGTATCTCGGTATTTTTAATTAGTTTTTTAGTATTCATAAGACTAATGTTAGATTTAGATGTTAGATTAGATTTGGTGATTAATTGGGAACTTTGGTGTTTTCATGCAGGGAGTGTGGGAAAACTACTTTTAATTTTATCTGTGTTTAAACCTATGTACATGTCTATAACAATATTTCACTAACAAAATAATTCAAAATCATTATTTTTGTATCGTTAGCCATATACAGGTTAGTAAATAAATGGTCTGAAAATTCATGTTCTTGTTTGTTCGTTGTTAAAAAAAGCCGAGTTGCATAAAACACACTCGGTGAAGTCTACCTTAGTATTTCGAGTTAAAACAATATATTTAAATTTAATCAAAACTGATTGTAATTGTTAAAAGGAGAACAAAGTGTGCTACTAAGGTGTAAGTATTGCCCAAGAGATACCCGTTGTGAAGGGCTCAAGTGGATCTATGAAAAGGAAACACAAGGTAGAGAAACGAATCTCTTTCGACACCTAGTAGCATCGGTCCTCCCATCTGTGATGCACGCTGCCCTGTATATATCGTGACAGGCCGCTACAACTTTCCAGCGAGAACTAATGTTCTAGTTCACACCTAATATTGTTTTTTAGATAATTTTAGTGAGTTATTGAAAATAATTATACTATTTCTAGAACCACCGAACTCTTTTTCACTTCAATATATTTTTGATGAAGTTAGACTATTTTCCAATTATTACGTGATAACACTACTGCATGGGTTTTAATAAATAACACTGTTTATGAGTTTATTTGCTATCATTACCAAATTTTTTCTTAACTATGGATTATATTGCTTTGAAATTTCATAGTACTGTCTTACTATCTTTAAAATAATAGTAAGACCTCCATTACTTAAATTCAACGCTTTTAAGTCCTAAGAGACTACGAGTAACAATAGTTATATTGTTTATATAAAAATTAGACCACAGTGCCAATGTCGAACGTATTTTCATTTAAATATAGTAATTTATTTATTATTTAGTGAATGGTCTCCGTCACATAGTTTGAGTGTCAAAAAGTCGATGGAGACAAAAAGGTACAGTCAGCTTAAATTCTTTTTTAACCGAAAATTTTCAAAAAAATAGTTAGGCCAAATAAAAGGAGGACAATTTCTGCCCCTGAGATGTAAGTATGCTTATATGTTACCCAGTGTTACATGAACTAGCGGATATTTGAATTTCTCTCATGGTAGAGAAGTAAATCTTTTTCGACACCTAGTATGCTATTAGCATCGGTTCTCTTACCTTTTTTTGAACCTTGCTGTTGTATATGTAATATGCCACCACCACTTTGTCTGTGAAAACTAATTTACCAGTTCTCACATAAACAAGTTAGGTAAACGAATATTAATCTTGAAAAATCCAATTTTCACTTACACCAGGCGATACGAGCAGCGTCAGAGACAACTGAAGTCCGCTAGGTCGGCGCTTGTGTCGCTTATTGTTACGCGTTTGTGATTGTTTCATGCAAGCTTCCTGGGTGATCTGTTTAGGTGATAACAATTCTGTTTTTTTGAAAATTTCTAGACCTTCAAAATGACATATTTTACAAGATTATCGGATAAAAATGACTTTAAAAAATATTTTTTAGTGTACGAAATTTTTTTGTATTTCAAAATTTCACACAGGTAACGTGAAAAAGGTCTGTTATTCATCCACGTTTCCAAAATGTCAGTTTAAAATCATAGGTAAGGAGTGTTAACTAACACTCCTTAAACACTTCTAAATATCCAACTATCTTACTTTCAGTAAACATCTGATTTGGGATCAGGAACTTCAATATTACTGGGCCAATCTCTTAATTCAGTAATTGGCCAAACCTACAATTTTTGGTTAATATTTTAGTTTACAGAAAAGTTTACACAATGATATTATATAAAGTGTAAACCAAAAACAATTATCTCAATAAATCTGTTATTGTCGAGACTTGTTCTATTTTGGATGACCAAGCACTAGCTAAAATATTGTGAAATTTTGCAGACTTATGTGTAAGTTTAGGGGAATACTGCCAGTCTTTAGTTGATGGTTATTTCAATATAAAGTAGACGAAAATACGTGCATGTTAATGGTAAATTATCGATATTATCAGAGTGATAATCAAGATTTTGTATTGATAATCAATTGATTATTTATTGCAAGTTCAAGATTGAAGCAACCTTTGTTTGTACAGTAGTTAGCTCAGTAGTTACATGGGCGGAGTTAATGGGGGACATGGGGGGCAATGCCTCCCCAGACCTCTTGAAAGTTTTTGAATTTTATTACCCATCTTACCAGTTCTGTTATAATTTTTTATTGGACACAGATATTTTGATGGGTTTTTGCTGTGGTATTATATTAGTTTTAAACCATTTCCCCATTTTTAAGCTGTATTGTCACAAAAACTAGAACACCAACTCTCTGCCCCCCCAACGTATCTAACTCCGCCCATGATATTGTATGCAGGAAAAATACAGTCCATAACACAGAACTGAAGTATCTTTTCCATAATAACTTCTTGATTAACATTATACGTGTTGATTTTACTGTAAAAACTTACGTCTTCCTTACTTGCCTTTCCTAACTCGCTCTAATTACAAACTTGAGCTTGTACAAAGAGCATCACTTTTGAC
The DNA here is from genome assembly GCA_023375725.1 of Nephotettix cincticeps. NCBI lineage: Eukaryota > Metazoa > Arthropoda > Insecta > Hemiptera > Cicadellidae > Nephotettix > Nephotettix cincticeps. Next base: position 57,553,499 of record CM041790.1, read on the forward strand.
CCTTTTAATGAAAAATTCTCAAAAGCTAAATGTATTGTGTACTATTTCAAATGGTTTTTCTATTTTTAGGTGATAGGAATAAGAAAATGCACCACGAATTAAAAGACAAACAGTACATAACTTTATTCACTATATTTTATAGGAATAATCTTAAATACATTTAAAGTTCTAAATAACTATATATCACATATTTACATTTTTCTACAATATTTGACTTAATATATACACATTATGCAGTTTTAAAATAGGAAACAAACTCGATAACTCTCAGAACCGTACATACACAAACTTCAATACATGATAAAAAAAAACATTAATACTTTAGATGTCACATTAAATTTGTATTGTCACAGATATGAAAATTTCCATACCGAATCGGTTAAATAATTCCATAAACACTGATGTAAGTAATTATGTTCAGATGTAAAATGTGATCCAGCAAGAGGTTACAATTTTATTTTTGTAGCCCTCTTCCATGTTGCAAGATAAAAAGTGGATGTTTTGGAATTGTGAATTGTTGTTTAGTGACATTTATTCTCATTTATCACAACCTTGCTCAAGTATTTGTCAATTCCCTCCATCTCAATTCATCATAGTTTTTAACAATTAAGCTTTTCTTACGGTACAAGTTCTTAGACGCTCTTAGAGGTCAATTGTCTGAAGTAATTTTTCATGTTTGATATCAATCTACAAAAAAGTGTACAAATCAAAATAAACTGGTTGAGTAAACCACAATTTGTATCATTTAATTTTTCAAATTCTATCTGGATCACTCGTTACAAAAACTTTCACATTAAAGTTAAATTTTGCTTAAACTTGAGGAAATTTTTTGTAAAATTATAATTTTTTGTAGAATGTTCAAGCATGGTCGACCCATTGCCATTTCAGTGACTGTTCTTGAAGTCCACTTGGTCAGTAAAATAGATCAAATAGATGCAATTTAGATGGTTTTGTTGAAGAAACGGTACAATATAATAGAAATTATGAGGTGAAATTTAAATCCAAGCAGTTTATTAATTCCTTACCATTAAACATTCAGTGTTTCATGTTTTTAATTGAAAACTGTGGGAGTTTAGGGGTAGAGTGGTAAAAAGATGATACTAAAGGCCGCGCGGCACCAGTTGCCAACCTGGTCAAGACACACAATATGATAATTAGTGACATAACCGATAGAAAGCGCGACATTGGCATCTACAGGTGTGGTGCCATTCATACAAATTGGGAGAAAGCGAAGAGACAAACTTTCAAAACAAATGTCACTGAACTTCACAATTACTAATCAACAAACACTAATCTAAGTTTAACTCTAATTATTATTCAGTTGAGAAATTTTTAAACTATTGTTAGTGCTCACTAACTTGAACCATTTTCGACAAAACTATTTTATAAAAAAGTGGCCGATTCATTTTAAAACGCTGAACAAAACCCATGCACAAGATTAACGATTATTTGAAACAAAATGTACATACTTTCAATATAATAAGCACAACAATTAAGTACGTAACTCCATCAATTACTTGTATAACACATTAAACACACGGTATAACAATGGAATAAAAACATCAACAGAACATAAACGGGAAACAATAACATAATGCATTCTAAAGTGACAACAAAATGTGGAATAACAAAAAAGGTGGATTATTCTTAAATAAATCCAAACATAAAGTCATATGATAACGGTATGAATTAATTAAAGCAATTCATTATGTTTTTAAAGGAAAGTTCAGAAATATACGTTTTAGTATATTACTGCTGATATTGGAACAAATTATGAAATACGTTTCAAATGAAACTATTAAACATATATATTTCTACAGAGTACTATTTAATTTATAGTTTGTATCATTGTCACATAATTGTATTGATTTTATGCAGAAAATTGATTACACTAATCTTGTAATAAATTTTACTACTTTATTAATAATTACCATTTACTTAAAAAAACTAACCACTATACAACGGCTGTCACAATTTAAAAACAAAAATTTTAATCTGATTTATTTATATAGTTTTAATAAGACATTCGGGAAGAACCAATCATTCCCAATACTTCTCACACCTAAACCTATGTACATAAAAATGTTAATTAACATAGAGCTACTTTTCAGGAACATACGAAATGTTACCAATCTTTAATCTTACCCTAAAACTAAAACGTCTTTGGTGTTAAAACAATCTATATATAGTTAAACTATTCACACATATTAAATACGTGATCGTTTATGTACAATTAATACTCTAACAAATATAAAGCTTTTTATACTTTACGGTGTCAAAAATAAATTTACAGTTTGACGTTTAGAGACAGCAAAAGGCAAATATATTATCATAGTTATAACTTATCTGAGTTAGGTTTGTACTTTCTCGTTGACTTTTACCTGGATGTAAGCTTAGGCTTACCGTGTTAGTTAATTATGGGTGGTTGATTCATAGTACAGAGATCGACAGTTTTGCAGTTCATTTCTCACACTTTCTCAGCCTCGTCTGTAAAGTTTTAATCAAATCCTCAAGACGATCGTGTTTTACACGACAAGGTCAATCCTCTTCTTCGTTCTGTCCTTGATCCTCTTGGTCCTTGGTTTGTTATGAACTAGGGATTTTAGGCACCGTTGACTCCTGGATATTCTGCTTCGGCATATACGGGTGTTTGGCCTTCGCCTTGTTCTCCGCAGATATAGCTCTCGCTATTTTCTCCAGGTCGAATTTCCTCGCCATTTTCTCCATCTTGTAGAGGGAGGATATGGGGATGACGGGTGGCGGTGGGGGGATGTTGAGACGCCCATTAATGTCAGCTTGCTTCTTGGCGACGGCAGCCGAGTGGCTACTCATCATGTTAGGAAATACATTGATGGTACGTCCTGCTACCACACGTGAAGAGGGGACCATCGGCCTGTTGACCGCCACGGGTCTGTTGGGTAGCAATGCTGGATTTACAGGAAGCTTGGGTCTGTTAGTGAACTTACTGGAAAGGTTGGGTGTAGGTATTTTCAGTTGGGTGGGGGAGACTCGAGATGGGGATTTTCCAGGAGATGGGATCGAAGGGTACCTTTGAGGAGATGCCTTGTTTTGGGACGCAGCAACCTGACGCCTTATACCTTCTTGGACTTGAGCCGCCTTTATGTTCCTGATGTGAACAGCTGTGTCAGAGAGAGTCTTCAAATCAGAGAGGTATGCTGGGTGTTGCATGGGTCGTGTCGGGGAACCTTTCGGGATCGATGCTGTGACAGGCGGGCTGCTGGACGACGATCGCCGAGGACTATTCATGGCTGCCAGATGGTGCCTGTTGATCAGGGGTTGAGACACAGAGAGGACCTGCTGATGAGGAGAAGGAGAGTTGGATCCCTCTGAAGCCGGTGAGGAACATGAAGACCGCGTAGATTTCTCTGACAAGTCTAGGACACCAGAGTTTTCTCTTTTCTTGATGACAAGTTTCTTATCACCAGCGACCTTACTCTCTTTTGTGTTCTTGATAAAATCAGAGTTATTAGATATATCCACATTAGTACATTTAACCTTTGACAGTGATGTAGGATTCTGGTTTGGGTTTAAACTGTTCATGTGGTTGTTCTTCATTAATTTCACAAAAGGGTTCCCACCAGGAAGAACCTTTTGTTTGTTCTGGCCAACAATAGATTTGTTGTCATTTGTTTTAGAGATAGAATTAGGATTATTTCCCCCCACTACAGGAATAATTTCTAGGGATGGTCTTTTGCTTTCCATATTGTTATAAGTTTTCACTTTCTTTTCTTCTGCTTCTTCAGCGGTCACTTTCTGGAGTGTAACAATAGTCTCAGTTGTTGATGTCAATAATGATTTCATAGAATTTTTGCTAGCTTCCTCAGCACTAACTTTGCTTATGGTTGTATTGGGGAGTGTTCTTGGGGGTGGTGGAGTGATATTTTTGTGCCTTACCTGTCGCAGCTGGTTCAGCTTCTCCTTGTTAGTTGAATCACGATTATTTTTGGTCAGTTCTAAGTTTCCATTTGGCAATGATCCTGCTTTTAATATGGGAGATATTTCGTCCTGGCCCTCCTTAGAACTCACTGTGCTCCTTACTTCATGATCATCTGTTGAATGAGAGTTTCTTGAGTCGTCATCGTTGTTAGAATGTGATGGCGATTGTTCAGTATTGTTGTAGTTTCCCTCACTAATCACATAACTTTTGTGTTTTGACTGTCTTGGAGAACTATGTCCATCACTCAATTTATAATATTTTGAATTTTCGTCCTGTTTATTTCTATTCTTTCCCTGACTAGCTTCACTGTCCGATCTTGTTATTTTCACTTTCAATTTCAAGCTATCTGTTTTATCATCTGATGATACAATGGTTGCCTCAGGAGCAGGAGAATAGTCTCTTCTGTGTCTATGATGTTTAGCCTTTTTGTTTTTCCTCCTACTTTTGCTTTCCTTTCGTGAAACTTCTGCTTCTTCTTCAACACAATTTTTGGCTTCTTCTTCTTCTACATCGGGTTGCACTGGACTTTCTTCGATTTTCTCTTCGACATAATCCTCACCAGATCTATCTTCTGGAATTTCTTCGGGGTCACAAATCCTCAAGCGATCTTCATCATCGTCTTCCTCTAACTCTTCGCTTGCATCCAAAGCTTGTTCCTCTTGTAGAACAAAATCCTGTGACGGTTCTCCATCTATATCTACTACAACCTCTTCTATATCTTGACTTGTGTCCTGTTGATCCTCCACGGATTCTGCTGTTTGAGAAATTACATCTGTCTCCATTACGTCATCATCATCTGGAACAATGGAATTCTCGGTAGAAGCAGCTTGGCTGCCATCTGCCTTTTCTACCCTGATGGAGAAATCTGAGTTGTCATTACTGTCTTCAACTGTAACGGTCTCAGTAAAATCTTGACACTGTGAAATATTATGTCTTGTATTCAAAACGTCCTTATTCTTTTCAGCAACATTTCCAATACAATTTCTTCCATTCCCTGATGATTTTTTCCTCATTCGCTTCACTGGCACCGGTGAGTCCTGAGTAGAGTTATCACTATTCTCCCTCAGTTTTTTCTTCCCCAAACGAAGATCTCGCATCTGGCCGGACTGTTCAGTTTGTTCTTCCCCGATGCTGTCAAGCCCACCATGCATAATGGTTTCCTTTAGAGGAGAGGACGAAGATGTGCTTTCAGCAACCATCACTCGATTTATGCTAGCAGACTTCCTCACTACTTGGCATTGCAAAATCTGATATCCAAACTTCATGGGAGAGGTCTGTAACAATAATTAATAAATAGGTTATAATAAATATAAATAAAATATGTTATAAAGCAATATCACTGAGCCTATTGATAATTAATGAATCCTAGCAATGTATTTAATCAAATATAAGTAATTTGTTAAGCTTTTTTCATGTCTTTGCAACCTTTTTCGTCATCAGAAGTTAAAAAAAAACACAAATTGTCAACCTCAACTTAAGAGAACTCAATTTAAATCACATACTTTGGGAACTTAATTTTGGTACTGAATCATCCCAATTTAATTCAAGGACTTGTTTATGTTTTATATCCTACAAATCATACAACTCTTTCCTTCCACCTGATGGCACATTAGTATCTCACCTTTGGGTCCCAATCGTACATGTAGGCCACGTCCATTAGCGAGTATGACTCCAGTAAGACTTCTTTTTCTCTATTCTCCAAACCCTTTCTCTTCTTGCCTTTGTAGTAGATATGAATCTAAAACATAACAAAAACAAAATATATTATAGTGTAGAAGTATATATTTAGAATGGTATAGACCTATATGAGGTATATAGCGGAAAATTAGATGTTGGATGAAAATTTGACAAGGAGCGTACCATGGATAAGGTCTACAGGTAAGGGTTCTGTATATTTACGTAATAAAAGTTATTAATAAAAAATTTAGGATGTGAATGTAGGTAGGAATACATAATATCAATTTTGGGGTTGATTGAAGAATTCACTATGATCATTTAAAACATTGCAGAAAAATAATAACAAATTGGGTTTAAGCCACAGAAGAGTTGTTAAATTAATGATAATATTGGAATTCGGCATGAATACCAATATGATCATGGTATGACCAAAGAAAGAAATAGAGGAAAAGAGACATAGTCTTTTTGAATAGTTCTATTCTTACAGAAGACAATGGATTTTTTTGTATTTTACACCTATCACCATTATTTATTTACTACCGAGCGAGCGACCTGTAGTCAGTAAGCATCATTATGTAAAGCCCAAAGACAAAATGACGATAGATAGTCATTAGAAGGGGGTACTGGTCCATCTTCCACTCAAAAGCATTAGTTTTGAGTTTAATTTGTAACTTTTTTTATTCATACTATAGCTTGATTCGAATTAGAATATCTTTAGGAAAAGTAATATAGTTTTAATCAACATTTGTGGAAATTTAAAAATTATATGAGATCAATAACCAACTGTGTAGAAAGCTTAACTAGGGGATGATATAAAATGAATGTAATGTAAGGTAAAATCTTACCGGATGGTCCACCGTGAGAAGAAACTTCATCCTCAGGAACCTTTTGAGGTGGTGAATAGTCAATGGGGCTGGGCACCGCAAGTAGCGTCTGTGGACCTGTTGAAAACGCTAATGGTTAGTACATCAATGTCCAATTTTAGAAATATACGTTTAATAATAATAGAATTTAGCAAATAAAGGCCAAAATCTTGAAAAGTGCTTAAATAATTTTACTACTATTTTGACTAAAATTCTTTGTCAGTAAGTTAAGAGATAAATTTGAGTTAAAAACATCTCCTCATGGCAAAACCATAGATTTTGTAATGTAACAATGGAACATAGCAGTGTAATGAAGCAAGATCGAACACTAATTACAAATGTAGTTAAAATCTTACATCATTGGGGTCGTTTTCCTCATTCTCTTCAGACAAGGAGTCGTCGTTTTTCGACCTGAAACAAAAATTGAAGATACTGTATATTTTTTGTAGGATGTGACATATTAGCAAATATGAAACTCTTTCAGATAAGTTAAGATTCTCTTTGTCTCATTTACTAGTTGATTTATTCATAGTTCGTCATCACAACAAAATACCAACATCTCACACCAACTAATAACTCATGAATCTTTCTGAGGGGAGTATAAACGATTAAAGCACATGTAAGGCACAGGCTAGAAACAAAGATGGCCTGAGTCGCTCCTTGATGCTACAGGAATATCCGAATTATAACAATTGCCGCAAACAGTGCCGAACTGGTTGAAACAATTAGACAGTGATTCGTGATAGCCTGTAAAGGTCTACAGACTGTGAGATGAACTGGCAAACTATAAATTAAAATACAAAGGAGTAAAATCACCCGGCCCAATTTTTATACAAAGTTTTTATGTGTCAAATGTTAAATATTAAATAGCAATATGACGCATTCTATCCGGTTTTGCCGGTCAAGGAAGAAGAAACCAAGTATCAAGTATCAACATTTTTATACAAACATTCTCTAAAGATATTCCACTCATCGAATAACATTTTCTGAAGGTGGCAGTATATATGTAAAGTGTACTCCATAGAAGGGACAACGTCGCCAATAAAAGAGGAAACTCAGGGAAAAGTCGCTTACGAATTGACGTGGATTGCCTACGAACGCGCGGTAAAATAAAGCGGATTACGACAACGTGCTCTGCGACAATTATTGTCCCGTACGTATCCGAGACTGGTGGGTGAGCTCTGGATTACAAGTCGGCAGACTGGCAGCCTGCACTCAAACTAAGCCAATTACAGAAATACACGTGGCCTATAATCCGTGGTATACAAAAGTTCAAACGTTCTAATGACGTAATGATCGATCAAAACACGTGACTTATTAAGAAATCATAATTGATTCTCATTAAGGGCAAAATTCCGTACAAGTAGGGCCTAAAGGTTGGCTGCAAAATAGGCAACGAATTGATCAAAATTCGTCTGAGTTGTTGGTTAATAGGAAGTTACGATTGCATAAGTTATTAGCTGTCTAAAAGGCGATAAGTCCTCACGAATCAATCCTCCAACGAAAAGATAAGAGCTGTAAATTCCTAACATAGTGAACTGGTTTCGGGTTTGAAAGACGAATCAATTTCGGACTAATTAACCCCGTGGCTCGCGGTAGATCTCGAGATAGTGCGGCCTGGTGGGTGATTATGTAAATAGACGTCAGCCTCGTCGGCTCGGCGTGCCGCAGGGAAGAGTCTTGGTTCCTCGCTTGTTCCCGGTAGTGGGCGGGGCCACCCGTCACGGGGGGAGAACACAAAAACTAGTTCTGACCACCTTTCGAGACATGTACTCATTAGGACTTGTACTATGTATCCGGTCTCATTAGGTTGATTATCTACTTGTTTATTTAGAAGATCGCAAATTAATCGTCTGTTAAGATCTGACAATTAGTCACAGCGAGTTAAGTATTGGATATACATTTCTTGTTGCTATTGAGATCGTGTTGTAATTGTATACGATTTCACCTTGTACTTTGATAACATAAAAAATATTTTTGGGTGTAAATTAGTGATACATAAGAGTAATATGTATAAATGAGCAGTTTAAATTCAGCAATCTAAACTTATAAAGTTATAAGTTAAACTTATAACTTATAAGTTAATCGCTATTTTAATTAATTCCGAGTTCTACAGTATATTAATACAACAAAATTGGTTTTTACAGTGCTTTGTATCACTGAATAAAAATTATATTTAAACTTTAATATTGTTTATGGTTGTTTATAAAATATTGAGGCGATACAAATAGGATGAAAATCTATTTACTAATACTATAAGAACCTATTTTACCAATAAAATATAACTGTAGAGATTGAGGAGTAATTTTATTTTACAACACATTTAACGTACTTACTGAGGAAAATTAAAAATCAAGATAGACAGTAATTATTGCTACCATAAGTTCTACATATATTGTTGATTATATAAATCAAATCCGTTCACCAGTAACATAAGGGAAGCAGCAAACATTGTGCTAAAAAATAAACTATACACGTTTTTAAGTACGATATATTAATACTCTGGTGTAGAACAATACAACTTCAAAGAGTTAGAATAGTGGTGAAGTCACAGAGTGACGTATTGAGCCCGGGTTATTGCATATTGCAGACACCCCTTTCACAAACACAATCACACACAGCGTCACTGATTAATTGGCACATCCCAAGCACAACACAACACTGACTAAGCTGAAGTTCCCCTCCCATTGTCAGTGGAGAGCCCAGAGACAACATCTCCCCACGCTGTACGCCTATTCAACTCACCCCAGGTTGTGCCTTGTGCCTAAAACATTCCTTGCCACTGCAGTCAGCAAACCTACCCTGCCTCTTGGGGTTGAGTAAGTGTCGCAATTGACAAGGAGTGGGGACTTGGTGGTGGTAAAAGTAGATTATAAACACGTTCATTAACAAGAGGATCAAATATGTGTAAGACAGTCCGCATTAAAATCCCATTTTATATGACTACATAAAGCCTAAATTCAACCAAACCTGCGACCAAGCGCCCTAGGTGAGTCAATATTTCTATAGATGCTACAATATTCTCTTGACCAACTAAATACACCAGTTAGACACAACCCTTTTTTATAATGTGGTGACACTATCCCAAATGTGAATCGAAGGTTGAATGGTGACATTTTAAATGAATAACTAAATCCTAAATTGTTAATCTTAATCGTAAATTTTAAATTATTGCTCAAATGAGAAGTTTAAAGATTGGAATTAGCCTGGAGAAACAGACTTACTCCACAGATTCTGAAGGCACATTAGGTTCATTTTACGTCACTGATTTTTTTGAATTAGTTTGGATGGTGGCTAAATCCTCTCCGGAAGTGAGGAAGGCTTGTTATTCCCTTCTCCAGTATAACACCCCATATGGGGCTGGACTACCTCGTCAGCATTTCTAGGGTCTCTTAATCCTTCGCTCTGATATCTGACAGCCAGTGACCGAAACCCAATAGTAATCATCTGCCCTGGCCAGTAACTCGTGCATACCAGCTGATGTCCCCTCTGCATTGACATCCGACTGTCTTTGAATCTTCATTCTCGCCAGTGACTAACACGTGACAGCTACTGTCTCCTCTGCACTCTGAGACATCAAACCGTCGTGGAATCTACTTTCCCTATACAACCCTAGTCAGTTATTCCAGCTATTTCCTCTGTGCTCCTACTGCTATGCTACCTAAACGTCGCGGGTTCATCATCTGTTCTCAACTGTCCCTCTGTGCTCCAAGACAATACACGTAAGTCGTGGGACTATCATCTGTTCTCAACTGTCCCTCAGTGCTCCAAGACAATACACGTAAGTCGTGGGACTATCATCTGTTCTCAACTGTCCCTCTGTGCTCCAAGACAATACACGTAAGTCGTGGGACTATCATCTGTTCTCAACTGTCCCTCAGTGCTCCAAGACAATACACGTAAGTCGTGGGACTATCATCTGTTCTCAACTGTCCCTCTGTGCTCCAAGACAATACACGTAAGTCGTGGGACTATCATCTGTTCTCAACTGTCCCTCTGTGCTCCAAGACAATACACGTAAGTCGTGGGACTATCATCTGTTCTCAACTGTCCCTCTGTGCTCCAAGACAATACACGTAAGTCGTGGGACTATCATCTGTTCTCAACTGTCCCTCTGTGCTCCAAGACAATACACGTAAGTCCTTACTATCTGTTCTCAACTGTCCCTCTGTGCTCCAAGACAATACACGTCGTGGGACTATCTCTGTCTCAACTCAGTGCTCCTAGACAATACACGTAAGTCGTGGGACTATCATCTGTTCTCAACTGTCCTCTGTGCTCCAATACACGTAGGTCGGGACTATCATCTGTTCTCTGTATGTCCCTCTCTGTAATACACTACGCATCTTTCTTTCTCTGGAAATTAAGAGCTATCACGAACCACACGTGTTTTGCCAAGCCTCAACGTGCTCAGACAATAACTAAGCAATGTGAAAATTCTCATTCCTTGCACTAATTAAATACAATTTAAATTCTATGTAGTATATCATTGTGTATTTCCCACTAGTGCTGAGATGTATGGAGTGAAATCTGATATCATTTATGTATATTACATATTTTCAGTAAAAAGAAAGTATGAAAGGAAAGTCAAACAAACAATAACATTTTCCGGAATACAAAGACTTATAGTTAGTCACGTAGGAGCCTAAATGTGATGATAAAATAAGCACGAGGGCGAGAAACTGCCCCAAATTGAATCCGGTAATTCACATAAAACCCAGCCGTCCACCCCCTCCGTCAGGGCCAATTAATTTCTCCCTTCCCTGCAATACGTCGCTTACGCCCTTTTGGAAAGGCATAATGTTGTTTTATTAGATTTGAGCGATCGGGGCCGAGTAAAGGGAGGTGTGAAAATACAGTGACTTTCATTTTTACGAAACTGCAATGTTTATAAGTAATTTTTGACATGGGATATCTAAGAAGGATGTGGGAAATTTTCAAGACGCAAAAATTTAACGGAAGTGACGTCATTGATCACGTGACATGTTATTTTTTGTTTATGGTATTCATATGTTCAATATTTTGTAAGCAAAAATCCCTGAAATACTTAATGATTGGTTATACTTATAAGTACCTGTAATGAATTTACCAAGGAAACATTTAAAATTTTTATTTTTTTCCAAAATTTTATAGATTTTTAAGAACCAAGTGCGTCTACCGGGGTTTCGTCCAATGAACGTGTGAAACAGTTCCGTAAACTAAACGACACGAGAGAAAACATCAAGAATATGTATTACTCTTGTCCGTGTTTCACAGTGAAGTAGTTCTTATTCTGTAGTGGTTTGGTATATACATTCCAATGTTTCAGAGTTGCCACTTAATCATTTCGTGAATGCGACTGGCTTTAGAAGATTGACGAACTAAATACATCCCTGAGGGGTGGACTGAATACAAAGGGAGTTCGGTTTAATCTTGCAGAGACCCTTGGGGCAGAGCGTTCAACAATTGAGATCCAACAAGCTTTGCGGTTCGATAAAACGTAGTCAGACAATCGAATGGCGATTATTCGAAACAGTTAATTTGCTAGCGTCAACCGATTGTCGTCTAACGTTACATATTACATTTTACGTTTTTAGGTGGGTATTTTAAGCAAACCCTAAATGAGAAATGAGTGTAAGATGATTGTGGCGCGATCTTATAGTCTTGTTACTGACTAAGGCTGACATTTCCTTGACAAACAGTTAATTAATAGCCCAACATCCAATGGCAACTGAGGTACCTACTGTTTAACGTGAGATCCGAACTCCTTATGCTTCTAAATTAAGAACTGGCATATATAGGAAAACGTACAGTAGTATTCAATAGTGGTTCATCCACGTCAGAATATATTAAATTCACCGAGCACTGCTCTTACCCATCCACAATTCGTGACCTCCAAGTAACTTGATTACATTACTAGTTTAGTAAAAACTGTTACCACCTTCTAATGCACTATGTGACACGTAAAATAATAGTTAGACCTAGTTACATTCATTAATAAATTTATAGAACCTATTATCATCACCACAAATCGAATTAGATTTGTTTTATGCAACTGTTATCGGTGTATCGGAGTTTATACAGATGGTTTACACTTCTTGATTAGCACGTATCGTACGATAACAACAGTCGTTGGTTTCTTATCGCAAAAACGACCTATTGTTCGTTTCTAACCAGGCCGTAATAAATAAATACCTGAACCGATTGGAAAAGTGCGAGTGATTCGGCGCTAAACTTTACTGGTATTGCGTGTCATTTGTTGAAGAATAACTCACGTCGTCTATGTAATAGCCATTTTTGGTTTGAGGACGAACAAACCTTGCAGGATTAATTTATTAGACCTTTAGATATTGAATATATCGACCGCTTGGGGTGCGAAGAGTTAATAATGCAACTGACGGTTTCTTTGTCAGTTATCGATTGTTGCAAGACCCCCGGCGCGAACGGCGCATTATAACTTACCAGACAGACTTCGAAATCAGAGACACTGAATAGAGCCTACTAAATTATTTCAAAAACAGTACTCGCCCAAAAATTCGACAAAACCTTTGTCAAACCTAGCAAATTTAATAATTCTCCTCAAAACGGTTCCCATTAAATACGATTTTTATTAACTTTTAAATTTAATAATCATTTCTAGCAGAATAATTAATTGATACGTAAAATGTTTGGATATTTCTATCCCTTAAGAATATTCATGTCTAGGAAGGGTAAGAGTGTCAGTTATCAGTACTAGGACTTGTATTGTACCACAATGCCTGTGAAGTATACGTTATGAATGTTTTAGTTCACTGCATGATACAACCTTCAGGACGGATGTAGTATTGTGTTTTAAACTACACGACGTTTCTTGAGGTGGAGAAACTCCTCCCGTTTTCAAGTGATTACCTGATAATTTACATAAAAAATTAAATGTCGAATGAAGTTACACATATTCAACATTCAATTTTTTAATGTAAATTATTAGGTAATCACTTGAAAACGGGAGGAGTTTTTCCACTTCCAGAAACGTCGTGTAGTTTAAAACCCAAGAGCGATAGGAAAAGTCAAATTAATTATAAAATAAGTAATTAAATATCCATTGCTATCATGAATTTCAAGCAAACAAGCAACTTCATATTACCCAGTCACCATCTTTATTAAAAAAAAATATACTGGTGTTTAAATTACAAATAAAAACTTGACCACTCGTCGTCTCTGTCAACAAACTGTTTAGAATCGAACTGACGAATATCGATTATAAAGTATCGATATGGTGACCTTCACATTGTGCACGTGTTATGAATGCCTTAGCAGGACGCTTCTAATTATCCAATCGCCAATAATTGAGAAAAATTCAACGTTTTTAAACGAAATTTCTACTGGAGTTGAAAATACAAAAAACTTAGACCACCCATCGCCTCGTTTCCTTTCCCAGTTTAGATTTTCGAACCATTACCGTTGATGAGTGACGCGGGCTGCCGCCCACGAATGTTTGGACAATGTTTGGACGACTGTTTGGACGGAATTCCCGTCGCCTGGATTAATCGCCATTCACACTCGCCGGCGCGGCAGCTTTTAATGGCCCGATGAAAGAGCGTCTAAATCGCCTATGCCGCCGCCGTAATTGGGCGTAATGAGGATTTAGGGGACAGCGGTTCTAATCCGGGCGTGGTTGCGGTCTGGGGGAGGGAGGGGGGAGTTACGAGTCCCTAGTGTGTACGTCGTTAGTATTCTACTTTATTCTATCTCCATAACTCCGAAGTGGTAATTGCAAAGTCAGTAAGTCTGCAGTAGCGAAATATTTCTTTTTAGCCCCATGAGAACAAAGTTAATTTTGTGACACTTTTGGTCAGACGATTGTGGTAAAACAATAGGTGGTATGTCAAAATAAACGTAAATTTGCGTTAAATTAACTGCGAAATTATACCCGATAGTTAACAACTATCTTTTATTTTTTTAAATTCCCTAGATCAGGGATTCTCAAACTTCATCTACTCAAGGACCCCTGTAATTAATGGTGTATGTAATTACCCCACCCCCTTATCCCCTCTATAACCCCTTACAAAAACATGGGAAAAAATGTTTACCTGCTCATAGGCATGTGTTGAGCTTGCTACGTATGCACTTTATAATACAAAAAACTTATAAAGGCGTTTTGTAGTGAACGATTAAAAATAAATTTTGTTAGAGTCCAACCCTCATAGAGACATATATGTAAAACTCAATTTAGACTCACGTTATGAAGCTATAACAATATATTTAGGTAAATTAATTTTGTTAGTAATTTGTATTGTAGGTTGAAACATTAAAACAGTTTGCTACAGTACAAGCAATGGCAAAGACAATTTTTAACTTTCGTAGTGTATCCTTTTCCAGTTTTTCACATTCTGCTATAAATCTAAATAAGCAACATGACTATAATTCCCTAGTACAAACCATAGAAACGATTCTGTTAAAGGCCAGGAGGGTGTTATATTTGCGTTAAATTAAAGTCCAAATTTAGCAAGACAGTTTCCACAGGAAGGCGCAATATCGGACAAGCAGTTGCAATTAGTGACGGAGTCGTCCAAGGAACTACGAAACTGGAGACTAAGGACAAAGAGTCCCACATTAGTTCAGCCCAGATCTTCGTGTCCGTCTGTCATGGTCTCCTGACCTTCAACCTCATCGCTTCTAATTGCTCCTGGTCGCTGACCCGATTCTTTTGTTTGTTGCAATTGCCTCGTTCCCCTAGATTTGCTTCCAACGAATTTCCTTGGGAAACTCTTTAAAGAGTTTTTTCAAAGAGGGAAAGCATTTCATTCCAGTGGTTAGTGGATTGCATCGAATTGGATGAAACTGTAACTTAAGGGGAATGACGTATAGTGACGTATGACATGATGAAACACATGGCGTGTTTTATGAAGTATGACGTGTTGTATTACACGACTTGACGTATACATGTTGTATTACTTTAAAGTGACATTTGACGTTTTGTATGACTTTAAAGTGACGTATGACGTGTTATATGACTATCAGGTGACGTATAACGTGTTGTATGACGAATGACCTGACGTAGGACATGTTTTATAACTATAACGTGACGTACTACATGTTATATGACTATGAAGGGACGTATGACGTGCTGTATGACTACAACGTAACGTTCGATTTGTTGTATAACTAAGTGACGTATGACTTGTATGACGGATGTGACGTAGGACGTTTTGTATGACTATAACGTGACGTACTACATATTGTATGACTATGAAGGGACGTATGACGTGCTGTATGACTACAACGTAACGTTCGAATCGTTATATAACTAAGTGAAGTATGACTTGTTGTATTACGAATGTGACGTAGGACGTTTTGTATGACTATAACGTGACGTACCACATATTATATGACTATGAAGAGACGTATGACGTGCTGTTTGACATGACGAATGACGTGAAGTATGACATATAACGTGACATATGACTTATGACGTTTCAGGTCTAAGCCAGTGTGAAACTCTAAGATTTATATTCTTTAAGAATATTATTTAGTCCATAGCTCGCCGTCTCGCAAGTCCACTCAGTAGCGGCAGTATCAGTGGCAGGCCCCTCTCACCCGACGCTCTTTGTGTTATTCGCACAATACACTTTCCACTGGCCTAGTTCTGCTTTCGTTCAGCATTTCTCCTCGGTCCTCAGCCGGCTGCACGTGTCTGTGATGGTGATGAGGATGGGGGTTGGACATGGGGACACGATGCGGGCACCACGCGCAGCTGATAGCGTTATCACCAGCCCGCGCACGTGGTGTGGTGACACAAAAACTGACATCACCGTCATTGTAAATACTAACTCAGGTGTTTCGCCAAGAGTAGTGTAAAGAAGAAGAAAAATTGTTGTAGACGATAAAAAAGGAAAACAATATTACTTTTACTTGCTGCCTTGACAATACAAAGCGAGCTTAAGATTGATTCCCTGCTGGGAAATAGATTGCAAGGCGTGCAGTGCAGGTTGATTGATTGTGTTGTCATACGTCACTATCACTACGTCACTGCGTGTGGGTCGGAGGGCGACGTCACGCCCGGCTGGCGCCGATGATTGGCGAGTAATGGCGCGAAACACGGGGAATCACACCCTCCTCGAGATGTAGCCTCAAACGGGGACTCTTGGTGCTATTATGGACAATTACACATCCACTGCTGGACGTAGCCTAAAACACTCCTAGTGTTTTAAGGAGAATCCCATCTTCTAAAATACGTAGCCACTATCGTAGAAACTTAATCTGTTATGGATGATTTCATTTGAAGTAAAAACCCTCTAACAGGAATGCATAATGATGGATAATCACACCTAAAGCACCAGAAAGGCGTAGCCTCAAACAAAGACGTCTAAGGTAATTATAATAAAATACACACCACCTCACCCCACCCCCTAAACGTAACCTTCACAACACGCAGTCTCAAACATATCTAAAATCATACTTTTATCGTGAAGAACCGCACTCTTGCACACTTTAACGTTCAGCAAGTTGTAGGTCGAATAAGGCGCGTGGTGTTGTTAGAGTAAACTGAAAACTGATTCTAACCTAAAATTAACAGTAGCAGTAACAGTAAGTAACAGCAAGTAACAGACGTTTGTCACAACCAATAGCGATTCTTTATCGTCCAAAGAAAACTAGTGGTGTGCCAGCGCCTATTGTTGGCGAAGAAAGGAATCTGGCTCCACGGCCCGACGTATTGTGGGACGCTTGTGATGCTACAAATAATTATCTAAGAGTTGACATGTCTTTGTCGCATTAGACGAAAGTGAAATATAGGTTTTGACTTTACGAGAAACAGATGTGTTGTTTATTAGGTGGAGATTGGGGATTAATATTGAATGATTAAGGATGTTTGCAAGGAGAATGTGGATAAAGAACGCCGTGGGCGCCGGCCACCAGATAACACAAAGCTGGTGATAGCAGAGTTGCAGCCTGGCCCGTCTCGCTCCAGCGGACTGGAACGACCTCCAGCGGACCTCAAATTGGTGAAAATCCTCCTCCACGTCCTATCCTCTAATGTCATTCATTCATCAGCCAACACTGCCGACCTAAGCTGCGTTTATAGGTATTAAAGCAAAGTATGAGTGAGAAATTAGTGTAAGATGGTTGTGGCGCGATCTTGTAGTCGTTGATACAGATTAAGGTTGACATTTTCCTTAGACGTGCATTTAGTGACACTTACGGGACCTTCAGTTTAACAAAGATCCAAACCACGATTTTCCTCTTGATTATGATATTCAATATTCTAATTCAATATTGTAGACGTTAATGTACACTAGGGAACATCGTATCCAAAGGTTGTAGATTATAGCTATCTACAATTCGTGACTTCCAAATTAGCTGGATTACAGAACACAGCTTCTTCTGTTTCATGAACCTTCATCATACAGTAAAATAAATTAAAAAATAATTAAGTACGAACTCCCTTTCTACCCTGTAACGTGCTTATTTTTAGAGTCTTCTTTGAGACTATATCCTTGTTAGCTTAAAACTAAAGACGTTTTCTGAGTCTTAATTTTCTTTCTCCTCCACCTGAACGGTTTAAACCTTGCTCATCAAACTCTACAGATCTGCTTGGATTAGTGGTTCATCTATTCACAATATCTGGACTAACTGTTGTTTGGATGGATACAGTTTTTCACTGTTCTGCCTTTTTTCTTTGAATTGTACCTCTTTTGATTGGTATTAATATTTTCACTCCCTTCAAAGCGAGAAGGCAACTATCTGAACGAGGCCTTTTCGTCTTTACAATGACTTATATACTTATTCTTGATAATTGTAAGACATGATCCAACGGATGGGTATCTCAGAGTGTTTGAGTGTAATGGATTTTGATGATATTTAGCTATGCTACTGACAAAGATCAGCAGATCTTTGATATTGTCTCCACAAACAGAAAAAGAGTCAGAAATATCAGATGGAAATTAAAAAAAATTATTAAATGCAAATTTACCAATGAGCTGTGAATAAGGACACCAACAGTAGTTTCCACATTCAATTTCTTGCACGTCCAAACCCAACGCGTCTATGATTGCTTATTATTACGTCACTCAGGTTTGGCATTTGCTGCCGTCACCGATTACTCCATTCTGCGGTTGCAGTAGAAGCGTTTCGACTCCCGTAAAACGTTCACACCGGACAAAGCCTAATGCCTGAGATAACAGCTGCTAACGACAGAGCATCATCGCCCAAATAGACTTGTCATCTGATGACGCGACGAGCTTTCTTCGCTTAGTCTTCATAGCATCGGTCACGCTGATGCTCTTCCGCGGCTGATGATATTCGATGATGATACTGGATTTGTGTAAACTGCAGGAGTTTAGGATCTACCAGTCTTAGCACCTAACGAAAATGGTACCGGTAGTCTAAATTTGTTGCTAATGGAAACTAGTTTCGACTCCCATGGAATCATCATCAGGCCAGTCAAGGATGTGTCTCTTCATTTGAAGGTCGTCATTGTTTTCAAAATACATTTAACGCATTCACACACGGACACGAACTTCATAAACGATAGTAACGAGGCACTGACACGCGATGCTTAGGCCCTACCGATTGGAAGAACAGACCTTGAAATCTTGGTGTTTGGAGAGTTGTAACGATTGCAATAGCTATCTTCGGTGTGTAGATCATCTAGTGTCTTACTAGCATTGGTTAGCGTTTTGGATTTCGATGAAAAAAACCACGGGGTAAAATCCTAGAACGCCTAATCGGGTTTGGATCGCTTTTGCAAAACCCCTCCTTCAAATATTACCTAATATAACTTTTATTTCAACACGTAGGCCTAAATATAATCGGTTCGGTGATTTAATGGTAGTAAGTTACCGTAGCGATAGTTTATCACATTGGCTATTCAGTGGTCACAGCTCATTATCTTCCAGGAGGCCAAAGCGTCGCCCCTAAAGTTCTTCTTTGATGTATTTTGAAATTCAAGAAGCGGGAAATAGTATAAACATACCAATGATTAAAATCCCTTGTGTATTAAAACATTAGATATCATTCTCAATATTTTACAATTGGAGTGAACAGTCCTATAGGTCGACAGTTTGAGAGGTAAACTATAGTTCTATAACCACCAGTCTTTCTGAAAGTACAACATCCTGTAATCCAGCTACTTGGAGGTCACGAATTGTGGTTAGTTGTGAGTGATGGTCGGTGGATGTAGTGTTCTCTTGTGTCAATTAACGTCCGTACTATTGAATCCACAAAGATCATCCTCATAATTAAACCAATTCGTAATTCAGAAGCCGTGGTTTAGATTCCACGATAAACTCTAGGTCCCTTAGTTGGCATCGACTGTTAGGCTATTAATTAACAGTCCTATCTAAGGAACATGTCAGCCTTAGTCAGTAACAAGACAACAAGATCGCGCCACAATCATCTTACACTCAATCCTCATTCATACTTGGCTTAAAATACCTACATTGGTCGCCATTTCATCGCTCACAGAGTAATTAGAGCGATTCACTTATCCGCGGGCAATTACCCGATCGTCAAGCGGTTTCTGCGGGCCTTTCACCGTTCACCGTACGACACGAAGCACGAACCTGCTAATTGACTCAGGAAGCTTTCTCCCACCGCACGCCTTGAGAACACCTTGGGAGTTGCGATGGAGGAAACACATCGTAAGGTGAGTTATTTAAGAGTACTGAGTTACCCGGTGAAGCAGTCTCATTAAAGGAGAGACTTTCACTGAAGGAAGTTAAGTTTACTTATGTAACTTCCACAATTGTTTTGATCTTTCAACGCCAGAGGAATTTCTATCAGCCACAGAGTAATTAGACGTAAACCCAAGTGGACACCCAGGATTTGAACCCGTGACCTCTTTCACCGAAAGCCAAGACGCTAACCTACACTAGCAACAAACCCAATTACTTGTCAATGTTATCAGCAAATTAAAAGTAATTTGGCGCGATGTTGTAGTCTTGTTACTGACTTACGTTGGCAAGTCCTTTAGCGGGACTGATAATTAATAGACCAATAGCCGATGGCAACTAAGAGACCTGAAGTTTAACGTGAAATCCGAACAACTGCCTCTGAATTACAAACTGGTCTAATTATGAGGATGGTCTTTGCGGACGTTATTCCAAAGACCTCCAAATAGCTCGATTACAGAACGACATCACCGTCTCAGTCAAATTAACACTGATGGTGTTTTAGGACGATATAAATATTTTCTTGGACTGTGCCAAACATGAATACTTTAGTTATTTAGCTATACAATTTTCACGACCTATACTTGCACAGAGAGGCAGCGCAGCACGTGCATTTTGGCGGGTTACTCACTCAGCTGACCTTGTCGTTATCAGCTGTAATGGCGGCGGGCGGCGCTACGGCAGCACTGCCAGCTGGCACGTGTGTCGTGTTTGGCGCCAATATTTATCAGCTGTTAAATGCCCGGGAACGCGCCAACAGAAACGGTTTTTATTGATTGCATCTGTCTTCTCCACGACGCCGCGACGTGTTTTCAGTTCTAACCACTAATGTGATGTTGGAACTATGTCACGCAGTGACGAGTGGACGTGTTATGTTTCTTATGTACGTAATAGTTAGTGAATGGTTTGTTTTTAAGTTTTTTTGACTGCTTTAAACTTATTGTTTTCAGCTTTATACCGGCTTAGTCCGGACTATGTATTAATTAATTGTGTTATGTGTTAGATATTAGTTCGCCTGAGTACGGGATCAGATTTCAGATCCCGAAACGTGGTGAAATTTAGTTTTAGTGATGAAAAATGTCCGCAATAAAATCTAGAGAACATAAAATCCACCATTAGCAGTAATGAATTTTCCACAAAGAAGCACTTCTTTTTTCAAAACTGTTGAATAAAGATCCTGTTTATTCTGGAAGTTATGGAGTACAAAGTTGGGAAACGTCAGTTTACGAATCATCCAACTTTGCTACTTCAGACTTGACGACGGGTAAACTTGGTCACTGATAATCCAGTTTCGGTTAAACTTCGGTTAAACAATCATGAACTTGGAAACTTGCTCACTTGCTGAGTTTGATCATTCGGTCCCAACTTTTGTTTTAGAATATTAGTGCAGATTTACGTTAAATGCATTTATGAGTTGTGTTACAGATTAAAAGCAAGAAAATATTCGTTTCTGTTAATAACCGTTAGATGATTTGAACCGCTTGGAGGTGATTCCTTGACAACTTGGAAGGATGATTAGGTGTCTATTTGTGGGAAGCTGTCACAATAGCTATTATGATTTATCATTTCTTGATTATTTTTTAACGAGCGTCACTCAGGCGCCTGGGAAAAAGTTCCATTCTTTAAGATGAGGAAGTCAACACGAGTTCAGAAATACAAAAAATTACAGCGATTTACTGAAAATATTAATTAGTAATGCATTTGACACAGTTCAATTTAATTCTTGCGATACTTCGCCTAGGTATCTTCATCGGCTAAGTTAACAGTATTCCTACGTTATTATATTCATATTTTTATTTTCGAGACGCCGACCTAACCAGTAGAATCCAATGTAAATATGAGTGGAGAGTTAGTGTGATGAGTGAATGTATTTAATGAGCTGTAGCTACGTCATTGACAAATCCCAGATATTTAAATTGGTGGGACCATTATTTGGTAGTCCAATTTGGTGTCAAGTTGATTTTTCGGCGTCAACCGCATCGTCATGTCGTTAGTATTGCCAAACGTTTCACCCTTGCTTTGAAGTGGCATCCTCAGTCTCAGCCACTGAGGATGCCACTTCACAGCAAGGGCGAAACGTTTGGCAATACTAACAACAAAGCCTACGTTTGAAGATGTACGTGTATTTTGCTCAATATCGAATTCGAGACGTTCAGATTATGAAGTGGATACCTTTAACCACACTTTAACCACCCAGTTAGGAGTCTACAGAATCTGCGACATCTTGGATTTTAGTTGAATGTTATTTTTGTGACAGCATTTGACCAATCGATTGTTCCAAGAAAATAGTTGAGGTGTCAAATTATAGATAAGTTTTTCCAACAAGACATAATTAATTACCAGTTAATACGACCATGGGACATGCTTCTATGGACCTAAACGAAGTTTTTTGCCACTAAGGCAGACTCCGTTAATATGGGACTTCAGTAACCTTGTTGATCTAATCTTGTCTATCAGTTTTACTCCCCTCAAACAACTTGCAGCCTAAAATCTGACTGGAGTTTATCTAGAGCATAAACACGGGGGGTCGTGGCTGTAACGAGGTGTATGAGCCTGTTATTGGTGCAGATAACGTCAGGCGAGATGATCAGTGATTTGTGATGACCCCCCGGGGGGGAGGGGGGACGTGACTCGCCAATTTGTGATAATAACAGCTCTTCCGCGTCACGACGACGTTCACACTGCACGCAACCGCTTCGATCTACTAAACTACCTCTACTACTACTGTACTACTACTACAGTAGGCCTACTACGTGTTACTACTGTTGATGTTCGATCTCTCCGCTAGGTAGCGGTAGTGAGAAGCCATTCACTGGGGTATTTCGATAGTAAACTAGTACCAAATGAAGAAACTACACCTCTGAGTATAAAACGTATTTTATTGTTTTTTTAGACATAAACGATACTACATATCCACATTCAAGTAAGTATACTTTTAGTATAAGAAAGTTTTTTGAATATTTTCATTTTAATTTATGACTTTTCCCCCTCCCAAATAGTTTTCAGGAATAGCCTACACCATTTCCAACTGGGTTTAGAGATTTGTTAAAATACGTGTTTCCTCATGACATAAAACTACTTTTAAGTCTATATGTACTATACTATAACTGTAACAAAATGATACTCATTAATAAAATAAAATTTAAAAAAAGGATTAGATTATTATGGTCTAAAGTAGATTTAAAACACATGAACTTCAACTCAACTTGGTTTATACTGTTTCCTGTTTTTTGCCTTTCTAAATAACAATTATCTGAAATGATCGTGCGATAGCATTTTAGCATTTTTCTCGTCATTCCTCTATGTTTTAGCCGCCAATAAAAATAATCCTAAATATATTTTATCTATTTTCTCCGCCTTCTTGATTTCTATAGGTGAGCAACAATGTATTTTCAGAGGAAAAACATGGAGGAATAACGAGAAAAACGCTATCACGCGATTGCATAGATCCCGGAATTTTTCCATCCTCAATAAAAATTATCTGAAATGATTACTGAATTTCCAGTTATCACATAATTTTAACTGTCTAGTATTGTCATGCTTCAACACACATTAAAGGAACAGTAACTTACTCGTTGTAGTATTCCAGACAGATGCTGAACATGTCCTTGGGGAGGAAGATGTTGTACCGCAGCATGGCGTCCATCTCGCGTTCACACTCCTCTGAATCCTCGAGGTTCCTCTGGGCGTAGAACTGGTACCGTCGCTTCACCTCCTCCTCGTACAGCTTGGGCACGGACTTGTAGACGAGCCGCTGTATCCGGTCGTCCGGCCTGCGGGACAGCGAGGGGTTGGTCAGGGGGGTTAGAGGGTTATGAACAGAATATGAAATTTTTTTTGATTTGTAAGTAGTGACAAAGATCATGATGCATTTATGTCCCAGGAACAAACACTACTACTACTATTAACCTCTCTGAAATTTCAAAGTATGAATTTAGATTAGATTTAGAATATTGAAATGGCAACCTACCCAGGTAGGTATTTTAAGCCAAGTATGAATGAGAAATGAGTGTAGGATGATTGTGGCGCGATCTTGTAGTCTTGTTACTGACTAAGGCTGACATGTTCCTTAGACAGGACTGTTAATTAATAGCCCAACAGCCGATGGCAACTAAGGGACCTACAGTTTAACGTGGAATCCGAACCACTGCCTCTGAATTACCAACTGGTCTAATTATGAGGATGGCCTTTGCGGATTAACGTAGTATTCAATAGTGCGGATGTTCATCCACACAAGAGAACACCACACCCACCGACCATCACTCATAACTATCCACAATTCGTGACCTCCAAGTAGCTGGATTACAGGATGAAGCCACCGTCCCAGTCGAGAATAAGAAATAACCATCGAATGAGAAAAAAGTGTAAGATGATTATTGCACGATTTTGTAGTCTTGTTACTGACTGAGGCTACATGTTCCTTGTTGAGAATTATGATCAGGATCGAACCTGAAACCTGATCCTGAAGCGTGATACCACTAAACCAGTTCATGATCTTTGAGAAGCTGACCTATGTTGACAAATCAAGTTGCCTACCTGAGGCTCAGAAGCGGATTCGTCTTGTGCAGCTGGACTTCGCACATCGGACAGAATTTCTCAGTTCCTTTCCGCTTCTTCGCCGATTCCTTGTTCGCCTCGGTGTTGTCATCCTGCCTTATATGTTTAACTATGCACGTCTTGCAGACTGAAACAGAATCAGAAATTTTTGTTTCCCAAAATAGATATGAACATTTAAACAAGAAATTGGAAATGGTTCGTATGCTTCTACAGTGTTTTTGCGCAGCTCTAAGTTGTGAGTTGTTACATTTTGCACTAAATAATGCTAACACAGAAAAAAAGTAAAAAATACAGATTAAAAAACTAAATGGTAGACAATACTTGAGGAAACAGTGAACGAAATAGACATGAAAAATGGGCTTACGAATTTAAATCATTCTTGGATTCGATCCTATAAACACCGCATCTTAAAAATAAATGTTTCACAAATGAAAATCAAAGCTAAAATACAAGTTCAACACAAACAAAAACAAGTACAATATTAAACTACGTATATAATCCTAGTGCAGGAGAGAAAAAACAATATCTTTCAATACATTTAACTGCGGCAATGACAACTTAATATTTTTAGTAAATTTCCATTTTTGAAAATGTACATTAAACTCTTTAACTTAGGTTATTTGGATTTTAATGCGTATGTTTTCCATCACGATAAATAAAAACAAAGTTTCACGAACCTAGAAGTAGAACATGGCCCTACATAAGCCGGTAAAAATCCAAAAAGAAAAATGTATAAAGCAGTAAAAACCCCCAACGACAGCACCTAGAAAGCACTAAGAAACGTCGTGAAACTTTGTTTTACGTAATCATGATGGAAAACAAACGCAATAACATACATATACCATCACTAAAAAAAATTTCAAATGAAGACCGTAAAAATGTGATGTAATGCTGTTGTGACGTCTAATGGCGACTGCCATTTTGAATCGTATTGCGATAGTTAAATTTTACCTCGTTTTGGTTTATCTAAAGTGTGAAATGGTACAGGATTCCAATTTGGAATTTGGAATTTTGGATTTGGAATTCCAAAAAATCACCCAGCCTCTCTTATACCCAAAACTGTCCTTGGGAAATAATGTTTTACCTTTCTTTTTGTAACCGGTTCTAAAGTACAAGGTAATATTCCAGTATTGGTTGTGGATGGAGGTGGGGGAGGGGAGTATTGTACTATGGTATACTCACAGGTATGGCAACACTCTACGATGGATGTTGCGTCGACGAAATATCCTCCGCACAACGCGCAGATCAGGTTCAGGTCCTTCAACATCACCCGGTCCATCCTGCAGACAACAACAACAACAGATCAACAACAAGCTCATTACCCTTATCTTATACGTTATGTGAACTAGATCAACACGTTTGACATCATTAATAACTTCTTGAAGTTACACACTCTTGAAGTTTCCCTTGTTTAAGTATTTCCGACCGATGAGAAATAGTTTATCGTTTATTCCTGTGAAGCAGCAAAGATATGTGAGTGGAAATCTACACACTGTACGTGTTTATCACGCACATAGCAGCATTTGTGGATAGGCTTCTACTATACTACGGTAGTTACATGTTAGAACATGTTTCTTTTGTTATCGGTATTTGTAGAGAACGGCGATGTAGTTAATCTATTTTAAGGATCTTACGAACTCATGGGTGAAAAGTTTCATACAAAACTTAAAATCTCGAGCCAGCAAAACTATCTACAAACTCAATCATTCGCTGAAGTTGATGTATTAACACTAACATATTTTGAAATTAGATTGATAGAACGATATATGTTGTATATGGATTTTAAATAAATTCATGCACCGTATTTTTAAGCGGAAATTTAATAGGTTGTAATTTTGTTAACCCTGGGAACCATTTACAAAGTACGTTTTATCCAGAACAAAGACGAGACAGAAAGATAATTTACAAGAGACGTCGTCGTGAGAGAACGCACGACTAGAGAGGAAATAAATTTCCAGCGTGGATAGAATAATTTACGACAGTCCCCAGTGGCTGTAGCGGCTGCGGTGGCGCGAGGGGCGACGTTGGCGGGAGAAAATGGCGGCGGCGCGGGCCGGTGGCGGGGACGGTACCAGGCGCGCAGGGCCGAGCAGGAGTGTGATTGGTGGTCTGCGCGCGCCACAGCGCCGACACCGCCAACACCGCCAACTCGGCCGCTCAGACGCCGCGCGGGGCGGGAAACTTATCAGGGGAGTAGCATCGGCTAGCAGTTCCCGCGCTCCGACACGAGGTTTCTCGCCATTGGGGACGCGCGTTCGGATTTCGACAATGGAGAGCGGCACAGAGGAGAATTATTATTCCTTGTGCAGTACTGTTCGTTGTTAACTATGGAATTTAAGGTGGCGCAAGCAAAAAATCGATTATTTTAAAAATCACAATGAAAACGTTTTTTTTATTAAATCATAGTGTTTTGGCATAATTTTTTCAAGGTTTAGTAAAAAACCTTTCGAGTTGGAGGATAATTAATTTTGAAATTTTGCGTTTTTCGTGCAAGTAGTGTCGGAAACTGATTATGTTTTTGAGCTGAAATTTGGGGACGTGGATGAATAGGCCTAACAGACATTATTCACGGAACCTATGTGAAATTTCGAAATAAGAAAAAAAAATCGTAGCCTATACTACGTACGGGTAATGTTTTTAACGCTGCATTTTTATCCGATAATCTTATAAAATATGTCATTTTGGAGATCGAAAAATGTTCAAAAATGTACAAAAAACACAATTCTCAGAAAGCTATCACAAAACATTCCGCGTAACGTAAGAGCCTGTCTTACTGGCGACAAATTTCGCTCTTTTTGGTCTTGGACACTCTTAAGGGAAAGCTGTCCAAACTCGTCAAACTTTGTGGACATCCCAGGGATTCAATTTTGGCGATTTCGTTTTGGCCCCATCAGATCGATGTTAGATTGGATTAGATTATTGAAATGGCAAAGTAATGGCATATTTAAGACAGTTTAACGTGGAATCCGAACCACGGTCTCTGAATTACGAATTGGTCTAATTATGAGGATGGTCTTTGCGGCATACAGAAATTACATTCCGAGACCATAGGTAAACACAGTTGATATGTCCTACCACTTTTACGAGATTAAAAATGTATTAAAATTAAAAACGTACCGAATCACTCTTGTTTGGTTGTAGACTACCGGTATTTCGTTTGTGTTTAATAAATGTTATACATAATATTTCTATCAAATTTATAAATAGTCGTCGTATGTTGTTGTCTAACTGTTTTTAATCACTCCTTTTTTAAATGTGCTTTAAAGTATATTACACGGAAGCGAATTGCCATATCAAACATGCGTTTCTATAAAATATTTTTTGTTTTTTTAAGTTGTGAAAGTTATCCTTATCACTGCAGCAAGCGGAAAAATTATTATCAACTATAATTAAAATTAAAAACTGAAAAATTTGTGTTGAAAACACAAGCGCCATTAATTAAAACATTTCAAAAGGCGGCGAGGCGATATCACCATTGTGATAAGCGTTATCAGCTAACCAGAGTAGATAAGAGCTGTGACTTATCCACCTACCGACACTCTCGCCATCAACCATTGATAACATTTCAGTTAATTGTTCCAATTCCGAATACATAACTTTAGTTTAATAAATATTCGAAACACCCTATCTAGTATCTTTCAATCAATAACACCATTTTGATTACGACATTAGACGTAAACCTTTTAAATCAAGTTTGTGATCATTTAATTTAGGAACCTTCAAAAAAGTAGAAGTGTGCTATATGCCTACAGAGATTCTAATTTCAACTTTTTGACTTTTCCAACGCGTCTTTGTTTTCAACGGGATCCATGCGATCGAGATAATGCATTTTTCTCGTAATTCCGTCATTTTTTCTTTCTTTATATACTACTCAAGATATATTTATTTATTTACACTATCAATAACCAACCTAATTTAACTCCGCAGAGCGCTGTTATGAGAGTCCCCCCTCCCCCTTCCACAACCATCCATGGTGTTGTAGGGTGAAAGCACTATTACGAACGAAGGATGCCACGTTTGCAATCTTCTCGTTTGGAACTATACACACCACTTTTCTGGAGGTGGTGAAAGAAAGAGTTTTAAAATAAGGTGGCGGAAGAACTGTTACTTTGGGTGAAAATGCCCCCCGACAACCTCCTAATTAAGAGTCTGCATCAGTGGTAGCCATCTTGAATTTTAGTCCCGTAAGAGCAATGTTAAATTCTGGCGGAACATACCTTCACTTTGGCGTCTGTAGTGACGTTAATTATCAAAGTATCAATGTAAAAATTTGGAAGTACATTGATGAGATGTGACTCAAGGGCATGACCTTTTAATATGTTCAAAAATTTAACTTGATATAAAAACAAAAATACAGGAAAAAACAGGAATATTTTACAAAATAAATCATTATTTTTTTTATTGAGAGCGAAAATAAGAAGTTCTGTAAGGTGGTGCACTGAAGGACTGTAATACCTTTAATTTGACACCTCTTCCGTTAATTTATGACAATAGATCAAGGAGATATAGGCGCCAGAATTTAACATTGCTCTTACGGGACTAAAATCCAAGATGGCTACCACTGATGCAGACTCTTAAATAGCAGCCTAATTACCATTGGATGACTAAGAGTATGCAGTACCTCCACCATTTTGGTTTTTAAAGCAGAAAAAGAAGAACACTGTTAATGTTGTGACAACATTTTCAATAACGATTTTAATGATCACTCAATTGTAGTTAATTGTAGTTTGAGGCGTAACCTTAAAAGAAAAGTGGTTTTCAAGGGAATGCATTTTTTTAAATTTTCTTTCACGAAAAAGATATTTTTTAACAATCGCATATTTGCATGGTAGTTCTATTTTCCCGGAAAATAAAGTTTAAAAAACAAATTCCTTCACTTTACACTTTCATTTGACACAATCAACGACCATCTATTTACGACTATCGTGTTCTAATTTGATCTGAAGAAACATTTCGTCGGTAAACCAGACTCTTAATTACTGTATGTTACTCATTCCCGGAGCGCATGCAGCCGGCGAATTAGCATAACGTGATTTTAGTCACGCAGTCATTAGTAGAGTCGCTACATTTATAAATGACCAGCGAGAGAGAAATGTATCGCATGTCGCGAGATGCGCGCCTGGCTCGAGCTGATCGTGTTCCAGATAACACGGAGATTGTCGAGCGTGTCGGAGGCACGCGCCGCACGCAACACGCAACACGTGACACGCACTTGCTGCCACAGAGTAGTCATGGGAACAACCGATTGAAAAACCCGAATCAATCGGTTGTTGAACAACCGATTGAGTCGGTTGCAGTTTTTGCAAAAAAAAACACTCATGTATGATGAAAGAGGTGTAAATCAACTGGATTGGCTCTTGAGTTGTTTCAATCGGTGGATCATTCGAATGAAAACCCCGATAGGAAAAAATAAACCGACTGATCATTCGGTTGTTGAACTCAATCGGTTGTCTCATCCTGAAAGTTTTCCGCCAACAACTTCCAACAAGAAAATCAAGGTGTAGAACCCAAGTGATACGTTTTATGGAAACAGTTATTTAGTCATAGAAATTAGATTAGATTATTGAAATGGCAATCTACCCAGATACGAGTAGGTATTTTAAGCCGAGTATGAATGAGAAATGAGTGTAGGATGATTCTGTCGCGATCTTGTAGTCTTGTTACTGACTAAGGCTGACATGTTCCTTAGACAGGACTTAATTAATAGCCCAACAGCCGATGGCAACTAATGGGCCTACAGTTGAACGTGGAGTCCGAACCACTGTCTCTGAATTACGAATTGGTTTAATTGTGAGAATGGTATTTGAGGATTAACGTAGAATTCAATAGTGCGGACGTTATCCACACAAGAGAACACTACTCCCTCCGACCATCGCAAGAAAATCCCAGGAGATGGTGTTAACTACTAATATGTTATTGTATAATAAAAATATAAAGAGATTATTTCTAAAATCCAGATCCAACTAATAAATTCCAGAAGATGAATTACATACTTAACACGTTGGGTTTTTTTAATGAAATATTTACATCGAGGGTATTTGGACCCGTGTGAAAGTCTTCGGTACAGTATATGTTGTTAAATATACGTACAAAAATACTTCATCATTCTAGTAATTGATACGAAACGCTCTGTCAGTCGCCCAGGTGAAGAGAAGAGAAAAGGGGATTGTAGGAGCAGTGATCAATAAGAAGGCGAGGGTCTGACAAAAGCAAATTTGTCTCCCCCACTCCGGAGTACCTGAGTGTGCTTTGGGGGATGGGGAGAGAAGATTACTCAAAATTCTCTTTCTTGAGTGAAGAGAAATCCTCAAACACAAGGGATACAAAATGTGTCTAGTGTGCACGACAAACTTATGTTCCAAAAACCAAGCAGCATTTCAACCAAATTTTCGCAATCTTTTCGCCAGGCTACATACAACATGATCACGCTGTACTGTGTAGTGTTGAAGAGTAAACTGATGCAGCAATATTAATTTACGAAGTAAGGAAAAAAGAAGTGATTTGGAATACTTCGTATAGGGACTAAATACTGCAAATTGGTCTTACACATTTGATCTATGTTCGGTTATAATATTGAAGATCAAACTGGTTTGGTAGCACTGTCACCCCCAACAAGAATTCCTCTGCAAATACACGACAGACAATTCAGAAAGCATTACAAAAAAATTGGAACGCGGACGGAAAATTTACTGTGAGTTTTTTTATCGTTCGTTCAAAACCGCTTTCAAAAGAGCCCTAATCTGTATTAGTCTAGCGTTGTTACGCAAGTCCAACAACGAAGTCCAGTTCCGGTGTTTACAGACGGAAATAGCGTGAGAATGCCGGCACACAGAGTACAACTCTGGCTACTACTGCCGGAAACGCTTTGTACTCTGTGGATAAATTTGGAATCAATTAATTAATGTTTGATTTTCGAGTTTAGATAAAGAACGGAGTGATTAAATGTTGCTTGTTTGAAATTGTATTACTGTATATATATAAATAAACAATAGGCAATAAAATTTGATTTATGAAGATAATTTTAACAGTGTTACAAGCGAATTGAATGCCAACGTACAAAATTCATAACCGCATAACAAAAATTCAGTGTGATAAATCTTAGCAATTATGTCTGGGACGAACAAAATTATGATACCATAAATATATATTTGTGTCATCTACTTCATCAAAACACCGTTCAAGTCTGTAGGTCTATATAAAAATTGAATTAACTAGTTAAAATCCTTATTACAGTATTCAATTTGATTAAACAAACTATATATGTATTCATATACAACATTTTTGTGTTTGTTCACAATTTAACTTTCCTACATTTTTTCATTTAAATTAAAACAATCAAATATTTAACTAAGTCTGATATTTTACATAAATTAGAAATAGTCCAGGGTTAGAAGATATTACAGGAGAGTAATTCGTGTGATTAATTTTCATTAGGTAGTAAAATCCAGGAGAATTTAAATTGAAAAAACAGATCAAACAAAAAACCATAAGATACTGGAGTAGTCGACAATTGAGGAACAACGCCAATACAATAAATAATAAAAATACAATAGACCGATGTCCCTGAAGGGTTGACTAAAGTAGGCCTATGTATCCGGCGAGCAGAAGAGGGGAGAATCACGCACCGCCCCTTGCCACAACCCCTCCCCCACCACCCGCACGGCACGCACCAGGGGGTGCGCTTAGGCTTGATAGTTTTTGCTCAAGATTTGTTTTTTTCATTTCAAAAACTGGTAAAGGTTTCCATACATTAAAATAAATTTATTTGAATCTGGTACACCCTTAATTTGTTTTAAAATTGCATGTAATTATAGGAAATAGAGTTAGTATGAGAACTAGCATCGTAAAAATGGCGGTAGTTTTGTAGGTTAAATCAAAACGTCGGCCAGAAAAATGTTATGAACTGTAATTAATAAAAGATACATGAGTATTAGTAGCAAAACACTAAACTATTTTATCATTAAATGAAAAAAAATTTGATGTAAAACTAGTAGGCAAAGATAAAAATCCAAAATAAATAGAAGCTTCCTAAATGTTGTGAAAGATTTTACACTTGAGGGAAATTCATTATTTTAGAACTAATCACCTATTTTACTAATTATTGAGCTTGAAATCTTGTGTACTATGTTAAGTGGTTTACACGCGAATGTAGACAGAACTGCGACAAATGCGAAACATCGGTTAAATAATTGGTGTACAGGGTTGGAAACTAAAAATCAATTATTTAAAGCTATGAAATTGGTGTTAAAAGTTTTCTTCCGATCCCCGATTTAATTTTTCGTTCTCGATTTCGTTTCTCACGTAAAATGCCTTACCGCTTCTATCACCTGCGAGCAGTTCCTGCGCCATCTTGGATTTTTACTCTCGTAAGATAAATGTTAAAAAGTCTGAAACAAGTTTCGCTTCAAAATATAAAAACGTACTAAATAAAATAAAGATACATCCGATTAGTTTTAAATCAGGCTATGCTCACTTTAAACATATTTAGGCCTATCATTAATACATCTGATTGAAAAGGAACTATTTTTCTAGATGTAGTTTATCGTGTATCCACTGCGTAAATTAGAAAATCGAAATTCTAATCATATACTTTGCTAGCTAGACATTACAGTGCCCTTTCAACTGACACAATATGGTCAGAAGGTGTAAGATTTTCTTGTACTACAACGATATGGAGAAGTCCAAGTTTTAACGAGGAGCGTCGAAGATAAAGGTGATTAATCAATATAAAGTAATGTTTTTTCTGTGACATGGAAATAAGAACAACTCTGTGATTGTATACCGACGATGCAGGATGATTGCAACGCGTTGTATATTTTACACATTTATGAGAGGAAATTCCTGTATTATTCTGTGAATGAATTGATGTGGCGTAACTTTTTCAATTTTTCATGTTTCATTACAGATCGAAATTTTGGCTGGCTATATGTACGCAAGTTCTATAAAATTATTTAACCATTAAAATGCAGATACCTAACGCTTTGTTTGAGTGAAGTGTGTTTCATACAAAAAATGTATTAACATTTTTGCATACTAGTACGGCCGTTACATAATTTAATTTAAAAAATTAAAAACATCATTAATTATTATATCGTTGTTGTATAAAACCGAGTATTGGGATATGCAGGACAATTCTGATATCCTGATACTTTTTCCAGGCGTTTACTCAGTACGATAAAAAATTGGATCTGATTAATAAATTGTATTTGACAATGAAACATCCAAATCACAAACAAACTGCACGTACAGTCCGGTACTAGTCACAGACCAGACTGTACCTCACGACCCCGCCTCCAATATCTCTAACGACCGGCATTTGCATAGAGTAATGCAATTTCCCAATCGCGGCTTCCACGAGAGGCGGCTGAACGGGACGCGGACAAAGCCCAAGCCCCGGGAGGCCTGGGGTGAGTTTATTTCGGGCCGGAAATTTATTTCCCACTCCCCTCGGCGAAGACAGCTTGATAAAAAAGGGCGCGGAGACGAGATGTTTTCAGGAACGGTAGTAGGATGATTTGTTGTGAAAGCGGCGCGCCGCGGCGGACTCCCCTCGCAGTGGACTCGACCACGCTACTGTTGGCGGGAGGGGGAGGGGGGTTCATCTACCGCCGCACAGTACACTGTCACTTCTCCTTATCTTGCGTTATCAGCAGAACGGTCAAAACCAATGTTGGGCAAATGTTATCACTATTCTATTCTTCTAGCCATATTTTTCAATTGCATTTTTCCGTAGACATTACGTAAACTAAAACAAAATTTTACCTAATTTTATTATTACTAAATTTGTTGTCCGAAAATATACACAGCGACAATATACAGACAAGTATGTAGCGATCTCAGGTAAAATTGTATTCATTTTAAATTTTACAACATTTTCTACGGTAATTTTTTACAGAGGAATACGATAACATGACAAAATGGCCACTGAAGAGGTAAAAAACGTGAAAAGCACACATGGATTAAGGTATGAATTCCCTTTAACATTGTATTACAAGCTCATTACGTTCTGTAACGTGTAAAATATTTACAATTTAAAAGTTATTAAATTGTAATTTTAGCAACTTACACAAATAGGTTTGCCAAGTACCTATGAATGAGAAATGAGTGTACGATGATTATGGCGCGATCTTGTAGTCTTGTTACTGACTAATGCTGACATGTTCCATAGAACGATTAATTGATAGTTTAACGTGGGATCCGAACCATGATTTTGCCTCTGAATTGACGTTAATACACACGAGGAAGTGTCGTATCCACCGGCTATCATTAAGTGTGAGGTTTTCCGTACTAACCGAAAGCTAATGCTATGGAAACAAAAAAAAAGGTATGGAAGCAAATACGAGAGTACAAAATTTGTTGTAAATGAGTTCAAACTCAACTTATTTGACAACACAGTTTCGATTAGCCTTCCAAGTTAAGGCTAGTAAAATACACGCTAGGAAATATAATTATTTATTGTTTCGGTTTTATTTTGTTATAATAGTAGCCTGTCTATTTCTAGTTTCGGTTTTATTTTGTTATAATAGTAGCCTGCCTCCGATGCAAAGGTTTTACTAGTTGGAAACATCTAATTTCGTCGATGTTATTTCGGTGACTATTTTTCATACCTTTTTAAGTCAACGTCGATAAAATACAGTAATTAGCATATCTGAAATGCATATTACCGATGAAATCTATTTTAATAGCGATGATTTCATGAAATATAGAGATGTTTGTACGCATCTTACATTTAAACCTCAAGCAAAACGGATCGGCGTCTCAAGCAATTCACGGTCTGAAGAGTTGGGGTTTTTAGCGTTTACCATATAAGGGTTTTGGGTAACAAATTCTTCCCATTATTCTTAAGATTTATAACGTGTCAAATAACATACATTACAAAATTTTAAATAATTTTTTGCAGCCGGTCTTCCCTTATTGCGTCACATGCTCAAAACACACACTCAAAACCGTTTTGAATTTTTATTGAGGTTGAGGAATAGTAATTTTAATTCCACACTATTGATAATTTTTTGAAATGTTACGCAAATGTATGTCATTTCAAAGTATGCTGAGATGAATGTTGAAATATGTAGGTTTATTAAAAGTTTAATTAATCGAGTATTGGGTTTACTAGGTTCGGACTCGCCGAAAATGTTTTACGATTATGTATCTAGTAGAAGCAGAAGATAATTGTTATTTATATTTTTATTGCGGGTATTTTGCATTACGATTTCACGCCATTAGTTCGCCTGAAAACGGGATCAGATTCCAGATCCCGAAACGTCGTGAAATTTTGTTTTACACAAAATTGTAATGGAAAATGTCTGAAATAAAAATCTAAATAATATAAATCCACCATCACCAATAATGAATTTCAAACAAAGAACAGAACATAATAGTTAGATTGTTTGGTGGGTTCCTATAAAAATATATTAATCCTTACGTTACTAACCAGTGTCATCAGCATTAGGTTTCGATTATTAGATTATTGAAATGGAGACCATACCACAAGGTAGGTATTTTAAGCCAAGTATGAATGAGGATTGAGTGTAAGATGATTGTGGCGCGATCTTGTAGTCATGTTACTGACTAAGGCTTACATGGTCCTTAGACAGGACTGTTATTTCATAGCCCAACAATCAATGGCATATCTAAGGGGCATACAGTTTAACATGGAATCCGAACCACGGCCTCTGAATTACGAATTGGTCTAATTATGAGGATGGTCAATTCGTGACCTCCGAGTAGCTGGATTACAGGACGTCGCCACCGTCCCAGTCGATTGGACTGTTTTGCATTTAAATGATACAAGCGACATATTTTAAATTGTTACAACGAACTTAAACTTTATTCCTGATGGTAAAGAATTCGATTAACTTTATGGTCAATTAATTGTTTAAATTTTAACCGTTTAGACTATATGAAAGATATTATAGATTCACCATAATTTTCCATTTTTTTATTTAACTTTAATTTTTTAATATTTTTAATACTCTATACCGTTTAGAGAAGTGTTTTGTATATTTTGTACTGAGCCACGGAAGATTAAAATAAAATAACGTACTCTCAAACACCAGTTTTGAGCTTTATCGGTCACATTTTTTAAGTTGTCCTGAGCATATAATCTAGCGATTTTTTCAGGCAGAAATAACCAGCTGTCAAATTAAAATTTATATTAGTTTGTTGACATTGATTTATTCATTTCTATCTTATTAAAAAATTATACTATTGCAAAATATTATCTTAAAGTATAACTAATTTTACCAATGATAGACCTACATATTTTTTAATTTAAAAATAATACTAAATAATTGAGTTATCAATTGTTTTATTAATATTTTACGATTTCGGGTTACTTTGTTATGATAAATACATAATGCGTACAATATCAATACATCTATCCTTGCGAGTGTAGTACCTTTCTGAAATGGCGACCAACACAGGTAGGTATTTTAAACCAAGTATATGAATGAATAAAAATGAGTGTACCACAGTTAAACGTAGGATCCGAAAAACAATTTCGTCTCTGAATTACGAACTGGTCTAATTATAAGGATGATCTTTGTGGATAAATTCAATAGTGTGGATGTTAATCCACACCACCTCCAAGTAGCTGGATTAGTTCACCTTACCAAATATCAGAGGCAGTTTTATCACCTATGTCCGTGTTACAGGTTATCGCGTGGTGTTTAATTCAAAGCTATGCAAATTGAAGATAAATAAAGCGTTTTAGTTTCGCGAGACTCGCCTGACGACTTGTTTAATCCATTTCAATAAACAATCCCGGCAGTGAGATTACACGGAATCAATCCCATAACTCCGGCCAAGCCTTTAATCTGGATTCAAATATTCATCGATATACGCCTTCGACTGGCGCAGCGGGTTTGTAATTATCGGTGTTTGAACAAGCCCCCGCCAGGGCGCACTGGCGTCGTGCAAATCACTCATTCCTGTGCCCGGAACCGACATGGTTTTGAGGGAATTAGAGTGATTTTTTTGATGATGTGCTAAATATCACTTGCACCTTCATAATTAGTTACTTAAATAGCGACCTGTCCAGGTAAGTACTTTAGACAAGTATTAATCAGTGAAAAATTAGAGTAAGATGATTGTAGTCTTGTAGTCTTGTTACTGACTAGACAGGACTGTTAATTAATTAATAGCCCAACAGCCAATGGCATCTAAGGGACCGACAGTTAAATATGGGATTCAAACCAATTTTGCCTCTGAAAATTACGAATCTGTCTAGGTTGGTGTTCTCTTAATGGTGTGAAGTTTTATGAGAGGTAGTTTGGTACATAATGAAACCACTGACTGGGCACTGGATAGTTAAAAAATATATAATTTCGATCTAAGAAGGCTACGTAATAGTAGTTGTTACTGTAGGAAAATGTTATTACACTAAACATTTTGTAGTCAAATATTGTCACGTTAAATCTACAGGCTATATAGTACAGTAAAGGTCTGTAGTATTACGTTTTACATAAAGCGGCATTTAGCTATCATAGTTTTGAGTATGTGATGAGAACAACAGATCTTATAAAAGGACTTCCTCTTAAAAACAAAAAAAACACGATAAAACCACCACGGCCACTTTTTACGTCGAGGAGATTTATGTCGGAACCCTCAATAAATCAATGCAGCCCTGTTCGTAAATAACACAACCAACACCGACTTGGGTCAAACTCATTGAACCGAAAGGAAAAACAGACGTCGAGAAGTCGAGGAGTAATAAAAATTCCAAAACAGGCGGCAGTGTTTACGTTGTGCGGGCCATCAATATTTTGACAGCGGGGGGCCTCGCGGTGGAGCCGCCCACACGCGTTATAAAGTAACCGCTTCATTATAGCACGCCGGTTCCAGTTCCAGCTTCAGTTCCAGGTAACAACGTCAAGAAACGGTTACTTAGATACGTTACATAGAAATCGTATTCCACCAAAATGGAGTGTGGGAAAACTACTAATGTTTTTGAGCTGAACTTTTAGGATCGTGAACGAATAACGGACTTTTATAAGTACTACACCTGCAGAAAATGATTTTTAGAGCCACATTTTTATCCAATAATCTTATAAAATTGTCATTTTGGAAATAAAAATGTTTAAAATGTACAAAAAAAGCTAAATTCCCGAACCAATCACGTAAGCGTAACGAATAAGCGACACTAGCGCCGACCTAGCGGATTTCAGTTGCACCTAACGCTGCTCGCACTTTTTTTAAAGCC
Source organism: Nephotettix cincticeps (assembly GCA_023375725.1). NCBI lineage: Eukaryota > Metazoa > Arthropoda > Insecta > Hemiptera > Cicadellidae > Nephotettix > Nephotettix cincticeps. The sequence goes on from CM041790.1 coordinate 57,592,382, forward strand.
AAGTGTGAGTGAGTATAATTGAATGTAAGACATTGTAGTCTTGTTACACACTAAGGCTAACATATTCCTTAGAGGGCTGTTAGTTAATAGCTCAACAGCCAATGGCATCTAAGATAAGTACAGTTTAAAGTGAGATTGACACAATTTTACTACAATTTTAAACTGGTCTAATTATGAGGTTGATGAGGTTGAACTTTGTGTATCGTTACGGTATATTACTTAATAACTTTACTTTACTTTAACTTAACTTTATACATTTAACTGAAATGGCAACTTAGCCTGTTAGGTATTTTAAGCCAAGTATGAATGAGAAATGAGTGTAGGATGATTATGGCGCGATCTTGTAGTCTTGTTACTGACTAAGCATATCTAAGGGACCTACAGTTTAACGTGGAGTTCGAACCACTGCCTCTGAATTACGAACTGGTCTGATTATGAGGATGGTCTTTTGGTATCGTCACCGTATATTATTAAATACCTTACTTTATACTTTTAACTGTGATGACAACCTACCCAGGTAAGTATTTTAAGCCAAGTATTAATGTAGGAATAAGTGTAGGATGATTATGGCGCGATCTTGTAGTCTTGTTACTGACTAAGCATATCTAAGGGACCTACAGTTTAACGTGGAGTTCTAATCACCGCCTCTGAATTACGAACTGGTCTAATTATGAGGATGGTCTTTGCGGATCCACCTAGTATTTAATAGTGTGGACGTTAATCCACACAAGAGAACACTACACCCACCGACCATCGCTTCCAACTAGCCACAAGTAGCTGGATTGCAGGACACGCCATGGTCCCAGTCTATGGACGAACGTCCACTATATTACGTTCTGAGAGTCCCATGATAGATGTTAGATTCTGGAGGATTTGGAGGTACAATAATGTTGTAGAAAATTGAGCTGGCACCGTAAAGAATACATTAAAAGGATGGGTTATGTAAGAAATTGATAGAACCTAATTCTTAAAGACTCGAAGTCAGAGTTTGTGCCATACAACACTCCACACAACGATTCCCATGTCCTCCAGAGATGGATCTAACCCAAGAAGCCCTAACTTTTCATTTGAGGGTACCGCCCTCGGACATCCTAAGGACAGAAATTACAGTTCCCCGAGAGTCCTGTTCAAATTGGGTCTTTAGGCTTGGAGTGGAGTAAACCAAGCCCCAGGAGACAAAATAAGGAACAAAGACGATAGGGAAGACCGTCACACTGTAGAGCCAAAGGACTTACAGATTCAGAACCAATAAGAACTGTACACGTTCTTGATAATGTACCAAATTTAACTGGATCAGGTCCGTTATATGTATACCACTGTTTAAACAGCTGTTTGATGGGTTTTTGGAGTTAACAAACATAATAATTAAAAAAATATTCTGTATTTAGGTTCATTTTAAGTCGATTTCACACATGAATTTCCCAAGTAGCACTAATTGTGGAAGTAATTTTAGAAAAACAGACATTTGGTTAGGTTGAATAAAGCAAAAATAGGTTTAACAGAAAACCAGTGGTTTTCTAGAGGTTATTGACAGTAAAAACGTATTATTAAGCATATACAAATGTCAAGAACCAACCCAAATAAACTCCGCAGAGCGCTGTATAACGCAACGTAAATTGTTTACCGACAAACAGCGCTATTTAAAAAGTGGTACACGTGTAACGGGAAAGAACCTGAAACCCAGTCAAAAAGCGTGTGTACCATTTACATATTTTCACAACATCAATTTCAAACTGCGTATCTATTTCAGTAGCATTAAAATTGCAAATCAGCGCATAGCTTATTTAAAAGTCAAATATCCTAGGCCCTATAGGGGAAGGCTAGTAATGTGTGTTGCTAAAACGTAATCACAGGAAACTATTTCAGTTAGTTCAGAAGGATTAAAGCAGTAAAACAAAATATTATGCATTGATTTATATACAAATACCATTCCGACATGGATATGTCTAAGATTTGAGGGTGGTAGGTTCTTAAAATTCACGTCTCGCGAAAATTATAACGGAAGTGACGTCATATGGCTATAAAGACCGTTTATAGATACTGGAAACATTTTCCTTATACGTATCCTTTGTACAGTACAAACTCCTTAAAGAAAAGTTAGCTAGCAGGGACGATTAAAAATTCTAATTGAACATATTTTGTGATATTTTATTTACTTTTACCACCATAAGTGGGATAATTAACATATTAACAGTGTAAACCCCTTTCTTACTACTTAACGTTGGTTAAACCCCCAACGATGGCGACGTCCTGTAATCCAGCCACTTGGAGGTCACGAATTGTGGATAGTTGTGAGCAACGGTCGGTGGATGTAGTGTTCTATTGTGTGGATCAACGTCCGCACTATTGAATAGTACGTTAATCCACAAAGACCATCCTCATAATTAGACCAATTCGTAATTCAGAGGCCGTGGTTCGGATTCCACGTTAAACTGTAGGTCCCTTAGTTGCCATCGGCTGTTGGGCTATTAATTAACAGTCACGTAGGCTATAAGGAACATGTAAGCCTTAGTCAGTAACAAGACTACAAGATCGCGCCACAATCATCTTACACTCAATCCTCATTCATTCTTGGCTTAAAATACCTAGATTGTAGTATGGTTGCCATTTCAATCATCTAATCTAATCTAATCTAAAATTGAAAATTTCCACTGATTCCGGACTCGAACAGGTGACTCTCGGCACAGGTAAAGACGTAACACCTAGGCCTATAACTTTCTAAAACTCACACCAGAGCGCGGTGGCGGTAGTGGTCCCGCCATGTTGTATAACCATGTAAACACGTACGTTCACCTTGAGCCGGTAGACACAGACAGTCAGACAGTCACGCGGCACAGCCTATGACCTCGCCGCTTTGCATTGGAAATCACCGACCGGCCGCCCAAGTTCGGGTTGACGCCGTTACCGTACAGTATGCGCAGCGCGGAGTCGCCCGTCCCGACTACAATACGGCCAAATTAGGCACTCGAACCACTACGCTCTGCGACTCTAGAGTAGCGTTTCAAGCATGCTGATAATTTGTGGAATTTTCGTTAACGTTTCTCGAAGCCCTCAGGATCTACATCCTGTAAAATGATTGTGGCGCGATTTTTTTCTTGTTACTAACCTGAGTTTTACTGAGGCTGACCATGTTCCTTAGAAAAAACTGTTAATAAAAAACTGTTAATTAATAGCCCAACAATCTTTGATATATCTAGGGAACCTACAGTTTAACATGGAGTCCGAACCACTGCCTCTGAATTACGAACTCGTCAAATTATGAGGACTTTATTTGCAGATTAACGTAGTATTCAATAGTGCGGACGTTAATCCACACAATATAACACTACACCCACCGACATCTTATATACATCATATTTTATTATTATCATTCAATTACACAAAAATTTATGATATTATGTATTTTATAACAGCAAAAGTAGTTCAAGCATTTCCCAAAATATATTAGCTGATATTCTACGCCGAAATTGGAAAGAAAGCGAAGTAGGTTGACGTTTGCGAGAGCGTGTCCGCGGGATGCCGTTATCGTAACGGTCCAATCATTACTGCAGCGCCATTGTGTCCATCGCCGCGTCGCTGGATTGCGACAAATACGTGCCGGGGTACCTCAGGGTACTGTCTTGGGGCCAACAATACTGTATTGTGACGAGTACGAGCTGAAGTACCTCAGGGTACTGTCTTGGGGCCAACAATGCTGCATTGTAACTAGTACGAGCTGGGGTACATCAGGGTACTGTCTTGGGGCCAACAATACTGTATTGTGACGAGTACGAGCTGGGGTACCTCAGGGTACTGTCTTGGGGCCAACAATGCTGCATTGTAACTAGTACGAGCTGGGGTACATCAGGGTACTGTCTTGGGGCCAACAATACTGTATTGTGACGAGTACGAGCTGGGGTACTTCAGGGTACTGTCTTGGGGCCAACAATACTGCATTGTAACCAGTACGAGCTGGCGTACCTCAGGGTACTGTCTTGGGGCCAACAATGCTGCATTGTAACCAGTACGAGCTGGGGTACCTCAGGGTACTGTCTTGGGGCCAACAATACTGTATTGTAACCAGTACGAGCTGGCGTACCTCAGGGTACTGTCTTGGGGCCAACAATGCTGCATTGTAACCAGTAGGAGCTGGCGTACCTCAGGGTACTGTCTTGGGGCCAACAATGCTGCATTGTGACGAGTACGAGCTGGGGTACTTCAGGGTACTGTCTTGGGGCCAACAATCCTGCATTGTAACAAGTAGGAGCTGCCGTACCTCAGGGTACTGTCTTGGGGCCAACAATGCTGCATTGTAACCAGTAGGAGCTGGCGTACCTCAGGGTACTGTCTTGGGGCCAACAATGCTGCATTGTGACGAGTACGAGCTGGGGTACTTCAGGGTACTGTCTTGGGCCAACAATACTGTATTGTAACCAGTACGAGCTGGCGTACCCTAGGGTACTGTCTTGGGTCCAACAATGCTGCATTGTGACGAGTACGAGCTGGGGTACTTCAGGGTACTGTCTTGGGCCAACAATACTGTATTGTAACCAGTACGAGCTGGCGTACCCTAGGGTACTGTCTTGGGGCCAACAATGCTCCATTGTAACCAGTAGGAGCTGGCGTACCTCAGGGTACTGTCTTGGGGACAACAATACTGCATTGTAACACAGCGTACGGTACTGTCTTGGGGCCAACAATGCTGCAAAAGTACGAGCTGGGGTACCTCAGGGGTTGGGGCAACCGAATATTAATATACAGTCTTGGGCCAACATATATATTGTATTGTACTTGTTAAACACAATAAAATCTTATAGTATAAAATTAACGACATGTCTGTCAAATTCGCAGACTTACTTAAGTGTGGAATTTCCCTACCGTTAATGTCTACGTAACTCAATTTTAGACGGGGCATCATAGTTATGCGTCAGATACACCATATTAAAATACGCTTGAACCATAAGTTATATATTAAAACCTTACTAAAATGTTATCATTGTAGGTTCAAGTCCTCATTTATAATATTTTTTGTTTACATTAATCTAGGCTTCGATCACACAATGCCTGATTATTTTAACTATGTTAAAGAACTTCCTGAATCGTATTCAAACAAACAAAAAAGTCAAAATTAATAATCGGTAGCCGGCCAATCGGCCTTGGAGGGGTGTAACAATTGACTCGTTATCCCATGGGGGCTGTACAGAATCTACAACAGGACTGGCGTCACACTCGCCGTATGTTCCGTGTCTCTGACACGAGACAATTAGCCAGCGGAGCGTGTAGTCAAAGAGCCCCCCGCACCCCCTATCATCACCCCCCCACCACCCGCGGTGACGCTTTAATCTACCGCCCCCTGTCATCCTGCTGTTGATATCATCTCTACACCGATGTAATCCCATTACAGTACCTAAATTAACGTCTGGTCCACAGATACTCTTGTGAAAACCGGCAAAGCAAGACATTTATGCTTTATAATGATTCCTTTCCTATTAAGTAGTCATTCTTGAAGCTGGATACTGTATTGACAAACCTTAACGAGAATTTACACTCACAATTGTTTTGATTTCACCAGAAAACCACCCATGAGGCGCTTTTGAAAAGAAAAAAATGGGACACCGCCTAAACGCATGTTTCGCCTACACGAGAGCCAATTTTTACTGAGTCTACCAAAATGGGCATGCCCGGAAAACCCATGACCTCTTGCACCGAAGTCAAAGCAGGTAACCACTAGCTTATTAAGACACCACGAAGCAGAGAGTATAGAATAAAAAAGAGCACAGAATATTTCTATTTTGTGCTCGTTACCCTAAAGGCACTTTTGATGGCTGTTAGCAAAATAAATGCATAAATATTAATTACGAATGTAGACTTATATCATGACTCGTTAATATTGTACACAAAAACAACACATTTCCTTATTTCAAGATTATAATTTCAAACCACGTATTAGAGGCTACTAAAATACACTTTACACGAGCGTTATTGATATTTAATTTTTTTACGATTAGAAGATGAAAATATAAAAACAATGACAACCTCATAAATAAATAATAAAAATTCTTCGAAACAAATTATAATCGAATAGTGTTGGTAAAACTGGCGTCTAAATAAATCAGCTGATCTAAAACGCAAAAGTGAGCGACCATGACTAGTGCTGAGTAATGCTGAGCCTCCAATTGCGTCGTCTGCAACGCCACAGAACTTGCTGGCAGCAACGCTAGCAGTTAGCGAAGTCAGCTGATTTATTTACCAGCAAGTATTCTAGTTGTATCAGCTGGACTTCTATTTTATGTTTGCAGAAGGCCACTCTACACCGCCGTAGCTCACTTGTTATACTTCGGCGGATTGATTACAGAAATGGCGTGTGGACTGGACTGGAATTGAGGTTTCAGTGGCCTGGAAGATCAATGTGGATGCTATACAACTATGTACTCTACAGTTCTCACTGGCGTGGTGTGAATCTATTGGATTTTAATCACTAGGGTGTAGATTAGATTAGATTATATTATTGAAATGGCGACCATACCACAAGGTAGGTATTTTAAGCCAAGTATGAATGAAGGTTGATTGTAAGATGATTGTGGCGCGATCTTGTAGTCTTGTTACTAACTAAGGCTTACATGTTCCTTAGACAGGACTGTTAATCAATAGCCCAACAGCCGATGGCAACTAAGGGACCTATAGTTTAACAAGGAATCCGAACCACTGCCTCTGAGCTACGAATTGGTCTAATTATGAGGATGGTCTTTGCGGATTAATGTAGATTTAAATAGTGCGGACGTTATTCCACAAAAGATAACACTACACCCACCGATCATCGCTCACAACTATCTACAATTCGTGACCTCCAAGTTGTTGGATCAGGATGACGCCACCATTCCAGTCTAATGATGTAGTACATCATTAGCATCATTTGTAACACTTTTACCGGTAAAAGCCAGGTATTTCTCCGCTCTAGCCACAAAAAGTGTGACGGAAGTGACGTCGTTGACAACGTGACCGGAAACTGCATTGCTTATTGGAAAAATTTATTTTTTAACTTGTAATATTTTAAGTTTCTAAGCTTTTTTTAAGTAACTAGTCGTTGCGTCTAACGGGATGTCGTCCAATGAAAGAGTAAAACAGTCTCGTAAAAGTCATCAAGAGGTGAACCCATAGCAGCCCTCTTGGGACTTATCCATGATCTAAGCTATTTCCCATGGGATGTTGTTCCGCTTCTTTACCGGTCAACCCATATACAGACTTGTTCAGACAATTATTTATATACCCAAATTTAAATGCCGACTAAGTGAACTTGTACTGTATAAAGTAACCGAAAATTTTCCTAATGACGATTTTGGCTAGGTTATAACTTAGCCGTCACGGTGGCAGAAATTTCCCCATGACGTCAAAGATTAGTGTTGTAAAGTTCTGAAGTTTAATGTAATTTCTCCCAAATAGGTAAAAATTTTAAATAGACTCGAACATGTTCCCAATGAAAGGGAATTCTCAATTACGCAACCAGAACTAAATAGATAATACGTTAATTACTTGACCACAATCAAAAAAGAATGGAAAGTCTACGTGTCTGAAATTTAAACCAACACGCGGAATGAATTGCGGTAAAGCGTGCCCAGCAGTTAAATGGGCGAATTAATTTGTAGTCATATTTTGGTAATTACTTTAGCGGTCGGTGAGCCGCAGCGGACGGCGAAGGTCAGGCGCGCGTGGTCGCGCGTGCCGGTGCGGGCGAGGCAATTAAACAGAGATGGCGGTCACAAAATGGCGGCCGGGGACGGAAATGGTTTACGATCAATAAAAATGTAAGCGTGAGGTCGAGAGGCCGCTGCTGAGGCGAGGGCCACCGGAGAAGAAGAAGAAGCGGACACATTGTTGTGGAGGGGAAGAAGAAGAATCGAGAGTGACATTAACTTAAACCAACAAAAACACGTAGTTATGTTGCAAACAAGGTTACGTCGTAATTGGAAGGAACACTCAATAGAAAAGAGGTGTTACCGAGTGGTACGTACTATATTTCCTTTTTAACTGGAATAAATGGAAAAACTATTGTTATAAAATTAGCTAGAAAAGAAAACTAATTGGAACACAAACATTATATGCGATTTTAGGACATCATTTAACACCATATGGTATTTACTAATAATGTTTTTTGTATTTACAAGTACAATACTAATAACTTAGGTTAAACAATGCATTCTTCACGTGACTGTTATTTAATAAGAGTACATTCACACTGTAATGTAGTAGTGTACCTGTCATAGATAGGAAGACTTCAAAGACGCGAGAATAATATCGTGCGTGAACCCCCAAATAAATGCACTTTTTTATTTTTAGAGAAAGAGTATTAGGACTAACGTGTTTTTTGAATATCGTAGCTACATATTGAATATAGTCTCGTGATTTCATAATATGTTTTGTGCAGGCCCGGATAACCCATAAGGCCAACCTAGGCCATGGCCTAGGGCGCAAGCGCGCTGGGGGGGCGCAGGGCAAGGGATGGCAAAAAATGTTGTATATTTTTATTTTCCTATACGAGCGTCAAATGTATGCCTATGAGGAATTTGTTACAAGGTTTGTTGCATTGTTGCAATAATCAAACTCTCAGATCTCACGACAGAAGAAATTGAAGTTGAGGTTAACAAACTTCTCAGTGTATTTGAAAACGATTTAGAGCCGGCAATCTTTAATGAACTTTTCCACCTGAGGTCGCACATGTCAACAAACAAAATGAAAAATAAAAATCAAACGCCGTTGTCTTTGTACAAGTGGATCATATAGGCATCAAATTAAAATATCCAAAATGTGTAAATTTGGCAACGAATGTTTATTTGTACTCCAGTAACAAAAACATCAGCTGAGAGGTGGTAAATAGTTGCTAATCCGGGCCTGGTTTTGTGGCGTTACTCGTCGCAGGTTGCTGCAATGTATAACAGTGTGATGTATGCGAACAGATGTAGCTGGAAAATATGAAATAGTGGTGAAATTATGGCCTATTCAGGTATTTTAGGACAAATTATGTATAGGAAATGAATTTACAGTATTTATGTGGGACTTGATACACTTGATACGCAGCCAATAGAAATAATCCTGATTTCTATAGATTAGCAATTATGTATTTTCAGAATGAAAACATGGAGGAATAACGAGAAAAATGCTATCGTATTCACGCGCAAAGGCATGGATCCCGTAATAGACGATTTTAAGGATTTGAAGAATAATAAACAGAATTTTTGGAATTTTTATTAATGGTTATTGATCCTTTTAGATTCACTGTATTATGTTATACAGCATATGTAAATTTCTTGGGTAACCACTTTATACTGGAGGAAGTTTCATTAACTCCAGAAACGTTTTGTATAAAACTCAGTCGCGTTGGAACAGTAGAACAAAATAATATTTGAAAAATATTATGTAGAAAATCTTTAACCAAAAACTAGCTCAACTCATAAGGTTGTACATAATTTAACGTACCTACTACTAAATGTAACTACTTCTTCGACAATTCTAAACAAAACCTACTTTTTTGGAAACTCCTTCATCGCATTGCCATTTTACTTCTATATCCATCTAACCATATCTGCTGAATAATCTAATATGCTAACATCAATTTTGACGGAATCTCTTTTTACAGAGAAAAGTTTTGTCAACTACCTGCTCTCAAATGCGATGTGTAGGTTGTTTTATTAAAATGTTTAGTGTATGTCTCTGTAAAATGTTTCTTAGCTATTTTTTCAGTCGATTTAAAGTGAGGCAAACTAACCCTTTTTATAAATATCCTCATAGCTATATGAAAAACGTTATTACTAGGTTAGGTATACGAGACCATGTTTTTTTCTTCTTGTAGGTGACGAGAAAAACATATCGATTATTTAATTTAAAAATTTGAATATGATATTGGTTTTACAAATGAAATTATTATGTACGATTTCCAAATTTATATAATTATTTGGTCTACAGATAACTTCAAAAATGAAAAAAAAAAAATTATAAACTGTATCCACAATGCTCACATTCGTAAAAATATGTGACTAAAAACGCATTTGACGTCAAAATATCGTAAAAATTATAAACAAATATTCCTCCCTTGGTGCGTTAAAAACTACCTGAATGACAACGCTCGTTGGTTTCCTACTCCAGGTTGAGATATTAAAACAGTACGGTATTGTGGGGATTTAATTTATGAGATAGAAAAAAATTTAAATTTAATATTTTTGGTAAAACTTATTTAGTAATTTAACAAAAATTTGAAAAAATCATAGTTTTTTGGAACAGCTGTTGAGCTGAATTTTTCCCATAACATATGATACAAATTTTAAAAGTTTGTAATGTTTTTAGAAAAAATTTTTTAGAAATCCATTTGTTTCAAAGAGGAAAAAATGAATTTGCCATGTTATCTAAAATAAGAAATATTTTATTATACAGATTTTTTTTTGTATTATTTTTTAAAAGTTTAAAGCTAGATCAGTCTGTCGATTTATAAATATCCTCATAGCTATATGAAAAACGTTATTACTTTTAAGCAATAGCGACCTACCCAGGTAGGTATTTGAAGCGAGATATGACCGAGAAATGAATGTAAGATGATTGTGGCGCGATCTTGTAGTCCCGTTACTTACTAAGGCTGACATCTGAGGGAGCCACGGTTTATCGTTGGATCCGAACCACAATTATCCCTCTGAATTACAAACTTACCTAATTATGAGCTTGGTCTTTACAGATGAACTTCGTGTTCAATAGTACGGACGTTAATCCACACCAGAGAATATCACATCCACTGACTACCGCTCATGACTATCCACAATTCACGACCCTCCAAGTCACTTGCTGATAAAATATTATAATATCTTCCGAGACAATGTATCGAAGCCCCCTCGGTAAATATTGTTTTACGCCAAACTCTCCTCCCCTTCCGTGACTAAAGCGTGGTGAACGCATTTGAAGGGTCGGTCTCGTCAGATAAGCCGCCGCCCTCCCCTCGTAAATTAGGCTTAAACAAATATTCCTCCCTTGGTGCGTTAAGCCATCGACTACCCGTGGATGAGGACTTGGCGTGACAGACGCTCGTTGGTTGGTAGCACTGCTCCGAGGGAAATAAACAGCTGATTGTATGAGGATTTAGAGATGACAATGGGATGAAGGATTTAATTGTTGGTGAGATGTAGTAAACTTCATAGGTTATGTAGGTAAAAAATATCAGTACGCGAATTTTGACATGGATATGTCTTAGCTCTAGGGGGTGTTGGCAATTTACGCGACCAAAATTTGAAAAAGTGACGTCATAGTTTGGTTTTGAGAACAGCTGTTGAGATGAACTGAAAACATTCCCTTTACACATATCCATGATCTAAGATATTTCCCACAGAGAAGTAAATACAAACATGTTTGAAATAAATTTGTAATTTTATGAATTTTTGCGGATATTGTTGGCCAAGAGTTCGATAGGGTTTATCAAACTCTCGTTTTGTTTCAAAGTTCCAGGACGTAATCTTAGACTATCTTCGTAAGGAGGTCATTAAAGTCTAATCATAGAGAAAACATGAAATTAACGAAACCATTTGCAACCCTCCACTGATTGAATTTTATCTTCTTGAATGTTATTACTAGAATTTTTTTAAAGTCTATTAAAAGCTAGATTAACTCTAGATCTTTGGCTCGAGGACAAATTTTCTAACCCATGAGTATAATAATTAATTGTTTATACAAATAAAACATCTGGTAGATGCTGTGTGAACAGTAAGTACCTTTGTTGGTAGCTGAAGAAATAGAAACATGTAGCCTACACACAGAACACAATGATGTCACTAGGCTTTCACTTTTTTTAATTTAACCAATTCCTTCAGGTTTTACGTGTGTAAATACATATTTTAATTGCGAATAAAGTACGATAACCACAAATATTAACAACACACATTATTTGTATGAAATTCATTGAACATGATTATAGGTTTATGTTATTTAGTGTGTGATTGTAGACATTATCTATCACCATTAGTAAAACAAAATTTAACGACGTTTCGTGATCTAAAATCTGATCCCGTCCTCAGGTGAGTTAGAAATACAGTATGACTGAATATGACGATATTTGTTCATAATGAAGACTAATCCTGTATAAAGCTAAGAAAATGTTTGAAGCAGTAAAAAAGTGATTCTTGAGCCCTTGGTAAGTGTGGAAGTATGTACTTTATTTTTGACTTTTGATGCTTGACATTCTTTGAACGTTTTTTGAATCCTTTAAACGTTTGTTTCTGTCTATAGAACGAGTTATAACGTTCTAGTTTCTAGCTCACCTGAGGAATCAGATCTCGAACCATCGTGATAATTTGTTTTACTAACGACAAAATCACGATAAAATTTAAATAACATTGAGTCACACCAAGGTCGGATTTCTATCGACCATAAAACTCTTGAACAATGTTATCACAGGACCTTCAGATTAGCGATATGAGTATACAGTACGTGACGAAATGTTCAACTAAAGACAACGTCATCGAAGTGTCTACGTCGAGGCTTTTTCACGTATAAACAACACTCGGCTCCCTTTTATCCGGCGTCCTATTAACCGGCTGTCAATCCAGTTTAATAGGTTTTACTTTCTCCCTCAATACAAAAAGTATGGAAATAGTTTATTCCGTTGCTGATCCGGGAAATAGGCGTTTAACGCGCAAAACGAAGTCGATCGGACTCCGATAAACACGTAATCCAGCTACTTGGAAGTCACGGATTGTGGAGAGTAATGAGTGATGGTTGGTGGATGAGATATTCCTCTGTGTGGATTAATATCCACACTATTGAATACTACGTTCATTCGCTAAGATCATCCTCATATAGACCAGTTCGTGATTCAGAGACAAAAGTAGTTCGGATTCCATGTTAAACTGTAGGTACCTTAGTTGTCATTGACTGTTGGGCTATTAATTAACAGTCCTGTCTAAGGAACATGTCAGCCTTAGCCAGTAACAAGACTACAAGATCGCGCCATAATAGTCATACACTCAATGCTCATTCATACTTAAAATACCTACCTTGCGGTATGGTCGCCATTTCAATAATCTAATCTAATCTAAAAGACACCTGTCACTAACACTACTCGTACTCCTCGAATAACAGACTGTTAGGAAAGTTCAAACCAAGTCATATTATTTGTGTTATCAGCGGTCAGGTGGTCTGCTGATGTAGATAGGTTTTTACCTCGAAGAAGGGTAGAAAGGGGCTTCGTAAAAGGGGGCTGCGTCAGGTCACCATTTCAAAATGTAATCAATCTTTGCAATATAAATACCCCCGTCGCAGCAGACCTGCGTACCTAGCGAATTTCCAAATCAATAATATGACAATAATAGTACGCGTATGTGACAAGATTGATCAATCAATACCTGTTGATAAATTAGAGTATTTGCCTATTCTCCGTAACATTAACATGGGAAAGAGTATGCAGGTTTGCTGCTTTGAGGAACAGTAAAAGTAGGCATTTTTACCATAAAAAATTTTTATTCTGACCATATACCAAGCTTTATCATTAACTGGACATAAAAAATGTATAGTATTTACTTAACTGTAGAAAATAGGTTAAATCATGGATATGTCTGAAGCGAATGTATTCAATTTTACTAAGCAGCTGTTCTCGCTATCTCGCAAATTATTAACACCCCCAGAGCAAGTCAAGTAACACATAGACTATACTGTTCTAGGCTCAGTTCACCTGAGGACGGGATCAGATTCAAGATCCCGAAACGTCGTGAAACTTTGTTTTACTAATCGAGATGAATAATATCCGCAATTACAGCATACATAACAAAATCTCTCCATCACCAAAAATAAATGTCAAACCAAAGATTACATAATGAATTATTAAATTAAAATAACATTTTGTAAATCAAAATGCAATATTTCCTTCAGAGTACAACGTCACCGTGTGATGAATGTCATCAATGAGGCATCAGTCAGCAGTACAGTCGCGTCCGGTGATCAGGGACAGGTACAGTCAGGTGCGCGGCACGTGCCACCGTACCCACGCCGGGGGGGGGGGGGGAGCGCCCACCCACAACAACTTTATTGCACTCCATAAACCTAGGAACAACCGCCGCGGTTGCCGCTGCCGTATATCTGCTCAAGTGGTTGTTATTTTTTATACCTAGCATTTTTTACTATCTTTTTCCTCGCTTTACCTTTATACATTCCAACTCCAAACGGTTGTAATAAAGATTCAAACTATCCTTTTTTAAGACTCAGTAGAAAATGAAATAATTATTTTGTACAAGGTATTCGAGTGGTAATGTATTCACATGGTATATCGATTTTAGATCCATTTGTGGCTAATATAACTAATTACCTATCCACAACGGGTGGACGATAATATTCTTCAGTACCTCCACCATCTTTGATTTAAGTCAAATTAAAGGTAACGTGGTTTTCCAGGAATTACATTTTCAATTTTTTGTTTAATTTCTATCATAAAAAAGATAATTACTTTTTAACTATCGGATATACTTAATTGCGTGGTAATTATATTCCGGAAATAAAAATAAAAGTAATGTACGACTATCGTGTAACCATTAATGCTGTCAAATAATTCAATCTTCTTATAAAACGAAATATTTTACCAGTAAGGTAAATCTTAAGTTGGGCTAGTTACCTAATAAAACCCGGGTCTCCCGTCGGAAAGCAAACGACATGAGTTAATATATTAAAGTACAGTAATAGTGATTTTCGCACTTTTTGACAAATATTCTAGTCTTCAAAAACCAATTCAATAAGAACTTGTAAAATACATTATTTCAATAATTTTGTGTCTACATGATTTGGTTACATGATTTACAATACAATTTTTTTTTAAATGTTTTAATTCTGGTGGAGTTGTCTTATTATGTACAGCCATAAAGGCAACAATGAGAATTGGAAACACGGTACTCTGTTAGCTTCCTACAGAGCACTCAAATTCTGTTGCATAGTTTTGTGAATCTCCTCCTCACAGTCCAACATGATAGCGTAGGGAAGCCATCTGTTCACTTAACAAAATTACATTTTTTAGCCTACAAATTGTCGTAGTATCAACATTTTTAAAGATAAGTTTAATGGTTGTTAATGATCGAAAAAACTAGTTATTTTCCTTAGTAAGATTTATGTTCGGTAGTGGACAATTTTGATTTTAACCGACGTTTGATTTTGAAACCAACATCAACGAGATAGAAAAGAGTAAATACGAGATTTTAAAAATGCTTCAATTAAACGAAGGGTTCCCAAACTCCAACGATGCGATATTTCAAGGGTTAAGAAATAAAAGGGAAAAATAATCCGACAATTATATCCAAAGGGGACCCTTAGCGAATCAGCGGGGCGCTGCTATCTTGAGAGACAAAACAAGCTGCCTAACAAGAGACACCTGTGGCTTAAGGGGGGGGGGTTGTAACAGAGGGGAGGTAAATCAAAGCGAGATCCAAGCTACAATTAATTACACCCGCCAATAACGTCTGTCCACTACGCTGCGAGCTATCGATAATTGGCTGCGGTCCGTTCCCTTGATCCAATAACGACCATATTGGCTTTGTTTTCGGATGGTATGCGATAATTATTCGCGCAAACAGTGTGTTATTTACACGATCGTTCGGTTCCATTTTAATTGGCTGGTTATAAAAATTAACTAAACAATGGTAAATTTAACTTACGTGTGATTTTGTGTAATTCTTGCTCTTTCGGTATCTTTCTTGCGACTAGAAAAGTTTAAAAACTACTTAAAATATTTTGGATTTTTGTAAGAGATAGAAAATTGTCAAGATTGTTCCATATTACTAAGTGAAAAATCGAATATATGGCGATACCATATCCTCTGCTGAAATAGTTCCACATACAGGTAAATTAATAAACAGGTATTTAAATTTATACACACTACACAAATTAACGTCATTTAGTTAGTTAATGAAACCATAACCTGTTGACCAGGTATTTTGATCCAGGTATGGATGAGAAATGAGTGTAAGATGAATGTGTCGCGATCTTATAGTCTTACTGTATTTTGATGAAAAAATCTTTGTCGTAGTTTAATGCAAACAATACAGAAATGCTTCCCCGAAGAGATAAAAATAAACTGTGGCTCTCAATTATCAACAGTTACTAGTACAGCAGCTCGACTGCGTAGTAATCTCAAAAAACCAGATCAAAAATCTACAAAAATCCAAAGAGCGGTCGAGTAGCTGAATCTAGTGCGTTCGTAAGTCGTGAGTAATATTTTTTGATATCTCTTCTATGAAGTGTCCGGATATTCCGAGGCCCGGGAAAACCGAGGCCGGATATAAGGGGTTCCGGTGTATCGAGAGGTCAGTATTCCTGTCACAAAATTGACACTATGGAACTAAAATCCAAAATGGCAAACTCTTAATGATGAATATTTGGGGACTTGTTCTCCAATAGAGACCCCTCTTCGTTTAGGAAGTAACCTGCCACGAATGGTAGCGCAAATAAGCCCGATATCAAATAAACATCATTAGACACACCTGTATCCCAGCTTTACACACATGACGGTGAACAGATAACACATGTGGGCCTACAATTGTAGTTGCAGCTACTACCTACACGCTAGTGCCAAGACGATCACGTTACTGGGGAGAACTGTCTCAAACAATAAGCGGTTACCAGTAACCAGTTTATTTGTGAATAAGACATTAAAAATTATATTTAGTTTTTAATTTAACATTTTATTTGACACTAGTAATTAGCAATACAGATAAATAAATTCTCAGTTAATGGAACCAGGATGCTACTATATTTTCCATATTAATTTCATTATATTTTATGCTTGGTTGAATTTTGGACAAAAACTTGACCATTTCCTTGTGTTAGTGTATACATGGTGTTTTAAAAGTGTGTGGTGAAAATGTGGTTACATTATTGGGAGTAGTTTTAGATATCCTTGCACCAAAGTATAGAAAAAGTTTTCGGAAAACTTGTTCAAAGAGATGAGAAGTAAAGAACGTGAGAATAAAGGATCTCATTTTAATTAGAAGAGGCCAATAATCTTATTGGAACAGCTGAAAAGTAGACAGGTTAGCCAACCACAGAAATTTAAAAAAATAAAAATTATGAGTACTATAACGAGGCAAACTTTACATTTTATTTTCACAAGTAAGCTCTATTAAAAAAATTGTAAGTGCATTTGTGTAAGTCAATTGTGAGTTGTATTTCAAAATGTTTTTATGAGTTTCTTTTTCATAAAAATAAATAAGGATTTTTATCATTTTGACATGGATATGTGTAAGCTCGGAAGTGCAGCGGAAGTATATTGGAAGTGCCGTCATATGGTTATAAGAACAGCTGTTTAGATGACCTGAAATAGTTCCCTTGTGTTAAACTGCTTTAATAAATCACATGATCAAACATCGCTGAACAGGGGATTTGGTAAATTTCATAACATTTAATAAAAACATAATAACTAAAAAGTCAGCAACAGTGGTCGCACTGGATTTAAATTCTGATCCAACGAAGTTGAAAACGGGAACCTCTTTGAAAGTGAAAAATTGGCTGCCGAGGGGTTATTCGGAAATCCCGGAAGCAATCCGAGAGCCGCAGAGAGATAGAGAGAGAGGGAGAGAGAGTAAGAGCCAAGTTGATCCGAGGGGTTGCTCCACGTCATCGCCGCGCACAACTTTGCAGTTCAACTTTTCAACCCCTCTAGCTTTGTGCTTTAAACGAATACAACACCACTGTATATTACATTTTTGTTTCCTCTTAATACGTTTGAAATCCAACCAAATAACTGTTCATTCCGTCTCTTTTCGGAGAAAAAAATCGTGACGATTTATTTATGACGTAATTATTACGTTTAAGTTTAAAACTGATATTTCATTGTTAGTTAAAGGTTATCTAGATAGGTTTTTTTCTAGAGTCGGTAAATTTCATCCTCAGATATATAAGACCATTCATTATTCGCCAGTATTGTTATATTTTAGCGAGACGTGGGTTCTATCCAAGAAAAATGAGAGACACTCAAATTTAAGTCCTACGCAAAATATTCGATCCAGGAAAAAATGGGCCATGGTGTTATTCTCCTTCAAATAATGAAGGAGAATGACGAATTAGAAAAAACAGAGAATTACGAGCCTTATACCAGGAACCTGTTGTAAAAAGTGTGATAAAAACTAATAGACTAGGTTTACTGGGAATTGTGTTGTGAAGGGAAGAAGACACGTGATTGAAGTAGGTAAGCTGTAACGTCTACTGGGCAGACCAAGTAAGGAAAGATGGGAGTCAATGTGAAAGGACATTGGAGATGGTAGCAGAGAGTGAGAGAGAGATAGAGGCGTGAAAGATGTTGAGATTTGTAGTGTCCCAGCAAGTAGGTTAGATAGTGCAAAAATATTTAAATGTACATCCAGGGGATTTCTACATAAAAGGATTAAACATAAAACACACAATGTACAAACATTGCTTGACAAAAAGCGTACAGTATTGTGGTTTTCACTTTCGAAGTCTCAACCTCTGGTACGTTATAACCTAACTCTTCCAACTTAAACACGAGTTTTAAGCCTCGATGATTTAATATAAAAGAGGAACAAATTGTTGAATTTTATCCAGCGTGCTGTTTAATTCATTAAGGAACTTCCTAGCGGAAGCTAATACATAAAACCCCACTAACTCGACACCCGGTAACTCGACATTCAACAGCTTACACAACACCTTCCGGTACAGTACTAGTGAGTTAACTTTTAAGGTTACTAAAGGCAGCTAAAATGAGTCGAGGTGGACAGTCCATCTATTGCGTTCTTTTAGACTGTTTCAAGTGTTCGGGGCATGTTTGGGGGTGGGATAGTTCGCTATTGTTTACTTATTGCTAGAAGAAAGTTGCATCATTGAAAGAATAACAACTACCAATTAAGCATATACCAGAACATCTACATTTCTTCAAAGGCCGTAATGGTTAGTGATTAATATATTCATATAAAATTAAATTAAAGTGTCCGCCTCTTTCTGAAGACAAATTCACCACCCGCGCGAGTTACTTCCGGCCTACGCTTCTCGCAACTGACGGAAGTTCAAATTATACTCGTGCCGTAATAACTATAATCCCGTATCGTAGTCGGATGAAATGCGAGCTGTGTAAATTGAACCTGTGACGTAACGAGGCCACGCCCACCTCCATCAATCCGTCGGCACACCAACACCAATCACCATAAATACCTCGACGCGGCGCGGCGCGGCGTCTACAACTAGAACGAATTACACACGCGTCGCCCATCCTAATTGTTTCTGTGAGGCCGAGGTGAATAGAGTAATAAATCAGTAGATGACCACAGAGGAAGAAGTAAAGGGACCGCTCGGGCAACAATAGCGGACAACAATATGTCATAAAGCGAGCGAAACGACGGAATGAGTCTGATTTAGTAGGTGGTCGGTAGAGTGCGGTCAATTACGAGGGTTGGAGGACGGGACGTAATTTGTAGATGCGGGGTTGCCGCATCGTGCGGCTGGGCTGCGGAGCGGAACGCGGTCTCACAGGGAACGTCGCACTAGGCGGCAACACCGCTTCAAATTCATTGCGTCGACAGATAGTCTCTGTCGCATACACAAGTGTGGTTGTTTTATTTCTGTCTCTTTCCGACTTAAGCGATCAGAGTGGTGTTGATGCGAGATGTAGGATGTTTGATTCATGTACATACACTTCTGCTGCAAAAAGAGGTTTGTATTTACTTCCCTGTGGGAAATAGGTGATATCATCAATATGTCTACTGGGAATGTTTGCAGTTAATCTAAATAGCTGTTCTTATAACCAAACTATGACGTCACTGTTTCAAATTTTGGTCGCGCAAATTGCCAACCCCCTAGGACTAAGACACCCATGTCAAAATATATATTCTTACAACAGAAAACACATTTATGTACCTTTTCAATGATTAACTAAGTCTAAAGTTACGATGCAATAGGTTCCGAAGATCAAGCCAAAATTGTATGAGTGGTTGGTCAATCATCCCTTTTACTACCTTTGAATTCTTCGAATTTAGTCCAAAACTAGTAGTAATGTAAAGTTTGTATTGTATAATTCCTAGTAAAAGTTAGTATTAATAAGTTTGGGAACCACTGTACTATAGTAAAAGAATTGAAACTCTCGTAAATATTTTTGTAAATACTTTGTACTTTGACTTCGTCTTTTACTTTTTGGAAGAATAAGGACAGTAAAATGTTTATTCAAGGTGTCATATGGAACTACAATATAGAACTGTCACAGAGTCGATGGGTAGTGTAGAGTGTACGTACACACTCTCATGGACATAAATGAAACTAAAAGATTGTTCCTAAAGTAACAGCAAACTGTAACTGAAACAGTCACTTCACGCACTTAACTCTTACTTGAACTTAGCGTATTAACTAAATACACAACGAAAATAAAAACTACACTTTCAATAAAAACATTTTTACAACAGTATGCGGAATTAATTGAAAAATAATTAATGTAAGCCCTACCTTATTTGGAAAATTAATTTGATCCTACTCCTAAAAAAATATTTAAAACTTGAATAAACGGCTTAACAATGCTGGCGCGCGCTAAATTATAAGTCTGTAATGATTTGATTTAAATCTCAAAATAACGGTTGAAAAGTTTCGTGACTAAACTTTTAGTCACGAAACTTTAAGTGAACCCTTCTCATTAATTCATGCTGAGAATTAAGAATTAAATTTCTAATTAATAAAAATAGAACCGAACTCCACTTCAGTTAATTGAATTTATCAATATTGCTCACTGAAGTGAATGATTACTTTCATCTGATGAATGTTATAATGGCGTTGGTTATTAAATATTCAATATATTTTATTAAACTTTTCCCACGCGTGTGGTTTTTTAACTACACAACGTTTCTGAAGGTAGAGAAACGTGAAAACTCACACGCGTTGGAAAAGTTCAATAAAACTATATTGAATAACATATATTGTGCTTTACCCTAATTAAAGGTATACTTTTTGGGAACTCAAGGCATATCATAATACTGTAGTTTTAAATAATCTATCGTAATTGAAATCCATCTGCAAAAATAATCTGTGTAAACCATAGTGGGACCTACAACGTTTCCAGATCCGAACAGCTGGATTATTCCTCGTCCAAAAACTCTGCTGCTAATCCAGTGTGAATTACCAACACAATGTTGATCATCATCCCATGAAACTTAAGATACTCAACATCCAATGGTATACTTAAGATGATTATCATCCAATGGTATACTTAATATGCTTATCATCTAATGGTATACTTAAGATGTTTATCATCCAATGGTACGCTTAAGGTGATTATCATCCAATGGTATACTTAAGGTGATTATCTTCCAATGGTATACTTAAGATGATTATCATCCAATGGTATACTTAAGGTGATTATCTTCCAATGGTATACTTAAGGTGATTATCATCCAATGGTATACTTAAGGTGATTATCATCCAATGGTATACTTAAGGTGATTATCATCCAATGGTATACTTAAGGTGATTATCATCCAATGGTATACTTAAGGTGATTATCATCCAATGGTATACTTAAGGTGATTATCATCCAATGGTATACTTAAGGTGATTATCTTCCAATGGTATACTTAAGGTGATTATCATCCAATGGTATACTTAAGGTGATTATCATCCAATGGTATACTTAAGATGCTTATCATCCAATGGTATACGTAAGATGCTCAAAATCCTATAGAACTTAAGATACTCAGCATCCAATGGTAATCAATATTCTTATCATCCAATTGAACTTAAGATGCTCACTATCTAATGGAAAAATAAGATGCCCATAATACAATGGAATATAAGCTACTCATCGTTCAATAGATCATAATATGCTCATAATTTACTGAACCCTAAGTTGATAATCACCCAATTTAAACTGGTAAGTTGTTAATTATCCATTGGAATCTAGGTTTCCCATTGTCCAATGAAAGGCTACTAATAATCTAATGGGATTTAAGTCAATTGAATTTAAGATTTGTTCTCATTTAATAATTAAGGGTTCATTCTTTCTTTCCGAAAAAATCCTATACTGTAAAAATGGCCTCCTAGCAAAACAGAAGATAACTATGAAATTATGAACAATTTACATTCTACTCTGTAAAAATATTTAAACTCATTATGGCGTATCTAAAACAAATAATCGAAACAAGTTCTAGATAATCTCCTCACAATACAATAAACACTAATATACGAGCCAACAAAACCAAATGCAGGCCTACGTGTTTGGAAGTAGTAAAGAAGCACGCACGCAAGAAGATAATACGCAAAAGGTTATCACTTCCAATAACACGAAACGACCAATGGCATTAAGTAAAAGTTGCGTCCCCACGCTATCGTAAGGGGGAAGGAGTCAAGTGATAATTTGATAATATCGCTGGAGGGGGAGGGGAGGGGGTTCCTTCCGCAATCCCAAGTTTCGTTGCGAACTCCTTAATTACCCTATTAAAGAACAATGTGCACCCCTTAAGCTCAAAACTTTACAAACTTATTTGTAACAGGAAACGACTTTCCAGTGCACGCATCCAATTATCCAATTGATTTTTTCAGAGGAAATTATAATTATCAACAAATATCAACTCCGCCGACACCGCCTTGGGTGCTAAATAAAATGTAATTGTAGGTATTTATACAACGTGATCAAGGTGAGGCGCCATGTGTTCGCACACATCGATTATTATTAAATTTTAAACGATGAGTTTTTGTTTTCTAACTCCACGTGGATTTTCTAATTCAATACAAAAACAGGTACAGTGGAACCTCGCTAAATCTAAATTCAAGAGAAATCCAAATTTACTTCCAATTAAAGAAAGTTTAAACTATTTGGAGTTTGAATTATAAGTCGTTGGCGTTATAAAATTTTAATTATACTATTATACCGTAGAATTTTAGAGGTTTCGGATAAAAGGAATATAATTCAAGTTCTAGAGACTAACGTAAAAATAATTTGAATTTTACAGGCTGAATTTTGTGTCAAAAATACTTCGAACTACTGGAATATATATTTTTTAATATTATTGGTTTTCGATTTACTATTTTGAAGAAAAACGCACGTACATCATCGTAATAATTTTAATTTAATACTTTCATTTCTTTAAAATATCTATGACGTTTCTCAACTAATTAGGAAATTATTGAAAAACCACAATTATTTTTACGTGAAAATACGTTGTTTTATAAATAAAAATGTAATAAAGACATTGAAAAATGTCACCAGACCTTGGAATTCTCTTTATTTGACGAGATTAAAGAGCAAAATGCAATAACTCCCATTTATTCCAAATATTTTCTCCAACCGAGACGAGAATATGAGACAGTGTCCAATTGAGTTCCCATTAAGGAAAATTTTAACCGTCACCATTTTGATAACAATATTAATATTTATTGTTTGTTATGGACGGATCATTTATGGATTAAATATGGTTGAGGTGTCAAATTAAAGGAAGAGTGGTTAAATAGGGAATTACATTACTGTATTAATTTGTTATTCTATTCTCTAGAAAAATATAATTCCTCGAAATTATATAAGATAATTAACAGGATTTTATCTTTTTTATAGAAAAATAAAAAATGGAAAATGTAATTCCCTAGATGGCTAATTAATTTACAGCACCTTTTTGACACCTCAATCGCTTTTTTACGACTATGGAATGGTCAGTAATTATTCTATCACGATTTCAACATTGTTCTTATGAGACTAAAATCCAAGATGGTGGAGGTACAGTACTGCGACTATGAAAAAACAATGGTAAATGTCCTTCATGAAGTAAACTTGTGTAAAAAGGTTAAGGACAACAAACATATTTCCATCTGCGTGTTGAGTAAGTACATATTTTTCTAACATTTCTAAAATTTGGATCGTAAATTTTAATGCATTTGCACGTAAATTATTTTAATCTGATTTTTTCACTTTAATAAAAGATATGCTTTAAATGATAAACTGATTTCAGTGAAAATCACACCATTCTATTCTGAACATAACATCTGATCAATCAATCAAATCAAAGCAAATATGTTCAGTAGAAACGCGTTTTTACTAATTGACTGAGTGTTTTGCTCATCTGGTATTAACAAACAGATTCTTTCCCACTGGTAACGTTATTAGGGAAAACGTGATTAAGTGCAGCCAATGTATTTTGGAATCAAAATAAGAAAAAACTGTCATGCAAATAGAGACAAATTTTGACATGGATATGTTTTAGCTCTGGGGTGAAAGTTGACAATTTGGGAGACAAAAATTTGAAAAAGTGACGTCATATGTTTAGTTACTATAAGGACAGCTGTTTTGATGAATTGAAAACATGCCCTTTAGACATATCCATGAACTAATCTATTGCCCACAGTGAAGTAAATACAATCATTTTTATCATGTTATAGATGTACCCTATATAAATTAATATATATTCGTTACTAGCTGATCCGGCGAACTTCGTAACGCCTGACAGTAAATACATGTTAACTTTAGGATTGGCCATGTTTGAAGTCGAATAGCAATACGGCTTCATTGTAAAAGGTTATATATTCTGAGTCGCGGCATAGTGAATAACAATACTGAAACGATAAAACATATTAATAACATTCCCATAAAACAAATAAATCTGCATGGATTAATTCACAATTTTCAAATCCAATCCAAACGAAACCTAACTGTAATACGGATTTTATAGGAAAGATATACAACAGCTGATTATTATAATAAACGTAATAATATAAACATTGTAATTATCATATAAACAGGTGACTTTAATCAAACAGAAAATAAAAATAAAAATACATAATCCCCCGAAACCGAAACTATTAACGTGGTGAATAAAGCTGTTCATTTCTTACAGTACACATTTACTTCATAGTTTAACATTAATGAATGATTTAGATGGCATTGGATAGTAAAGCATATTGCTAATGGAAAGTAAACCAATCAGCTGTAGCTAAGAAATCAAATGTTTTCACTGTAGACAATTTGTAAACAAACTTACTCTCCATAAGGTTAACATTAGAAATTTAAAACGCCATAAAATGGAAACTTATGGGGTTTTCGAAAATATTTTTTCACTAAAACCTTCCCGGACACATGATGAGCAACTTCCTAAAATTTCATGGCGATCGGATGAGTAGTTTGGCAACGCATAAAGGACATACACACATACATACATTCAATTTTATACATAGAGATTTATATATCAAGTGACATTAGGTCGGTAATATTTCAATAACTTACTTCAAGAAACATTAAAATAAAGTGCAACTAACTGGAGATTATTACTGGCTTGATCGAAGTCTACAAAATTTTAACTCAAGCAGATGTTTTCAAGATACAGTCCAAGCGGTTATAATATTGCAAAAAGGTGTATTTCATTAGATTTAAAAAATATCATGAGATGAAACAATGAATATCCTACAAACAAAAATATTATGGTATAAAAGATGTTTGTTTATGATAACATAACAATTTAGGTCTCAAAGAAGACGTCTTCTGATCTTTTCTCACTGTGCCAAACATGAAAATTATACACATTTGAACATTACAGACTGTCGTTGCTTCTCGAGATACACGGCTGTACAAGATGTGAGTAAAATGATAAGAGGTAGATTGGTGAAGAGACGGGGCTCAGGGGCTTGAAGCGGTTGGCGAAGGACTTTGGTTAATCGAGCATGAGATGGAGCCTTTCAACACCCCTGTATACATCATCCCCCACCACTGGCCCCATTCGGTTTACCTTGAAAGCCATAATTCAAATAGTCTATATGTATTGAAAAATATTGTTTTAAAACAAATGCAAGAATGACAGCAGACAAATCATAATACTGTAGTAAGAATTTTCTTTTCTAGAATCGTTGTTATTGTCAAATTTTACTTTTTAACCCTTCGCGCGTTGCAGCGATTTACAAAACAGATTTATTAGGTTTAGACTCGCTGGCAAATATAAAACATAATTATTATTACCTTACGGATTTTGTAGACTATCCAGGTTTTTTAAGCCAAAATATTTGTAAGAAATTAGTGTACTTGAGACAAAGAAACAACTGATTCAAAACTTAACCCAACCGTAAACAAGTATGATACTGGGAGTTTTGTCCAGTTACTTAAGTTTCAACCGGTGGATCATTCGATTGAACAATAAAATCACTCGGTTGTTGAATTCAATCGGCTGGTGTCGATAAACCGCAACACAACGACCGCGATAACAACCGCATCAGTATCTGCGCAGGAGCAGAGAATCCATTAATCAGGACGTCCCGGTCATCCTGCGGGACAAACAAATGATCCTGGGAGACGGGCCGGAAAACAGGACCGCTCCTTGTGACTGCTCGGGAGTACGATCGGTTCCGGTTGTACGCAAGAGGACACAGTTGATGTATCGACTGCTAGTGAACTGACAAGCAATTTGTTTCCAAAAGATGTTTGTATTTACTTCCCTGTGGGAAATAGCTTTTAAATCAAGGATATAACTAAAGGTATGTTTTCGGTTCATCCAAACATCTGTTTTTATAACCAAACTTGACGTAACTAACCATATGACGTCAGTGTTTCAAATTTTGGTCGCGCAAATTGACAACACACCCCTAGAGCTAAGACATATCCTTTACAGAATGCGAGTACTGATATTTTTAAACCTATAAAGTTTACTACATCACCAACAATGCTTCACATCATGAAATATTAATATTTTAAGGTTATCCAAATATTGATACGTTTCTCGCTCAAAGAAAGAATACGTTGAGCTTTAAAATCGCCAAATTATGCACTGTTTAAGGCTTATGTACGCTTCCAAATACAAGGACACCTGTCAGTCTGTTACATATTGAAATTCCCATTCCTCCTCTGATCTTCTGCAGAAGGTTATAAATATATTTTATTGGACTTATCTAACGTATCTGTTTTTAATTACACGATGTTTCTAGAGGTGGAGAAACTCCTCCCGTTTTCAAATGATTACCTAATAATTTACATTGAAAATTTAAGTTTATCCCTTGAAAATGGAAGGAGTTTCTCCACCTCCAGAAACGTTGTGTGGTTAAAAGCACAGACGCGTTGGAAAAGTCTAATAAAGTATATTAAATAATTAATAACCAACGCCATTATGAATTTTAAATAATCTGTAGGTTTGTTATTATATTACCATAATATTATTATCATAGATAAGGACTCGTTTCTTTCATATTTTGTATATTTTCATCGTAAAATAATTTACATACTTTATGTTTTGTTCGCAAAATAACAAAACTTCTATTTACGATATTCCATGAAGGTTCGTATATTATTTTAAGTATTACGCGCGCTTAAGAGGAAAATAGAGCCAAAACGCTTCTGTAATTCATTTTAATTTGGATAAAGCAACTGAAATAACACTTATAAGTGATAATATTTTATTGTGTCGTTGAAGATAAAATAAAAACTGTGATCGACGAACAAAATTCATTTAAATTTGTAATGACGACTAAAATCAATTATACACTGGATGTCGATGCAGTAATATTGACGATTCTTAGAAAGTAGTTTTACTAGCCGTTTAAATACTGTAATTAATTTGTATACGAAGACAGGAACGACGACATAAAACCATTGAATACAATGCCAACTGTAGTAAAATTAAGCATGCATAACATTCCAACTTGCCTTTCGATGAAATTCCTGCACCTGAAAAACCTTTAAATTCTACTTGAAAACATGCAAAATGTAAGATAATAACTGTATATAATAAACAGTTTTATAGAATAAGATCTAAATAGTGCAAAATTAATATTATATCTGCATAGTACTAAATAACATAGCGATGCTTAAGGGATGGGACGTTGATTAAAAGTGGTGTCACAATATTAAAAGCTGTTGTTTAGCACCTCATTGTTGTACCAGATGTGAATCTTGGTGGAAGAGTTTGTTGTGTATTATTGTTGTACTTGTCCACAAAACAAAAGTCTTTATTTCTGAGTTTCTTTGTCATTGGAATGATTGAAATAGTCTTTAAGTTGGACTAGCGGAGGGTTTCCCAAGCTACTGATTCCTCCTATGGTATTCATTGTGAGGACTTCATGCAAGCGAGAGTACGATCGCGCGTGAACCCCCAAGTAAATTCACTTCTGTATTTTAAGAATAAGAGTATTAGGATTAAGGTGTTTTTTAATATCATAGCTATTGAATATAGTCTCTTGATTTAATAATATGTTTTGTGGCGTTACTGAGGCTATTTAATTGTTATTGTAGAGTTTATAAATTATTGTAATAATTTGTGTCTATGGTATTTCATGTATTACTAGCGTTACTCGTCGCAGGTTGCTGCAATGTACAACAGTGTGATGCATAAAACGCATAAATTAGGTTTATATACGCTGGAAAATATGAAATGGTGGTCAAATATTAATGAGTGGTGGTGAAATAATGGTCTGTTGAGGTATTTTAAGAGAAATTATGAATAAGAAATGAATGTATTAATTGAACCCTCAAACTATCGTCTAGTCAATAGTGTTATTAATGATGAAATCTTCATAGCTATCTAACTTGATACTTTGGCAATCTACCTAGGTAATTATTTTAAGGCAAGTACGAATGAGAAATGAGTGTAGGATGATTGTGGCGCGATCATGTAGTCTTGTTACTGACTATGTTCCTTATAGCCTATGTGACTGTTAATTAATAGCCCAACAGCAAATGGCAGATCTAAGGGACTCACAGTTTAACGTGGAGTCCGAACCACTGACTCTGTACTACGAACTGGTCTAATCATGAGGATGGCCTTTGCGGATTAACGTAGTATTCAATAGTGCGGACGTTAATCCACACAAGAGAGCATCAAATCCACCGACCATCGCTCACAACTATCCGTAATTTGTGACATCCAAATAGCTGGACAGGACACGCCACCGTCCCAGTCAAATTTTTTATTGCTTGATACTATCGGCTGCCATTGATGCTCTGAGAGTCTTCAGTACCTAGTAGTTTAGTCCAGAAAGAAAAATATTAATAGCTGATGACGTAATAGCTGTGATAAAAGCGAAAAGACTCTGTTGGCTGGGCCATGTACTGTAGTGTTCTACTAGTGCCGCGTTGTAGTGCCCCAGCACAATATCGTTGAACTTTAGGTGTAAAATTAAATGTAAACTGATCCTCTCGTGCAGTACATAATTACTTAAATGTATGAACCAGCGACCACTGAGATAATAGCTGGAGTTGCAGAAGAGGTAGTTGGAGAAGCGCCGTCCAATCACAGGGGTCAGATTTATGTGTCCCGGCCCTGCTATACAGACCGCAGTAATTATAGGGGCAGCACAGCCCCGAGCCTGATACGCCTGCCTTTTATGTCGGTAATACTTGTAATCTATATAGAAATCTTGTATCTATTTCTCCGCTGGGTAAAATAACTGCTACGGTGTATGTGTATTTAAAACTACTTCATGCAGTGATGTATGAGATGAATATTGCAAATCTTGCGAAAATTGTAGTTCTCGGATCCCACGTTAAACTGTAAGTCTCTTCAAACGTAGGCTTTCACGGCTGGTGTCCACAATATAAAGTTAATTTTTCGGTGTCAACCGCGTCGTAATGTAGTTTGTGTTGCCAAACGTTTCGCCCTTGTGGCATCCTCAGTGGCTCACACATTGTAGGTACCTTGATTCCATCGTCTGTAAGGCTATTAATTAACAGTCCTGTCTCAGGAACACGTCAGCCTGTCAGTGACAAGACTACAAGATCGCGCTACAATCATCTTACGCTCATATCCCATTCGTACTAGATTTTTTTAGCCGATTCAGAGAGGTTATGAAAATTACATTGAAATATTAGGCAGTAGGCAATACGGAAGTAGACTGGTGATGTTGAAGTAACATAAAAAACTGACATATTTTCTATTTTAACTTGTCTCCAGACCGAGCCGGTGGAAAGCTAAAAAATACGTTAAAGCAGTCAAAAAACCTACAAAAACTACAGAGGTACGCGCACATCAACAAAACGCAAAGAAAAAACAATGTAAGGTACGTCCGTAGGTCATAAGAGCCGAAGGAGCCCTCTGAGTCTATTGTTTCTTGAGCTCTTCTGTCCTGATGATGTTTGATACTTTTTCCTTCAGCTTTATTGCGGTTTAGTCCAGATTATGTACTAATCTTGCCATGTTTTAGGTCCCAACTCACCTGAGGACGGACAGATTCCAGATTCCGAAACGTCGTGAAACTTTGTTTTACTAATCGTGATGGAACATTTCGACATTACCAATCGAAAATAACATTAACCCACCATCACCAACAATGAATTTCAAACAAAGGATGCAAAACTTGTTCATAACCGACAAAAGTTATTTATCAACGAACAAAACATTGCACCGCACCGTTAACAAAAGCAATATAACAAGTGTATTAGAAGGGTGAAGGGGTGGAATTCGACGTGGGATTCCCCACAAGTGCCGGGCGCTATGCAAATCTCGCCACCCCCACCTCCACCCTCCCCTAACCCATCACACGGCGTTTAAGCTATATAATTGCCAGAGGCGGAATATTAGGGGTTCTGGGCTGATTGCAGTTCCTCCCTTGGGGGTTGTGTTGTAATTAATCATTTGAAGTCTTGTTCCATTTTGCTGTTCAAAACGTTAATGGAATTAGTTTGAACTCTTGTTTTGGGACAAATATGAGTGGTGGGGATTTTGATTTAATTTTCCCAAAAACTTAGTCTGTAGTAGAACCACAACAAAATCGTTACTTACAACTCGAACTTAAACAACTGGATCTCGACGGTTTTCTCTGTAAGACATCGCATAGAAGTCTTTATCTAGACTTAAAGGTACTTTCTGAACTATATTTTAAAGAAGTGAAATCTATATACACATGGATAGTATCCTAATAATTAAAAGCTGGAGAATCAGATGACGGGCACGTCAGAAAGTAGAGCACAGCTCTATAAGGAGAGTGTGGAGGGCAAGGATAGAAGGAAGGCTCACTGGGGAGGCCAAGAATTAGATAGAATGGCCAGTTTTCTGAAGATTTTAGAAGATTTGGTGCAGATGTGGATCTGTGAAGAATTCAAAGACATGAGACATCTTATACGCGAGGTTAAAAATCTACTAAGATTTAAGTGGTCACTTAAGTAAGTGTGGTGTTCAAATTCCATAAATTCTAAGCTATTGTAAAATAAACCAAAACTACTTAGTTCATCCCAACTACTCAATCGAAAGCATTTTTGTATTCTCTCGTATCTTCACTTAAGTGTTTAGAGTTTTAAATATCCCAAACCAAACCGTATCAATAATGCGTTAACTGTTTTGGAAGCTAAATACGCCCTAATATAAAATAGATGATAATATTTCCCATCGACAATAGGCACGCGATGCGGGTATCAAGCTTTCAGAAGGGTTGGAGATAGGGGATGAAGGGTGGAAAGGGGAGTTACAGTGTTCAAATATAGATGGGGGTGCGTCCGCTTGGAACACGATTTTGAGTGATCCAACAAAAAGGGGTGGAACACATCGTCCGGGAACTCCAAACTTTTAGGACGTAAAGTTCTTTGAATCCATCAATAACTATAGGAATAAAACAGTTTATCAGTAACACCTAGGAATACTTTGCAAGTTCAAGTTAACAATTTGACAAAACTAGAAAGTCACTCGATGTTTTTCAAAATCTAAAATGAGTAATTTTATAAAAGCTCTTGAGGAAATGAGGTCGTTTATTTTTACTCTAGGAAACTCGTTAAGAAGTTCAAGTGTAGGGAATGAGTGAACCTTTGTTCCTTTTTATCCACCGTAACTCCCCAACAACTGGAAATAGCTTTTATGAAGTCTTTCTCAAATCCCATTAGCCTTTTTGCTATCCTATAGCGTTACAGTACTTCACAGTATTTTATTTGCCTGAAAAGTAAGGGTACCGCTTCCCCACTAATAGCGATATGGATACAAAAGTCATAAAAGTATATCATGTTTGATAGGTTAACAGAATTTAAAAGTAAAACAGGGTTTTACTTATGTACTGTCATTAAAACAGTCTTATGCTGTCATAGATCACTTACACTCGCCCTTAATTTATCTGTAGATGAATTGTAGAGCGACTCCAAATATCTCACTTAAAGCCTAACTTTCTTCGACTAATGTATAAGCCTTATCTGGACATACTTAACATAAACCTCCGATAAAAAGACTGAGAGGCTAAGCTAAAGTTTAGAGTTTTAAATATCCCAAACCAAACCGTATCAATAATGCGTTAACTGTTTTGAAAGCTAAATACGCCCTAATATAAAATAGATGATAATATTTCCCATCGACAATAGGCACGCGATGCGGGTATCAAGCTTTCAGAAGGGTTGGAGATAGGGGATGAAGGGTGGAAAGGGGAGTTACAGTGTTCAAATATAGATGGGGGTGCGTCCGCTTGGAACACGATTTTGAGTGATCCAACAAAAAGGGGTGGAACACATCGTCTGAGAACTCTAAATTTTTAGGATGCAAGGTTCTTTGAATCTATCAATAACTATAGGAATAAAACAGTTTATCAGTAACACCTAGGAATACTTTGCAAGTTCAAGTTAACAATTTGACAAAACTAGAAAGTCACTCGATGTTTTTCAAAATCTAAAATGAGTAATTTTATAAAAGCTCTTGAGGAAATGAGGTCGTTTATTTTTACTCTAGGAAACTCGTTAAGAAGTTCAAGTGTAGGGAATGAGTGAACCTTTGTTCCTTTTTATCCACCGTAACTCCCCAACAACTGGAAATAGCTTTTATGAAGTCTTTCTCAAATCCCATTAGCCTTTTTGCTATCCTATAGCGTTACAGTACATTACAGTACTTCACAGTATTTTATTTGCCTGAAAGGTAAGGGTACCGCTTCCCCACTAATAGCGATATGGATACAAAAGTCATAAAAGTATATAATGTTTGATAGGTTAACAGAATTTAAAAGTAAAACAGGGTTTCACTTATGTACTGTCATTAAAACAGTCTTATGCTGTCATAGATCACTTACACTCGCCCTTAATTTATCTGTAGATGAATTGTAGAGCGACTCCAAATATCTCACTTAAAGCCTAACTTTCTTCGACTAATGTATAAGCCTTATCTGGACATACTTAACATAAACCTCCGATAAAAAGACTGAGAGGCTAAGCTAAAGAATATAAAAACGACAAAGATACAGTCCAAAAATATATTTTTGACATGGATATGTCTTAGCTCTGAGAGGGTATTGGCAATTCGTCATAGCAAATTTAAAACTGAAGTGACGTCATATGGTTATAAGGACAGCTTTAGAGGAGCTGAAGACATATCCATGATCTTAGGTATTTCCCAAAGAGATGTCCTCCGTTTCAGAGACCAAAATGTTGTGTTGAATCCTTCGTGATGGTTCTGTAATTATTGTGAGGACTCAAAATGAGTAATTCTGATTTTAAGTATCACTCAGTTTGTCATTTTAGACACCGACGTTGAAATAATTACTTTCAGGTCTCTTTTCGTAACAAAACAAACCCCTTCCTTCAATCATTACCATTATAAATTATGTGGGAACAGTCTTGACGCAACCGAAGGACCTATTTGCAACCGAGGGGCGCCGGCACATCTGTCAGGTCAAGGGACTGCAAAGGTGAACCTAGGCTAACAGGTTACCTTCCGGTTCCCGGGCTTGCACAAGGGTCGCCCTTGAATCGATATTACCAGCGTCCCCACGTGGGACGAGATTAAATATGCTCATGGAACAACAGGGGCGCATATCGCCCTTGAAGGGTGAACTGCGCTGAGATCCGACACATGATGGGGTGGCGTCCCTCCCCCACCCACCATTAGCCAACCCCATCACCGAGGGTTGCACCTGTACCGTGCTGGAATGTCAGACGACACTTTTGGCGGGAAAATGACTCACAATACCTACCGCATGGGTTGTCCAGTATCGTGTACTTCAGAGTTTTTAAAACAACCATCCGCACACACTACCACATCAACTGCTCAACCTCTCACACGTTCATCCATGCCTACCACTCAAACCACCTACACGCTCAATCTCACAACACAGTCTCCAGCACACGCACTCTATCGGCGGAGTCGTCCTCTCAAGTGGAAAGGGCCACTTTCTGATATTCGATATCTGATAATCTGATTCTGATTAATTAGCGATATGCAAATTAATTACGTATAGTAACTCTATACCTTATGTCTCTGCCTTACCAAATGACCTACCAACGTTGATTGATGTACCCGACGACTAAAATACTCACCGTTACAACGAAGAGAGTCGAAGTTCCATTAAATGACAAAAAAATAAAATTACTGTACTTACCATCACGTCTGCTAAAGAGCCGACTCAACTAAAACTACCATCCAATAACTTCCACTACGGTGGGCCTACTTACCTTTTCCATGATCCTACTGAATTAGCTACTGAGCGTTGTTTACAGTGAGGTCAAGAAAAAAGGAGTTGCAGGACAGTAGGAGAAGTACGCGCAAAAATGTATTTAGTGAACACGTTTGGTTGGTTGGAATCGATGGAATGAATCGGCCAAGTTTCAGGAGCGAAATCGCATCACGTTCGCTAAATTGGTTTTTGAATAGATCCCAACGCGGAAGGCCGGGGCTCCGACACAGCCGGCAGCGTTCCATTGTGTGAGATAATAACAAATCATTGAGGACAGGAGGGCGAGGGGGAGGGGGGAGGTGAGGACGTTTTTTACCCGAGCGAGGTCGGATGTTTTAGACCCGAGCGGTCGGTCGGTCGGATTTATCAATACTTCCACGTAGAGCGGAGAAAGAGAGAGAGAGAGATGCGCGCGGCGAGGAAGAAGAATAATTAGAGAGCGAGCGGGGAGTGAGAGAGAGCGAAGGTTCCGTCCTTGTCTGCGGTGCGTGACAGCACACGAACGAAGGGGAGGGGAGGGAGCAATACAAACTGAATACTCACTACAACATACTGGCACTACTACGATCTTACAACTACACCTACGTTGATAATCGTCATGCGTACAATCAATTATTATTACCTGTGACAGGGTATATCCAAAATAATCCTTTATTTGGTAAAAGTAATCCTTACAGTCATATTTGGACCACTCGCGAGTCGCGTCACCCGCACACGAATCACTTCCACGACCCGATACCGCCAGATAAGTGTCGCACTGATCACAAACAGACTCCGGAACACTGAGAAAATTAAAATAATATTTATAATTACAACAGTAGTACGACTCGCAGCGTGGTACGCACTCTACAAAATCTGGAACTCGTCTGTGCCAAGCGATGCGGCTACACTTCCCCCTCCACTTTGGCGCGCAAGGCATGCTGGGAAGGAATATCGAACAGCGCCTGTGCGCACGCTCGCCGCCGACCAATCAGAGAGCTTCGTCGCTGAGGTGGGGACCCTCACACACAATAGACGGTGGAAAAATCTCCTTATAACGCGTCATTAGTGACGTGATAAAGACAAGATGGAAGTAGGCATCGGTCAGAGGCCTGGGGTGGACACCTCGGGGTAGTTATAGAAACGGGGTATTATAACTGTAACGAAAGGTATTACTGATTTCTAAGGAGATATAAGGATTATTTAATTACACAAAGAAATGCGAAATTGGATATGTATAAGTGTTAAGTTGAAAATTTACACCAATTTCCCATAGTCCTTACTGAAAACTATCGATAAAGAATTAAATAAAACCATTGTCTCCTTTATGTGGGTAAAATTGAAAATTTCCTTAACATCTGGAAACACATCTGTTGAAAGACAGTCTATAAATGTCAATATCTTATACGATAATGTTGATTACAGTCTTTGGTTTTGTGCTCCTATAAGATCAGTATATAGCTAGAGTGCAACTCTAGTCTTGAAAGAACATAATTACATCAAGAAGGTCACGCGACTTTCTGATGGGGAGTCATAATTGGCTTTCGCCCCCAGGTGTACGACAATAAATGATCAAATTTAGGAGTTGGTTATAATGTTAACAAAATGAATGAATGATTAAATTTAGAAAACTTACATGAGCCCAAGCGCACACGGTTCGCTCCTGGAACCCTGTGTTGTTCACTACCTCCCAAACTAAACTACTTATCTATGTGAAATAGATGGTAGACTACCTAGTTGAGGCAAAGCCTTCATCAGTCAGACAAATAAGACTTCAAAAAAACTTCATCCTACTCATATAATCTTTGCAAATACGATTTACAAATATTTTGTCTTTATATATTTCTATAATACGAAACGAGGTCTATAATCTATTTCCCATAAAAAAATGTTTGACAATCTAATAATCTCCCCTTCATCATAGTCTGCAATATGTTAATTGGGATCCATGCAATCGCGCGATATAACAATCGTGTGATAGCATTTTTCTCGTTATTCCTCCATGTCTTCTCTCTGAAAATACATTGTTGCTCACCTATAGAAATCAAGATGGTTGAGAAAATAAATAAAATATATTTAGGATTATTTTTACTGTCGGTTAAAACATGGAGGAATGACGAGAAAAATGCTATCGCACGATTGTAAAATCGCGTACATGAAGTCCTCCCATGTTAATTGAATCAGAAGTGTAATAAACAGTTAGGAAAATTAGTTTGCTTACTGATTTGTTTTCGTTCTGGCGATTTGTACTCTCGTCCATTGGTGAAACTGTATCACCCCTAGTGGATAACGAGTTACACAGTATCAAAGGTTTTTTTGGTTGTACAACGACTAACCAAGAGAATTAATATTGTGGATAAATAGTGCACGTCGAATGATATCGATATGGACATACAGGAAACATAGTCGGGCAGTATAGATGTCTATGTGTATATACAATAATTTTACCGTTTGCTCAAATGTCGTGTATCGATTGTTTCTGACGTAGGCGTGAGTAAATTCCAATAGAAGTGTGAATAAAATGTGGTTTGAAACAGCGAGCGTCTTGGTTGCTCCGTGGTGTCTATATAGGCCTACGTTTTTCTAACATTTCAGCTGCTAGTAGCCTATAATTTCCCCTTAATATATTAAACAAATTTCCGTTTATCTGAAAATACGTGTTAATCCTCTAAATATAAACTATTGTGTTAACAACTTTTATACCGAAAGCTGGATATAGGTACCCTATTAATTATAAAGAATATTTGTGATAAAAAACGCTTCTACGTCGGCATGATCATTATAATTGCACCAAGAGTTTAATGTTAGACTACGAATATATTCTGCATTGTTAAGACAATTTGGAAGGAAATCGATCAAAACTATAGGCAAACGTATCATTTAACCACGTTATCAAATTAACATTTACTCATCTACATATTGTACGTCTACTGTACTGTAACTCAATTGATTTTACCTGTAAAATTGAACTAAATTTATACTCTAATTACATAAAAACAATGCAATTTATAAAACAGGCATGCATGTAAATTCAAATGAAGCCTACCCGTGAAAAAATTTTAAAAAATCAATCCTGCGTGCAAAGGAAATCCACTTAGAGGGTCTGCTTCAAGGCGTAATAAATAAAAAATCGGACTAACTCCTGCAGAAAGTCATACGCAACATAAACGCTGTATTAAAATTGCCTAAGGCGTCTCTACGGCGCGACACCCGGCGTCTTGGTAATATTGATGCATCATTCTACCATACCCACTATAATTAATCTTCTAGCTTAATTTACAGAAACATTAATCTATTTCGTACAAATCAATTTCGTTTAATTTAAACTTATAGAACCCAGGTAAGCCCTAGATGTTGTAAAGTCACGTAAAAATAGAAATTCCCGTATGAATGCAACTGTTTATGAGAGTGTTTGAATTTTTGAATCCTTCGGTTTTCAGAAAATATATGTATGATATCTTAAAATGTAAAATACAAAACCTAAGTTAAATACTAGGTTAAAATAAAGAAACGTTACAAAAAATCTAGGAATGTTAGAATTTTGAAAGATATTCTGTCTCTCATTGTGGGGTTTTGTTTACAAATTTTGTCCATAATTATGCCTGAGAGAATTTATTATTTTACAATGTATAAATTCATTATTGGTGATGGTGGGATTATGCTATCTAGATTGTTGTTATTAAGTGAGCTGGAACCTGGAGGTTCCAGGAGGATGGCTTCAGATTCCAGATCTCGAAACGTCGTGAAACTTTGTTTTAATAATCTTGACAACACTCAAAATAACGAATTATTCGTATCTGAGCGATCATATTACTATCAGGTGGTCCAAAAACCACTACATTAAGTCATCTTCATTAACACCTCAGGGGTTTAGTCCCATGAGATTAAAGTTAAATTGTGTTCTCCATTACGCCTTACTCAATAGTAATAAACAGACAGACGAAGAAGTAAATTATCGTCATTTTGGTTACCTAGGGAACCAAGAGACGAAAATTGTAATTACTTTTGAGAGCAGATAAAATTCACGTAATCAGCGACTATACATGATAAGTAATTAATTAGTAATCATATGGTTCTATAGGAAAAATGATTGTATTTACTATGTGGGAAGTACGAGTAGGTTAGATCATGGATATGTCGAAGGGAATTTTTACAGCTCCTCTAAACAGCTGTCACTAAGCATATGACGTCACCGTTTCAAATTTTGGTCTCGCAAATTGCCAACATTCCCTCCCCCAGAGCTAAGACCTATCCATGTCAAAATATAAGAAACGTTAAATTTAATGTACACATTAGCTATCTTTGCTTTATTTGTAGGATTCAAGACATTAATTAACTGTCATTAAATAATACTTGAGACTTGCATATGAAACATTTTTAGTCATGAAGGGAAGAGATTGTTATTATTTAGATCGTTTGATGTTTAATGACGAAGCTTGTTAGTAAGTTGCATTATCTCTACACAAAACTTACTTACTATACAGAATTCTTTGAGATATGCGCTTTCTCAGTCCCAAATTCTTGGAACAAACATTTCAACACAGCAGTTTGTTAACTACTGTTCAGTAGAATAATGAATTGCAAGCGCACGACATTTTTCGTCGAAAATAATATGCGATCACAACAGTTACAGCGACGAATGACGGAACCTTCAAGGAACCTGACTCAAGAATAATTCCAAGAGTTCCATTTCCAACTACTGTAAATAGATTTTAAATAACTTTCTGTGGTATTATATAGTACCGTAAAGGAGAGGAGGGTATTATGGAAAAGTCGGGTAATATGGAATACAACGTTTTTGTATCTTCTATTTGGTTCTGCTATTGCGCGGGAATGACGTAAACTACTAATAAACAATCCCATGATGCATTGTAGTAGGATTTGACCGCTTGGTGTTGTCTTACGTCTCACTACAGAAAAGATTTTATTTTTTCAGACTTTTTAGTATAATATTACTTATTTGACTTGAACAACGTAGCGTAATCTACACTAAGCAAATTGTAGTTTATGATGACGTGATAGCTTTTTAGATTGCTTTTCTTAGTTGGTCAATGTAAAGGTTAATTTCCCAAGATGGCGTGTCGAGTAGTATGGAATGCTTAGGTATGTATCCTATCTTATAATTACCTGACGTAAATGTTTGGTAGTCCATATAACCTAACAAGGTTTATTTCATTAAAAATAACGATGGAAAAAAGAAATCAAACCTGAAAAACCCCGTAGTCAATAAATTAAAATTAGTTCATTTTAATTGTTTCGTAACAAAGAAAGATGATTATAAAACTGTATCTTTTGTAAAACCTAAATTTGAAGTCGAAATAGTCTTAAAATTGTTTTCGGGCATTTAATATGAAATTAATATAATTTTTGTATTCATAAATAAATGGATATTGTCAAGTATATTTGGTTTTACATACCTATTCCATATTACCCGACTATACCATAAACCTCCAGTTGTAGTTTTTTATGAAAGACAAAAGTTTTGGTGTAAATAAAATTACTACGAATACTTTTACTATTCACGGATCCTTTTAATTAGTTATAGTATGTACTCATGGTAGTTTTAGAGTTTTTTACTATTCATCTTTCAAGTGAATTACAAAAATGTAAATGGTATTCCATACCTTCCTCTCCTCAATGTTGTATACAGAATATGCATCACTACTTGAATTTGAATTACTTGGGAGAGTTCTGAAAAACAGAGCTCAGGAACATTTTACAAACGATAAATCAATTGTGGCTAGGTGTAAGAGAAATGCATGCAACATGGAGAAGAATGTGGATGATGAAGATTGAGCTTAATCTAAGATTAAGAATCAGCATTATCTGTTCCTTTTTCACTCACTTCCTATAAGAACATGATAAATTCAATCAATCGCTTTAGTAATTGTTTTCTACAGAAAATCTTAGCTGTTAACGCAAATGGATTGTTTGGTTTTCTTTTGAGTTAAATAAAATTGACAAAATACCTACTAAAAGCAAACTTGTACGAGTTGGGTTTTAATTAATTTCTGTCCCATTCATTTACCTGAAATGGTCCGAAGCAAGATTAAACAAAGTACGTTTTACCTCATAATTTTTTACCTCAACTATCTATGCGGCATTAGTCTAGTCAATAGCTAGTCAGAGGCTCACGTTCTGACAGGAGTCGCCGGCAGCTGGTGTCGATCCAGCAACCTTTGACTCTCTGAGCCTTGAACTACCGAGCTGGTAAATTTTAACAAATTACAAGAGGTGAATTGAAGTATGAATAAATTTAAAAATAAACTACATTAGTAGATTAGATTAGATCACCATTTGAAAATGCGACCTACCCAGATAGGTATTTTAAGCCAAGTATGAATGAGAAATGATTGTGGCGCGATCTTGTAGTCTTGTTACTGTATAGGCTGATGTTTCTTAGACAGGACTGTTAATTAATAGCCCAAAAGCCGATGGCAACTAAGGGGCTGTTTAACTAAATCAAATTGAATTAGAATTGGTCTAATTATGAGGATGTTATTTGCGGATTAACGCAGTATTCATTAGTGCGGACGTTAATCCACAGAAGAGAACACTACATAAGACCATTCATAACTCCACAAATTGACCTCTAAGTATTTACAGGATGTGTCACTTCTAAACAAAAACATAGTATGTTAGTATTGTTACTAGCTGTAAGATTTTAATACAGAAATACTTCGTGAGATAATATAAATTATTTATGCTATAGTACCTACATAATTGCGAGCAAAAAATGTTTTTACTAAAAATAATGATTAACAGGGAATTACGTATTTTGTGGTCCATGATCGCCCACTTTAAAACTCTCCTGAAGCAAGATTAACACCTAATCTTTCTTAGCTATATCTTAATTACTTAAATATGCTTGATACGGCAGTTTAGTCTGCCATAGTCTGTCAACTCTCTTTCGCTGGTGGTGGTTTTACTAGCAAACTCTCTGAGCCTAAACAATTGCACTTTTACAGGAGTATATTGAAAGTATTGTTTTTAAAATTTTCAATTTAGTTGAGGGTGGTATACCGTTTTGGGGTCCCCTGAATCCAAAAAAGTGAGTTTTGACGTGATGTCTGTCCGTCCGTGTGTCGTGTGTGTGTGTGTGTGTCTGGATGTGTACAGTGACAGCCTACCCCGTTGGTCCGATTTAGATGAAATTTGGCATGTTGTATTTAGTCACGGTATCTCAGGCGTTTTTTTCATTTTTTAATTTTTGATTTTTAAGGGTAGTTCATAAAAACCCTTAAAAAACGTGAAAAATCCAAATCTCAAAAACGGCTCTAACGATTTTTATTAAAATTTGACAGTTTTTTAGTGTACAGAGTACTTAATTTGACACCACCGCATATCTGTAAAAATAACGGTTCAAAAATTTTGGCCTTTTAAATGTCATAAAATCTAATTCTTAAATTTTCAGCAATAATAA
The DNA here is from genome assembly GCA_023375725.1 of Nephotettix cincticeps. Taxonomy (NCBI): domain Eukaryota; kingdom Metazoa; phylum Arthropoda; class Insecta; order Hemiptera; family Cicadellidae; genus Nephotettix; species Nephotettix cincticeps. Next base: position 57,634,059 of record CM041790.1, read on the forward strand.
CAATAGTAAAGTATAACTTGACTGGCACCATTAAAACCAGCTTAAAAACTAAACAAATTAGTAATTTGAATTATTTGTCTACGACTAACGGTTCCAGAGAAAAGTTAAATTTACTGTCCACGATAAAACGCAGTACGTTGTCTGAAAGCAATGTTATTCTTATGGAGATATAAAAAAATCAATTTCTTCCTTATTTTCCAACGTTTTCCATGAAACTTGGTATGAAGCGTAAGGTAAATCACCGAACAAAACCAGCTCAAGCTTGGTGTCCTACCAGGCCCATACATTTGAACAATTAATAACTTTGTCTCTCGTGCTTTTAGAAATTGGATGATTATTTTTAAACAATAAATTATTAAATGATATTTAGATTAAACTTTGTACTGATAGTTTTATTACAGATTGTCTTAATTTATTAAGGGAGAAAGTATGGCCATTATTCGAATGGCCTTTTTTGAAAACAACCTTTGGAAGTCCGCTTCAGCGCAACCACCCACGTAGCGATGCCATATGACAAGTGGGGATGCACTAGGCCAAAATGTGCCATTTTTATGATGTCATCAAGACAATTCTTTGGCAGTTATCTCAGAACATATGTTCTTGAAGACATCCTGGCACAAACACCATCAAGGTGAGGATGACGTAACCCTTCTACAACGGGAAAAGGAGTAAAATATTCAAAAAAGTGTTAAAATATTTTTGTTTGATGACTTGTGATTTTTAATATTTCAAAGCCTAGACTCATCGATGTGAAAACGGCGCAGAATACTGAACATAGAGTATTGAGAATCCAGATTATATAGAGACTGTACAGTGTAAAGTATAGTAGAAGCTAACAAATGCCAATTCGTCCCTGTCCAGACAGTTAAAGTGAGCGACCTTTGGCACCTCGAGTGGTTGTATCGGACCCGAGGCCGCCGGGTGAGGGGCGAGTGCGAGTGACGGGCGACAAACAGGCCAAGGCGGCGGCGCACCGTGGAGGCCGTACCGCGCTGTCACCGGTGATGCGAGAACTGACGCTGCGATACTTACAACCGAAATATAAAATGATTCGATAACGGACGCTGCGATAATAACAAGTAAAACGTTAACTGCTGTGATAACTAACGTTGCGATACTAACAATCGAAACATTAATAGTTGCGAAAACAGACGCTACGATACTAACAACTAAAACATAAATAGATGCGATAACTGACGCTGCGATACTCACAACCGAAATATAAAATGATTCGATAACTGACTCTGCGATAATAACTACTGAAACATAAATTGATGTGGTAACTAACGCTACGATACTATCAACCGAAACATGATTAGATGCGATAACTGACACTGCGATACTAACAGCCGAAACAGAAATAGATGCGATAACTGACGCTGCGATACTTACAACCGAAAATTAAAATAATTCTATTACAGACGCTGCAATAATAACAAGTAAGTGAAACATAAATTAATGTGATACTAACAACCGAAACATTAATAGATGCGAGAACTAACGCTACAATACCTACAACCGAAATATAAAATGATTCGATAACTGACGCTGCGATAATAACAACTGAAACATAAATAGATGCGATAACTGACGTTACGATACTAATAACCGAAACATAAATAGATGCGAAAACAGACGCTACGATACTAACAACTAAAACAGAAATAGATGCGATAACTGACGCTGCGATACTTACAACCGAAAATTAAAATAATTCTATTACAGACGCTGCAATAATAACAAGTAAGTGAAACATAAATTAATGTGATACTAACAACCGAAACATTAATAGATGCGAGAACTAACGCTACAATACCTACAACCGAAATATAAAATGATTCGATTACTGATGCTGCGATAATAACAACTGAAACATAAATAGATGCGATAACTGACGTTACGATACTAATAACCGAAACATAAATAGATGCGAAAACAGACGCTACAATACTTAAAACCGAAATATAAAATGATTCGATAACTGACTCTGCCCTAATAACAACTGAAACATAAATTAATGTGATAATAACAACCGAAACATTAATAGATGCGAAAATTGACGCTACAATACCTACAACCGAAATATAAAATGATTCGATTACTGATGCTGCGATAATAACAACTGAACATAAATTGATGTGGTAACTAACACTACGATACTAACAACCGAAAAATGATTTGATGCGAAAACTGACACTACGATACTAACAACCTAAACTTAAATAGATGCGATAACTGACGCTGCGATACTAACAAACGAAACGGGGAATTATGCGGTAACTGACACTGTGATAAAAACAACCGATTCGGTATAAGAGTCCAGTGGTGTATTGCATTTCAGCCCCTGTTAGAACAGTGTTAATTATGTAATAGCTCTACAGACTACACGTGTCGTATGTAAAAACAAAAACTATATTTCGTTTCGGAAAATGAAGTAATTACTTAAAAAGGTATATACAGTATAAATATTAACTCACTTATCTGTCACCTTATATACAACCCAAACGTTAGAAGTTCCTCTTTGAAGGTAGAATATTACTAAAACTATTTTTACTGTAAAAAAGACCTGTAAGATGTATAGGGAGTGAAACATGGAACTATATGAGTATTTTATAACTAACTAAGACAGTTTAACTTTTACAACAAATCCTTTAGCACAAATACAAGTATTACTTCATATTGAAATATTTAGTTCTCGCAAGAAAGTATTAGCGGCGTGGCGGGATATATACAGTGGCGTGGCAACCCTCCGTCAGGAGGACCGATGCTACTAGGTGTCGAAAGAGATTCATTTCTCTACCCTATAAAAGATTACAACTTCCATCAGGACCATGAAATGGCAACCTTGGTGGATTATTACACCTAAGTGGTAGAATTCGTTCTCCTTTTACTTTCTCCCCTTATACGTAGTATATGGAGAAAGTATTGTTTTCGTCAAAATTTTCGAATTTGAGTTGAGGGTGGATATATCCGTTTTGGGGTCCCCTGAATCCAAAAAAGTGGGTTTGGGCGTGATGTCTGTCCGTCCGTGTGTGTGTGTGTGTGTGTGTGTGTGTGTGTGTGTGTGTGTGTGTGTATGTGTGTCTGGATGTGTACAGTGCCACAGACTACACCGTTAGTCCGATTTAGATGAAATTTGGCATGTATGCATATATTAACGGTATCTCCAGGCGTTTTTTTCATTTTTTTGAATTTTTGATTTTTGAGGGTAGTTCACCCCTAAAAACCTTTAAAAAACGTGAAAAATCCAAATCGAAAACGGCTCTAACGATTTTGATTAAAATTTTATAGTTTATAGTGCAGAGAGTACTAAAAAGTCTGACACCACCCGCATGTCTCTAAAAATGACGGTTATGGGCTTTTAAATGTCAGAAAAATCAATTTTTTTAATTTTCAGTGAAAACGATAAAAGTAAAGTATAATTTGACTGGCACCATTGAAACCAGCTTAAAAAACTAAACAAATTAGTAATTTGAATTATTTGTCTACGACTAACGGTTCCAGAGAAAAGTTAAATTTACTGTCCATGATAAACGCAGTACGTTGTCTGAAAGCGCCAATGCTATTCTTACGGAGATTATTAAAAAAACTATTTCTTTCTTATTTTCCAACCGTTTTCCACGAAACTTGGTATGAAGCGTAAGGTCAAATCTCCCAACAGAACCAACTCAAAAAAGCTTTGTATTATCGGGGGGGGGATGTTTCCCCCCATAAAATTCGAACAATTAATTTAACTTTGTTTCTCTTCTTTTTATTTTCAGAAGTGGGATGATTATTTTTGAAACAATAAATTATTAAATAATATTTAGATAAACTTTGAAGAATATGATAGTTTTATTACAGATTTACTTTTTTAAATTGACTTAAGGGAGAAAGTATGTGTCAGTCCACTGATACCGTTTATTTTACTTGTATGTCATTAAGCTTTATCGACTATCACAAATATTGTATTAATACGAATATCGAACATTCGAAGAACGCTTTGAGGAAAATTTAGTTCATAGGTGGTGACGAAATCGTTCTACTACTTATTAATTGAAAAACAGACAACATTTGGCCAGTTAAGAGTGTGTAGCGGCTTCGCCATCTTGAATGTTCATGATCGCCTCGGGTGACTTATTTCAAATCCGAATTTTAAAATTAAGACACATTGGATGAGTTTGAAATCAATTTGACGAGCTCAGAGGATGCACTCTTGTACACATTATTCCATGTAGAGCCAGAGGACACAGGAGCCGTGTCATCAGCGAGTAAATTAAAATACAAAGTATAAATTTTAAATAAAAGTGGACCTAATACATGACCTTGTACTACCCCATCGTTGATATTTGTATGGTCAATGTTTACACTATTGATTAATACATCTGTTAACGACTATGGTAGTGATTTTGAAGCCAACAATGAGTAATGCTTTCTTTCCAAATTAATGTATTTTTATGTTAAATTATATTGCTGTTAGTATCTTTGTTGAGTTTTTAGTGTTAGTGCTATCATTTTTTGCAACTCGATTTTTTTTGTATTCATATATATTATATTTTATATCGATAGTTATTGATTACTCTGTTAAAAATTTAGATTAATTATTTTTTTTGTTTTCTTATTCTTTGGTTGTCTCACTATTTGAATAGGTACTGAGGAATCTTTTTCACCTCATTTGTGGTTTGTTTGTAGTGATCGATGGTGCCTTCCCCAACCCCCACTATTGTTATTGTATATAAAATCCTTATTATTTTTAATATTAGGTACTATTAGTGTTGTATTTTTTTATTATGATCTTATTGATCCCCACACGTAATGAAACACTATCATTAATAAATAAAAATAAAATAAATGTAAATCTTTTTAATAAGATTTATCCATCAATATAATCAAACGCTTTTGCCAAATTGAGATATGATACCACTACTAGATCCGTTTTCTTAAGTTATTCATTCAAACTCAGTTGGAAGTTGTCGTAAAAAGATTGTTGATGCTTCAAATTAATTTTTTAAATTCAAAGTTCAGTAATTTTTTTAACTTGTTCTCCTAGATCCAGAATCTATATTTTTCTCTATATTTTTCCAGAAAATAAACTTTAAAACTAACAATGTAATTACTTAGATAGTTATTTTACCTTTAATTTGTCGTCCCAATGTTACGAATATCATGTACTCAATAATGCACAAAACTAATATTGTCCTTATGAGGGTAAAACGAAATATTTTACTCCAGAAAGGGAGACTCTTAAGGAACAGGATGTGTGTGTTAGGTCAGTAGTTTAGGGTAAAGTGAACACAAGCTGTTGAAACACACTATATAACTACAACTTCAATAAAAATACCTGTACGATGTAAAAGGGGGTAAATACGCCCACTATATGACTAGTCTATAACTACCTAATACTGTTTTCCATTTACCACCAACCATTTACTTTTAATCCAACCACAACTCCAAATTGAAATACTTAGTTCTCGCAGGAGTTTTGTGTCGGCGTCTCGCCTTATATACCGTGGCGCGGCTCTTCCAGGCGGGAGGACCGATGCTACTAGGTGTCGAAAGAGATTACATTCTCTACCATGTGAACCCAATCTAAATACCGCCACCAGGTCCATGAACTCTACAGTAATGGCCACCTGAGTGGAAAATTTACACCTTAGTGGCGGAATTCGTTCTCCTTTTTCACGATTTTGTTACCTTAAAGGGTGTTTCGGAATTTACTACGAACCTTTTGAGATCTTTTCCTAAGTTTATATAAAATTAAAAACATATTTTAATGTTATTTAGATTTTTATCACGCACATTTTCCATCACGATTTTAGGTAAAGAAAAGTTTTACGACCGTTTCGGGATCTGAAATCGTAGTTCGTCCTCAGGTGAGCTGGCAGTCAAAAACTCTAAAAACAAAACCTTTCACTAACAATTCCGCACACCAGAAGCAAAACGCAACTGAATAGGAGTGGCCTAAACTTTTTTGTTTTCAGCTTTAGTATTATAATTAGTGTTAGATACAAGCTCGCCTGAGGACGGGATGAGATTCCAGATCCCGAAACGTCGTGAAACTTTGTTTTACTTAAAATCGTGATAGAACATGTCTGTATTAAAAATTAACACCACGGTTGTAATTAACAACCAGATTTGAACTAGGCCATAAAGGTAAATTAAAAACCATTACAATTAATTTATATTACCAGTTCAGTGGCATGCCACACCAATTTCTGAAATAGAAAGTTCGTACAATTTGACAATGACAAATCAGCGGGAAGACCTGCAAAAACACAATGGGGTGTTCCAATGGCTGTCCGAGGGTGTCAGGAACTGGGACGACGGACTAATGGCACACCCTGTACACACAAAGGGCGCAGGATGGCCGGACCCTCGCCATTATACGGCGCCCCAGGGGACCATGTTGCTGACTCATGCGGGTCGCGAGCACAGACATGCTCCACCGACGACAACAAACAACAATAGACATCCGCTGATACATGATGAAGAGAGTCGAGCTTTCTGAAATGTTGACCTACCCGGGTAGGTGGTTTAAGCCAAGTGTGAATAAGAAATGAGTGTAAGATGATTGTGGTGCGATCTTGTGGTCTTGTGACTGACACCTTCCTTGGTCACAACTGTTAATTAATAGTCCAACAGCTGGTGGCATCTGAGGGACCTACAGTTTAACGTGTGATCCGACAAAAAGATTTGCCTCTAAGTTGCCTCTAAGTCTTTGAGAATGAGCGGACGTTGATTCACAATTTATGGAGTATCCCATCCACCACCCACCGCTTATAACTATCCCCCTTTCGCAACCTCCACGTTGCTGGATTACAGGAAATTGGGACTGAATCCGATCCTTTGAATCTATCGAAACGTAACTGTAAGCCTGCAAATTTACATCTGTATGTAAAATTACAGTTAGAAATTACAGTTAAAAGTTATGTATACCAAGCAATACTGTACCTTTATCAAACTAGTTCATCGCAGAGTTTAAACATAAAATGTGGAGTACAGTTCCAGAGACTATTGCATTTAGGCATACTTACCCTGTATGAAATAGGTTATATTATCATAGATATGTCTGAAGGGCATGTTTTCAGATGTTCTTAACAAATATTCTTAAAACCATATGCAACAATTTCGTTACACTTTTGCGTTTCACAAATTGCTAACACCCCCTGAGCCTAGGCAGCTCCACTACAAAACTGTTTCTTATAAGAAGTTGGAGAATACTAAACACTATGTACGTCGTAATACTAAACACCCTATATTTTGTAATACTAAACACTCTATACTACGTAATACTAAACATAAGCACTATGTACTTCGTAATACTAAACACCCTATATTTTGTAATACTAAACACCCTATGCTTCGTAATACTAAACACTTTGTACTTCGTAATACTAAACACTCTATGCTTCGTAATACTAAACATTCTATACATCGTAAAACTAAATATAATCACTACGTACTTCGTAATACTAAACACTCTATACCTCGTAATACTAAACACTATATTTTTTAATACTGAATACTCTATACTTCGTATGAGTTAAACACAAACACTATGTACTTCGTGATGCTAAACACTCTATACTTTGTAATACTAAACACAAACACTGTGTACTTCGTGATGCTAAATACTCTATACTTCGTAATACTAAACACAAACACTATGTACTTCGTGATGCTAAACACTCTAAACTTCGTAATACTAAACATAAACACTATGTACTTCGTAATACTAAACACGCTATACTTTTGAAAATTCATGATAGCGTTGGTTATTAATTATAAAATTAACAATTAGTTGGATTTTTTCAACGCGTCTTGTAATATCGTATCGTTTTTAAACACAAGACGCGTTGGAAAAGTCCAACTAATTGTTAATTTCATACTCTATACTTCGTAATACTAAACACTAAATACTTTGTTATACAGTACTAAACTCTCTATACTTCGTAAAGGCTCTATACATACTCAATTTTACGACGATTATTCGTGTTGTAAATAACCTTGTATGTATTAGCATAAATCTCGTCTATACCGCTTAACATCTTAAATTACAATTGTACATCTTTTTATAGATTTTATGTGTTCAAAGACAACTGAAATTAAACTCGTAGTTTATATCGTAATACCCAAATGACAGCAGAAGATAAATTCATCTTGAAGCAGAATTCAAAAAGAATTTCGTCTTAAAATAAAAATATTTTTGTTTGTCACAAATAACTGTACTGTCAATAGATAAATTCTTTATTTAAAATTTTAGGAGATTCTCAAATTAATACAGTAACTGTGTTAAGAATTCGATTTTCGATAAGAGACAGTTACGTGTTTTGCATTAGCTACTTGGAGATCACGAATTGTTGATTTGAGCAATGCTTAGTGGATTTGATATTCCCTGGTGTAATAACGTCTGTCGTGTTGAATACTACGTTCATCCATCATTGTGGTTTGGATCCTACGTTAAACTGCAGGTCCCTAGATGACTGTTGGATTATTTATTAACAGTCTTGTTTAAGGAACATGTCAGCCTTAGAGGATGTTTATTGTAAAAAATGACCAGTAAAGTTAACGCCCTTTTTCAGAAAGTATGAGACGGTGTGCCATGTCTTTTCGGATATCTGTGTTTTTCACCTATAAATGGAATATCCTCCAGATAATTAATGGTTGATAGTATTTATTTGTAACTAAAAATGGATGACAAGGTAAGAGTATTAAGTGTTTTGAAGAGAAGGTAGACCCCTGATTATGCGCACGGCTCTTTTTTGAATCAGAAATGCTTTATAAGTGTGGGTAGATACTGCGATGGATAATACTACTATACATATTGACTGGGACGGTGGCGACAACCTGTAATCCAGCTACTTGGAGGTCAGGAATTGTGAATAGTTGTAAGCGATGGTGGTGGGTGTAGTGTTCTCTTGTGTGGATTAACGTCCACACTATTTATACTTTAAGTTAAATTAGACTTCGTAATTGGTTTATTGTGTGTGAACTGACGACTTAGAGCTGTTGGGCTATTTTATTCATTAAAACTGTCTATGTCAACCTTAGTCAGTAACAAGACAACAAGATCGCGCCACAATCATCTTACATTCAATTTTGGTATTTCACATTTAAAAAATTGTTATGTACACCTTTCAAATAATTTCTAATCTATATAGGAAGCGTCGATACAAGCAAACCGGAGTGTGAACAGCGTGACAGGAGAAACACTAGAAAGTTGGATTTTAAGTTAAGTTAGTTTTCCAAAACACAATTACGGTGTAAAACATGGTCTTTAACCAAAGAAATTGTTAAAAGTGATAGATTTTACTGTATCAACTTTTACGGATGTTATATATCTCATCATATTTTTATTACCACAACATAAAAATTAATTTTGGTTTTGTGTATGTTTATTGGTTGTTATTTATAATCTGTTAAATAACATGTCTATGTTGTCATATAACATATACACAACCCACAAATCAGCCTAAATAAAAAGTTGGTATTGTTTACTACTTGCCAGGTTGTTATACACAGATATAGGCGGTAAAACATCGTCTGTAAACATTCTGGAAGAGATAGAATGTGGATAGTTGTGAGAATGGCGGTGGATGGTTTCTCTTGTGTTTAACGTCCGCACTATTGTTACGTTAACCACAACATTCATAATTAACCAATCGTTATTTGACCTGGATGGATTCAGTACTGTACCATTTTTGATTGACTTAGCTATTAATTTAAATCTGTTATGAACATGTCGTTAGTCAGTAACGACTAAAATCACAAATCATCTACATTCATCTAAATATATTAGAGTTAAATTATGTAGGCTACATTGCTCAGAGTTATTACTTTTTTTAGTTATTTTTACGTTTCATGCGTCATAAAAGTTGAAACTAGTCTTAACTCAATGTTTGCTTGTCTGTGACGCTCCAGTAGGCATTTTACGCAGTCTTCTCCGAAAAAACGGGAGAACTGATAACAATAAAACTTATTTCATGCATTCTATACATTTCAGGGAAGGTTTTTCGATGCATGAAATTGTCCGCCGCCCCTAGAGAAGTAAGTAACGAGCATTTAAAAACCCACTTTTTACGCATTTTGCTTTCAGTTTTCAACGAAACTAATGGCAATTATCAGGTGTCTTTAAATTTTGACATGTATATGTCTTAGATCTGGGAGGTGTTGACAATTTGTAAGATGGAAAATATGTTACAGGGTTCTATAGAAACCGCCAGAGCTATTGTATTGAATTTTTAATAAAAAAGAATAAGAACGGCTGTTCAGATGAAGTGAAAACTTTACCTTTAGACATATTGATGATCTAACCTATTTTCTACAGGGAAGTAAATACTAACAATTTTTAATACTAAATCGTTTAAGCGTTGATCATTGAGTTTTTTATTTCTTATAACAATTTAGGACGAAATTACGTCTTTAGGATATGCGTGATTTAAAAAATACAACATTTCATAATTTGAGTATTCAGGTTTTCTCAAATCTCAGGAGAAATGTATTAATATTACCTCGGGGTTAGTAAACGTTAGACAGTCACATTTTTTAAAGTGTTAATTTTTCGCTTGTGTCAAAACCCCTAATATAGTGTGTTTAAAACAAGTGTGTTTAAATCTTATCTCGATTCTTATTTGTAATCATCTTTTTTAAACCTACTCAGCATAATTGAATTGAAAATTTTAAGAATTATGAATAACAGACTGTTTTATTATGTTTATTACTATGTGTGCCTTTAAATATAATACATTAGCACTTCCTCAGTTCGGTGACGATATTATCAAGTCATTTCCACCACTGTATTTGTCACCGGAAGTGGCTTTTGGCTCCTGACGAGCGGACGACGGAAGTGCGCTATCATCTCGTCCATCACGAAATTGACAGCAGCTTTCAAACAGTCATTTAGCTGTTTGACTACGGCTAGGACTAGACAATACGTACTAATAGTTGTGAGGACAGCTTGTAGCATACGTCTACCTGACTACAGGTTGTAGCATACATCTACCTGACCACAGCTTGTAGCATACATCTACCTGACCACAGCTTGTAGCATACATCTACCTGACCACAGCTTGTAGCATACATCTTCCTGATCGCAGCTTGTAGCATACATCTACCTGACCACAGCTTGTAGTATACATCTACCTGGCCACAGCTTGTAGCATATCTCTACCTGACCACAGGCTGTAGCATACATCTACCTGACCACAGCTTGTAGCATACATCTACCTGACCACAGCTTGTAGCATACATCTACCTGACCACAGCTTGTAGCATACATCTACCTGACCACTGGTTGAAGCATACCTGACTGTATGAATTATTATTCATAAAACACAAAACTGGTCACGATTTAACTGGTCTTATTAGACCAGTTATGTCGGCAGGTAGAATTATAATGCCGAAACAGCTGTTTGATAAAAAATGGATTTAATTTTTTGAAGGTAATGTAATGCAACGTATTTGGTTTGTTATAATTGAAATTGTACATCACGATTAGTAAAACAAAGTTTCACGACGTTTTGGGATTTGGAATTTGAACCTGTCCTAAATAGAGCTGGAACCTAGAATATTATACATAACCAAGCAACAAACATAAAAAGTACTAAGTATTTGTAGTTTTAGTAGATAACTCAGTTTAAAAAACTGGAACCTAGAATATTATACATAACCAAGCAACAAACATAAAAAGTACTAAGTATTTGTAGTTTTAGTAGATAACTCAGTTTAATAAAAATAAAAGTTTACTATTTACTAGATATTATATATAAAACATGTCACACAAAATTCACAAAATTATAAAAACAAGAAAATTCACATAAAGGCTTATAAATACTGTACTTAATAAAAAAAAAACACTGTACATTACAAGGTTAGATTCTATTCTATTGGTCCTATATTAGGTTTTAAAACACCGCTCAACAATCTTACACGTACATTTTTTTTAAATTTGCTTTTAGACATTTTATCATGCCCGATACTGGACCCCAATGAATTTAAAATTTTTGGCGCGAAATAGGAAAATCCTTTCCGGTCAGACTCAGAGCGCACACGAGGCACCTCCATCATGTCGTCCTGCCTGGTACTCCTAGATCTAAGTTCGGAACGGGGCCTGAGCCTCTCTTTCAGATATTGAGGTTTCCCCTCAGTCAGGACATTATGAACGAGGCATGAAGTGCGGAGAAAACATAATTCATTGATTGGCAGTAAGCCAAGAGATTTCCTCTCAAGAGAAATATGGTCGAATTTTCTCAGTCCACAAACATACCTGATACACTATTTTTTTTCTATGACAATGTAACAATACATTTCCATACAAATTGACCACCTGCATACATGGAACCATTAAAATTATGAACCAGAATTTTATTAGAAACAAAGCATCAAAAATACTAAGTTTTGGTTTATTAGTAATAACTATTTTCGAACTCGGTAACCTGAATGTATGGAATAACCAAGCAACATAACATAAAATGTACTACATATTTGTAGTTTTTAGTAATGCAAATAGTTTAAAAAATGGAACCTAGAAATATCTATATCATAAATAACACAAACTAAAAAAAACTAAGTATTTGTAGTTTTAGTGATAACTCAGTTTAAAAAAACTGGAACCTAGAATATTATACATAACCAAAAACAACGATAAAATAAGTACTAAGTATTTGTAGTTTTTAGTAGATAACCTTTTTAAAAAACTGGAACCTAGAATATTTAATACATAAACCAAGCAACAAACATAAAAAGTACTAAGTACTTGTAGTTTTAGTAGATAACTCAGTTTAAAAAACTGGAACCTAGAATATTATACATAACCAAGCAACAAACATAAAAAGTACTAAGTATTTGTAGTTTTAGTAGATAACTCAGTTTAAAAAACTGGAACCTAGAATATTATACATAACCAAGCAACAAACATAAAAAGTACTAAGTATTTGTAGTTTTAGTAGATAACTCAGTTTAAAAAACTGGAACCTAGAATATTATACATAACCAAGCAACAAACATAAAAAGTACTAAGTATTTGTAGTTTTAGTAGATAACTCAGTTTTAAAAACTTGTCTTTGTTTCTGGAGGTGGAGAAACTTTTCCATTTTCTATATGTGTTAATGTGTTCACCTAATAATTTACGTTAAAAAATAAAAGTTTAAGTTACTAATATTTATTGTATCATATCACTAATAATACTATACTTAATAATAATACTCACCACGTATTAATAATACAATATTTATCTGTCATGCACAATACAAAAATCATATTGATAACTCTATTTTTGAGTTATCAATGAAATGAAAACCTGTGCAAACATTTTTTTTATTTTTTAAATAATTAAGCTCTTCAAATTCAATTGCAGAGTTTATTTATTTCATCAGTAACTTAAAAAGTAACAAAGTTTCAAAGAAAACACACGAAATAATATTCCCCTTACGTTAAATACATAAATACCTTACATTTTCGGAGGAAAAATATAAAAATTAAAGAATATGTAAATAGATTCACCATAGTGCCTTCCGCCTCAACTATTCTTCCCTCGGAAATCGTGTGGCTATATACAATAACAATATTGTTCATACAGTGCTAAACCCCACTGCCATTTCTGAGGATTCTAAATTATGGTGATGAAAATTCATGTGAATTTCCAAAAATCGTTAAATTTTTCATAAGATATTTTAAAAGGAGAACAAGTGTTGCTACTGAGATGTAATTTTTATGACCTCAGATAACCAATTAATGATTAGGCTGAAGGCATTTTACACAAGTCAAACTGTTTAAGGTAGAGAATTGAATCTCTTTCGACATCTAGTAGCATCGGTCCTCCCATCAGTCCTAAATGCGGCCTCTGTATATATGCCAGCACTCCGCCACAACTTTCCTGCGAGAACTTTACGTAACAGAGCCGAATGGTGATAGACTGGCCGATTAGATTTTCTAAGAAATCATTTTACATACGAAATATTTATATCCGGGCCTCGACCGACAAATATCAACTTTTGTTATCATTCACCAAATAATAAATAATGTAATGGCAAAGTTTTTAAGATAATATACACATTTACAAATAGTTATAATTAATCGAAATACGAAGTTTGAATTAAGTGAATGAAACTTATTTCATGCGTACTTTATACATTCTAGAGAAGGTGTTTCAATGCTTGAAATTGTCATCTGCCTCTTGAAAAGTAAGTAACGAGCATTTAAAACACCACTTTTTACGCGATAATAATCTGCTGTCTTTGAATTTTTTACACTAAATTGTTTAAGCATTAATCAATGATTTTGAAACATTTCTAATAACAATACTATATACAGTTATCCTACGAAAACGTATGTTTCTGTCGTGTTGTGACCAATTTACGACTTCAGGTTATGCGTGGTGAGTGTGATTTAAGAGTAATGATTTTAATAAATATTCAATCTTTTCAGGTAAATCACTTTTATTTACGAACACAGCCAGTACGAAGGACGGGAACTTATAGCTGGTATTCCACAACAACAGTGTGTGGGTCGGTGTCTTCAAATTAATATAAATACGCATAAATTAAAACGTTGTGAGATTCAGTAAAGTGCAATTTACATTACAAATAATTTCTGAAGTTTGTTTGGTTATTTACAATAAGGAAATTGTTCTTACAGGGCTAAAATCCTATGCCATTACTGAGGATTTTAAACTAGAGCGTTTTTAAATTCAAGCGAATTTCCAAAAATCGTTTTACATAAATTTTAAAAGAGAACAAGTGTTGCTACTGAGATGTAATTTATTACCACAGATAACCAATTCATGGCTAGGCTGATGGACTGTTTGAATATTTAAAGGTAGAGAATTGAATCTCTTTCGACATCTAGTAGCATCGGTCCTCCCACCAGTTCAGAAAGCGGCCTCTGTATATATACCAGCACACCGCCACAACTTTCCTGCGAGAACTTTATTTAACAGACCCGAATTCTGATAGACTGACTGATCAATATTTCCAAAGAATATAGTGATTTGGATCTAATGACATTTGACACAAATATTCAACACGTTCTGTTCTATGTGTTACAAAAGGGCTTAATATTATTTTTCATAAAGAATTCCCATATCCGGCTCTCAAAGGACCAATTTTGACTTTTGTTACCATTCACCAAATAATAAATAATGTATTTATATAGTTTTAAGATAATGTACTTAAATTTACAAATAGTTAAAAACATTTATTATTTAACGACATACGGAGTTTGAATTAAGTGATTAAAGATGGTGCCTAAATGTTGTTAACATCTTCGACCAGATTTTAAACAACAGGGATAAAACGGGACTTAAGAATAAGTGTTTCTGTCTGTTCTGCGTTTATCTCTGTTGACATTTCAATAGTATATACTTTTAGCTTTCCTGGAATATTGAAAGATTATGAACAATCATGCAGTATAATGGTTCAGTCGAATCGGGGCAGTATTGGTATAAGTGTGATCTATTAATCTTGTAGTATGAAATGAGAGAGTGCCGCGGGCTTGTTCATCGTGTCTGATATTTCTTTAAGTGTGAGTTGACGGTAATAAGAAAAACAAATCACTTGCTTTTGCAAGTCAATCATTGTTTCTCAAAGGTAAATGTATTTATGAAATATGAATGTATCATAACATGCTAAGTTTTTAGTGAAAACGTTTTGAGGAACAGGGTGATTAATTCGGAAATTTGGCGTTTTTCATGAAAGGAATGGAGGGAAAATACTTTTGAGTTGAAATTTTGTGAACGTGGATGAATATCAGACCTTTTTAACGTAACCTATGTAAAAGTTTGAAATAAGAAAAAAAACTCGTATACAACAAAAAATTATTTTAAAGCCACATTTTTGATCCGATAATCTTATGAAATATGTCAATTGGAGGTAAAAAAATTTACAAAAAACCAGAATTGTTATCTTAAACAGATTACTCAATAAGGTTGGGTGAAACAATCACATATGCGTAACGAATAAGCGACACTAGCGCCGACCTAGCACATCTGTGGATGGATTTATAAATGAAATGTCTATAAAAATATGATACACGTAATAGTAGTAGTAATACGTAGGTCTATTGCTGCATTGAACCGCTCTTGCTCATCAGTAGGCAGACACAGTACAGTCGAGGACGCGGTCTATCTGAGTTCTCCGATCTCCAAGGTGAGGCAGCAGGAAGGGACGGGCGGCGATGGCGGAGGTTTTTGGAGCCGTCAGGGCCGTCGCTGGCCGTGACGAGGACGGGAACAAGACACAAGACCCGCTACCTACACTGGGGGCGATATCCGCATTCATACATTGCTCTTCTATCTACGAAAATCATAGATAGGACGGTGGCGACGTCCTGTAATCCAGCTACATGGAGGTCACGAATTGTGGATAGTTTGTTGTGAGAAATGGTCGGTGGATGTGGTGTTCTCTGGTGTGGATTAACGTCCGCACTATTGAATACTACGTTAATCCACAAAGACAATCCTCATAATTAGACCAATTCGTAATTCAGAGGCCGTGGTTTAGATTCCACGTTAAACCGTAGGTCCATTAATTGTAGCCATCCGCTGTCGGGCTATTAATTAACCGTCTTTTCTAAGAAACATGTCAGCCTTAGTCAGTAACAAGACTACAAAATCGCGCCACAATCATCTTACATTCAATCCTCATTCATACTTGGCTTAAAATACCTACATTGTAGGATGGTTGTGCCAATTTTTATTTTTTTTTTTTTTTTTTTTTTTTATTTTTTTTTTTTTTTTTTCTTTTTTTTTTTTTTTTTTTTCTTTTTTTTTTATTTTTTTTTTTTTTTTTGTTTTTTTTTTTTTTTTTTTTTTTTTATTTTTTTTTTTTTTTTCTTTTTTTTTTTTTTTTTTTTTTTTTTTTTTTTTTTTTTTTTTTTTTTTTTTTTTTTTGTTCAATGATCTAATCTAATCTAATCACATCCTTTCAGCTCTCTACAAAATACTGCAGCCATTTACATTCCATACATTTTTAATAATCGAAATTCATAATGGCGTTGTTCTTAATTATTCAATATATTTTATTGGACTTAAACGCGTGTGTGTTTTTAACTTCACAACGTTTCTGGAGGTGAGGAAACTCCTCCCGTTTTCAAGTGATTACCTAATAATTTACATAATAATTGAATGTAACAGAAGTTACGGATATTGAATATATCAAGTTGTCAATAATACTATACTTATCTCTCAGTATACAAAAACTACATTCCGTAGTGCTCCAACGCCCATCTAGCTCGGAGACGGTGTGTTGTGGTTATTTGTTGCGGTATAGTTAATATAGTTTTTGTATTGTGCTTGATATATAAGTGTAGTATTGTAAACAACATTACCTGTAACTTAACTGTACACTTTCAATTTTTAATGTAAATTATTATTCTCCACCTCCAGAAACACTTTTAATACACAGTCGCTCAGGTAAAGACCATTAATATTTACTGTATTGAATATTTTTATTCACTTAATGTCTGCACCCCCTTCCAATTTATA
This sequence comes from Nephotettix cincticeps, assembly GCA_023375725.1. Classification (NCBI taxonomy): domain Eukaryota; kingdom Metazoa; phylum Arthropoda; class Insecta; order Hemiptera; family Cicadellidae; genus Nephotettix; species Nephotettix cincticeps. The sequence goes on from CM041790.1 coordinate 57,651,517, forward strand.
CCATCATCCCAGGCATCATCCGAGGTCACGAATTGTAGATAGTTATGATTTTGACGGTTGGTGGATATGATATTATATAGTATGGATTAACGTCCACACTATTGAATACTACGTTTATCTGCAAAGTCAGTCGTCATAAACCAGTTTGATTAGATTAGATTATTGAAATCGTGACCATTCTACAAGGTAGGTATTTCAAGCCAAGTATGAATGAGGTTTGAGTGTAAGATGATTGTGGCGCGAACTTGTTTCTGACTAAGGCTGATATGTTCCTTAGAAAAAACTATTAATTAATAGCCCAACGGCCGATTGCAATTAATGGACGTTTAACGTGGAATCCGAACCACGGCCTCTGAATTAGAAATTGGTCTAATTATGAGAATGGTATTCGCGGATTAACGTAGTATTCTATAGTGCGGACGTTAATCCACACAAGAGAACACTACACCCACCGACCATCGCTCACAGTCACAAATATCCACAGTCGTGACTAATTTAAAGCTAAAATTCTGGTTTGGATATCACGGTATATTGTAGACATCATCGGCTGTTGAGATATCAACTAAACAGTCCTGTCTAAGGAACATGTCAGCCTTAGTCAGTAACATATTCCAAGATCGCGTCATTATCATCTTACACTCATTTCTCATTCATACTTGACTTTAATTGCCTTTCTGATTAGTTGACTTTATGTATCTGTGACATCGCTCATTTTATATTACTGGGACGGTGGCGTGTCCTGTCATCCTAACTTGGAGGTCATGGATTGTGGATAGTTTTAGTTGGTGCCTGTGACATTCTCTGGTTTTGATTAATGCCCACACTATTAAATACTATGTTCATCCGCAAGGAGCGTGCTCATGATTAGAAAAGTTCGTTGTTTTAATGTAAAGCTGTGTTTTGGATCTCACGTCAAAAACTGCAATTCCCAAAACTCCCAACATGCCCGCTATACACTCAAAACCATCTGTGACATCGCAGGTGTCCCTAGAGAAAGATACAGTAAAAATTTCTAAACAACTTGTTGAAATCTACCGATTTTAAGGTCCCAATTTAGTGCATTATATGTCTTACTTTTAATAAATCACACGCCAATACTGATTTGATTCGACTGAACCATTATACTGCATGATTGTTCATAATTTGTCAATATTCCGAAAAAGCTAAAAGTAAATACTTGCTTACCTTTCATGTAATACATTTCATTGAAATGTCAACAGAGATAAACTGAGCTGCAAACGCTTATTCTTAAGTTCTGTTTTATCCCTGTTGTTTAAAATCTCTTGGGATAATGTTGCTGGTCAAAGATATTAACAACATTTAGGTGCCATCTTGAGTCACTTAATTAAAACTTCATATTTCATGAAATAATAAATGTGTTTAACAATTTGTAAATTTATGTACATTATCTTAAAACTATACGATTACATTATTTACTAGCAGTAAGCCCGTCCTTTGTACGGTTTGTAGGATCCAGTAAGAAAGATATTATCATACCAAAATGTAAACCTGAAATCCTAAACAAAGCAATACAAAGAAAATAAATTAATACCCAGTTTTATTATTTAGCATTACTTTTCAATTATATAGATTAGAACATTTATACCATTATTATAATTAGTTATGCGTTAAAATAACTTTTTAATATAGTGTGATTTCGAAATTGGTTTAAAATCAATGACCAATATAAACTAACTAATAATGATTTGACAGCTGTTTGTTTTCATTTCTATTAAACCTTTAAACTTCAAAGACAGCTGATTATTTACAGTAGGTTATTCATTGAAAACTGAATCAAAATGCGAGTAATCTATATAATATTATAAAGAAGAGGTGGTTTCTGTATGTTTGTGGGTTTGTGTGTTTGTGGGTTTGTTGTGGCAAGTGAACGCAAAAAATACTGAACCAAACAGTTTGAAATTTTACACAAAGACAGATCTTAAACCCATGCAACACATAGGCATACTCATTTCCTTAAAATCCTCTCGGGCTACGCCCTGTGAACGTCCTAAGTTTCAATGTTTACATTTTTAGAAAATGAAAACATAAAATTACTTGAATGTCAACAGCTGTGAACACTAAAATTTGACAGTTCGAGAAGCAGAAGACATGGTTGCTGTAAATACCCTGGGATTCAATGTTTACAGTTTTTAATGTCAACATCCGTTTACTTTACATTTTGACAGTTCGGTAAGAAAAAGAAATAAAGTTAATTTTTACACACAAACTGCTGGATCGAAATTAGTGAATTATTAGTTCGAAATAGTGGAATGGTAGATTTTTAATTTTCTCCCGATGCCTGCCTCTATTACGTTAATGCTTATCCTCTCCCAATATTTGACATATGTTACTTTGTCACTTAGACACGTGTTTTGTCATTTTGTAAACAATAAAGAATTAAATTATCAATAACTTAAATGTATCTTTAGAGCCTACACCTCTCAGCCTTTTTTACCCGTGCGAAGAACGGGTACTTTGGCTAGTATCGCATAAAGGTGGGTTTTGTAAATGCTCGTTATTTACTTTTCAAGGAGCGGCGGGCGATTTCAAGCATTTACAAACCTTCTCCGGTAGAGAATACAAGAAGTTTCATTGTAATCAGTTCTCCCGTTTTTTCGGAGAAGACGGCGGCTTTTGGAGCGTCACAAACAAACAGACACAAATTGAGATAAGACCGGAGTCGGCTTCTCTAACGCACGAAAAGTAAAAATAACTAAAAAATGAATAATTCTGAGCAATGTACAGACAAAACTCTAATGTTATTTATATAGATTATTGGGTGAATTATAACAAAAGTCGATATTGGTCCTTTGAGAGCCGGATATGGGAATTTTTATGTAAAATAATTTTAAGCCATTTTGTAACACACAGAACAGAACGTGATGAATATTTGTGTCAAATGTCATTAGATCCAAATCACTATATTCATCAGAAATTTTGATCAGTCAATCTATCAGCATCCGACTTTATAAGTAAAGTTCTCGCAGGAAAGTTGTAGCGGTGCGCTGCCATATATACAGAGGCCGCATTCTAAACTAGTGGGAGGACCGATGCTACTAGATGTCGAAAGAGATTCAATTCTCTACCTAAATAAAAAAGTGCTATCCATAAATTGGTTATCTAAGGTAATAAATTACATCTCAGTAGCAACACTTGTTCTCCTTTTAATTTTTTTTAATTAAACGATTTTTGGAAATTCGCTTGAATTTAAAAACGCTCTACAGTAGTTTAAAATCCTTAGTAATGGCATTGGGTTTTAGCCATATAAGAACAATTTCATTATCGTACATAGCCAAACAAACTTCAGAAATTATTGGTAATGTGAATTGCACTTTACTGAATCTCATAACGGTTCAATTTATGCATATCTATATTCATTTGAAGACACCGACCCACACACTGTTGTTTAGGAATACCTGTCCTTCGTACTGGCTGTGTTTATAAATAAAAAGTTATTTACATGAAAAGATGGAATATTTATTAAAATCATAACTCTTTAGTACCAACTCTCATCACACATATCCTCAAGTCGTAAAGTCGTCACAACACAACAGAAAAATACGTTTATACGTTTATATTGTTATAAAAAAATTTTAAAATCAATTATCAGTGCGTAAATAAATTATATAGTGTTAAAAAATTCAAAGACAGCTGATTATAACCAGTAGATGATTAATTTAAAACTGAAAGCAAAATGCGACAAATATCGTGTAAAAATAGGGTTTTAAATGTTCGTTACTTACTTTTCAAGGGGCGGCGGAAAATTTCAACCATTGGAACACCTTCTCTGGAATGTATAAAGTGCATGAAATAGGTTTCATTCACATAATTCAAACTTCGTATTTCGAGCAATTATAAATGGTTAAACTATTTGTAAACTTATGTATTATCTTAAACTATGTCATTACATTATTTATTATTTGGTGAATGATAACAAAAGTTGAAATTGGTCGGTCGAGGGTCGGATATAAAGATTCCATATGTAAAATAATTATAAACATTTTATAGCACGCATATAGAACGGGGCATGATGAATATTTGTGTCAAATGTCATTAGATACAAATTACAATATTTCTTAGAAAATCTAATCGGCCAGTCTATCAGCATTCGGCTCTGTTAAGTTTAGTTCTCGCAGGAAAGTTGTGGCGGAGTGCTGGTATATATACAGAGACCGCATTGTGTACTAGTGGGAGGACCGATGCTACTAGATGTCGAAAGAGATTCAATTCTCTACCTTAAACTGTTTGACTCGTATAAAATGCCTTCAGCCTAATCATTAATTGGTTATCTGAGGTAATAATAATTACATCTCAGTAGCAACACTTGTTCTCCTTTTCAAAATTCTTATAAAAAATCTAAACTATTTTTGAAATTCACATGAATTGCCATCACCATAATTTAAAATCCTCAGTATTGGCAGTAGGTTTTAGTCCTAAAAGAACAATTTATAATTGTACATAGCTACAAAATTTTCGTAGTGAAGGAGATTCGAGGTGGAATTTCTATGGTGAAAAAGTTTTCTTTTGACATATTCTTGAGTTTTTATATATTTTCTCCCCGAACACGTAAGATAGTTCTCGCAGGAAAGTTGTGGCGGCGTAGCGGCATATATACAGAGGCCGCATTCTGAACTGATGGGAGGACCGATGCTACTAGATGTCGAAAGAGATTCAATTCTCTACCTATCATTACAAATTGAGCATTCAGCCTAGCCATGAAATGGTTATCTGAGGAAATAATTACATCTCAGTAGCAACACTTGTTCTCCTTTTAATATTTCTTAACAAAAATTAAACGATTTTTGGAAATTTTCATTAATTCCCCTCGATTATAATTTTAAATCGTCAATGGCGGCAGTGCGTTTTAGCCCTAAAAGAACAATGTTTTTATTGTACGTAGCCGCATCATTTTCGTAGGGAAAATCTTAGTGGAAATTCGTAGAGTTGAGGTGGAGTGAAAAAAACGTTTTTGACATATTCTTGAATTTTGTTATATTCCGTTTGTATTAAGAGGGTTTTGTTTGAAATTCATTTTTGATGATGTTTGTGTAATGTAATTTATTTTTTTGCGGTCATAAGGTTAGTAAAACAAAGATTCACGTTTCGCGATCTGTAATCTAGGATTAGTTCTAGATTATAACTCACCTGAGAACGGCATAAATTACAGATACCGAAACGTCGTGAAACTTTGTTTTACTGATCGTGATTGAAAATGTCTGCAATAAAAATGGAAATATAGTACCAATTAATACATAATTATAATTAAATGATAATTTTTCTGGGGATAAATAAAACACGTTTTTCCCTATACAAGTAATATTATTGTTATACGACGTTGGAGACAAATTCTTTTACGATTTGGTCCGTAAGCTACTGTAACAAAGAATAGAATAAATTTACTTAATTTTCTCACTAATTTGATACCTAAATATATAAAAATATTCAGTGCGTGTGTTTGTATTTTAACCCCTTCGAAACGGCTGGACCGATTCTGATGAAATTTTGTGTTTGTATTTAAGGGGATTTGAGAATGGTTTTGATTCACAATTCCGCCCAAAGGGCTTCACCCTTGAGTCCATAAATGGACACAGTGTCAAGTTTTATAAATTTAGTGTTTACAAAATAACAGCTGTAATCAAACAATAATTTGAGTGTTTCTATAAATTGTCATTTATTGTTATAATCAGCTGTTGTATATATTTTTATATTTTCCTTTTGTTATCTGAAATGTATAAGAGGTTCATATTGTGTATTATTAACGAATGATTTTGTTTGTGTGCTCGTGCGAGTGTATATATTTACCAGGTTATATAAATTGAAATGTGGTACCATGGAGTAAAATGAATTTGTCCGTCGCAATTTTTCATACATTATGTTTTAATATTTTAAGTCCAAATAAATACACTAATTTCTTACACAAGATTTAACCCAAAATACCTAGATTTGCTAACATCTCAGAAAGGTAATATTAATTATATTATGGCTCATTTTTGCCATCGAATCTAAACGTAATCAACCAGTTTTGCTCATCGCAACAACGTGCGACGGATAACGCAAGTAATTATTTAAAATTGTAAGAAAGTAGGAGATAAAATTACTTACTTACTTGAAGGGGCACTTGTACCCTAGGGTTTAGTGAATTCTGTGCCCGGTTTAGTAAACCAGATTTCAAAAACAATGACTGAAGAATTATTAAACGAGAGGAATTGGCGTGGGTTATCTGGATACGTGTAGCTAACAGTTGGTCCGAATTTCAGGAATTTCTTTAGAATTAATAAGATCATAATTGTTAACTATTTTATTCAGATTATATTTACACCGCTAATACAAGGTGATTTTTAGTTTCACGGTGGCGACGTCCTGCAATCCAGCTACTTGGAGGTCACGAATTGTGGATAGTTGTGAGCGATGGTTGGTGGGTGTAGTGTTATATTGTGAAGATTAAAGTCCGCACTATTGAATACTCCGTTAATCCGCAACGACCATCCTCATAATTAGACCAGTTCGTAATTCAGAGGCCGTGGTCCGTATTCCACACTAAACCGTAGGTCCCTTAGTTGTAGCCATTGGCTGTTGGGCTATTAATTAACAGTCCTGTCTAAGGAACACGTCAGCCTTAGTCAGTAACAAGACTACAAGATCGCGCCACAATCATCATACCCTCATTCCTCATTCATACTTGGCTTAAAATACCTATCTGGGTAGGTTGCCATTTCAATAATCTAATCTAATCTAGTTTCAGTTTTATAATATAATAAATATTAATGTTATATCTTTCTCATATTATTTTCCAAGTTTTTTTATTTTAATGTTGTTTGATTAGGCCTGTTCTGATTTCGTTAAAATTCAATATTATCAATGTTTTTTGCTGGTAGAATACGTGCCAATTTAGCAGACTTGTTTGCTATTATGTATGAGCTAAAAATAATTTGTTTTGTTATGGGATCTCTTTTACATTTTATTTTGTATCAAAAACACGTTTTCAGTCATTCTCCATATTTTTAAATTTTGTGTTGACGAAAATAGTATAATACAAAAATTCCATATTTACTTGACTTTGCTTTGAAATAATGTAATAATTTTGTAATAATCGTTCCAAGTACATTAAACTCATCCCACCTCAGAATGATAGGTATTGAAAATGTATTAAGAATTTAACCAATAAACCTTTAATCACTATCATCCTCTGATTTGAACCTATTTTTTAGAATCAATGATGGTAAAATTTTAAACAGAGGAAATAAGTTAGTTTATACAAAATTATAATTTAATGAGCAAAATTAATTTTCGTAATTTGTATAGTTCCGTTCAATTTTTAATGCTCCCTAATGCATAGTTATTCGTCCCCCCCAAATTGTTCGTCTATATTATAGTCAAATACATTTGAACTAGATTCGAAAAAAAATTGGTTTCCTAGTAATTACAAAATTTTTTATTGGAAAAGTTAATGTACGTAAAATTCTGTAGTAAGTGAACTTATTTTTTTAGGCTTATTATATTCTCATATTAATATTAATTATATAAGCGAATCTTCCAACTATGTGTATCAATATAATACGATACAGCGAGCAATCTTTAACATTAACCTAGGTACTGTTAAAAAAACTCAACTTTAACCCCTTCAGAACCATAAACTCTTTGTGATTTGTGCCCTGCTCGACGCGACAGTGGCAGTCCATTTCGTCACAGCTGTTCTTTCCCGCCGAGCGCCGTCAGCACTTGATCACGTGATCGCCGTGACGGAGACGGTAATGTCGCAATCAAAGGCCACAGAAAGCAGCCGAGTTGTGTCAAAGAGTGCTAAAAATACATCGCATGTCGTCGCAGTGGCGGGAGCGCGACGTTCGGCGGCGGCTTGGCGCAACGACCTTGGTTTGTTGACAAGCCACTTCATCATTGATCCAGGCTTGCCACCATACCGCAAACACGGCGTCAAATTTCCCCACTTCCCTGTAATTTTTCATGTTACCGTAATAGGTAAACTAAATAAAATGTATCCTAACGAAAATAAAATATGTTTTGGTAATACTAATTTAATGTTATTATTTAAAGCTGTTTAAGAATAATTTTAATGGTAAACTGTTTTAGCCTTATTTGTTTCAAACCAACTACTTTCGACTCGTCTTTGACGACCAAAGCAATCATCAGGCTAGGTATTCTTACAAACTGTTAAATATTATTGAGACATGGACAATACCATTATCTCTTTGATTATACGGGTATTAACCGTAGGTCCCTTAGTTGTAGCCATTGGCTGTTGGGCTATTAATTAACAGTCCTGTCTAAGGAACACGTCAGCCTTAGTCAGTAACAAGACTACAAGATCGCTCCACAATCATCATACCCTCATTCCTCATTCATACTTGGCTTAAAATACCTATCTGGGTAGGTTGCCATTTCAATAATCTAATCTAATCTAGTTTCAGTTTTATAATATAATAAATATTAATGTTATATCTTTCTCATATTATTTTCCAAGTTTTTTTATTTTAATGTTGTTTGATTAGGCCTGTTCTGATTTCGTTAAAATTCAATATTATCAATGTTTTTTGCTGGTAGAATACGTGCCAATTTAGCAGACTTGTTTGCTATTATGTATAAGCTAAAAATAATTTGTTTTGTTATAGGATCTCTTTTACATTTTATTTTGTATCAAAAACACGTTTTCAGTCATTCTCCATATTTTTAAATTTTGTGTTGACGAAAATAAAATAATACAAAAATTCCATATTTACTTGACTTTGCTTTGAAATAATGTAATAATTTTGTAATAATCGTTCCAAGTACATTAAACTCATCCCACCTCAGAATGATAGGTATTGAAAATACACTATTGAAAATGTATTAAGAATTTAACCAATAAACCTTTAATCACTATCATCCTCTGATTTGAACCTGTTTTTTAGAATCAATGATGGTAAAATTTTAAACAGAGGAAATAAGTTAGTTTATACAAAATTATAATTTAATGAGCAAAATTAATTTTCGTAATTTGTATAGTTCCGTTCAATTTTTAATGCTCCCTAATGCATAGTTATTCGTCCCCCCCAAATTGTTCGTCTATATTATAGTCAAATACATTTTAACTAGATTCGAAAAAAATTGGTTTCCTAGTAATTACAAAATTTTTTATTGGAAAAGTTAATGTACGTAAAATTCTGTAGTAAGTGAACTTATTTTTTTAGGCTTATTATATTCTCATATTAATTAATTATATAAGCGAATCTTTCAACTATGTGTATCAATATAATACGATACAGCGAGCAATTTTTAAAATTAACCTAGGTACTGTTAAAAAACTCAACTTTAACCCCTTCAGAACCATAAACTCTTTGTGATTTGTGCCCTGCTCGACGCGACAGTGGCAGTCCATTTCGTCACAGCTGTTCTTTCCCGCCGAGCGCCGTCAGCACTTGATCACGTGATCGCCGTGACGGAGACGGTAATGTCGCAATCAAAGGCCACAGAAAGCAGCCGAGTTGTGTCAAAGAGTGCTAAAAATACATCGCATGTCGTCGCAGTGGCGGGAGCGCGACGTTCGGCGGCGGCTTGGCGCAACGACCTTGGTTTGTTGACAAGCCACTTCATCATTGATCCAGGCTTGCCACCATACCGCAAACACGGCGTTAAATTTCCCGACTTCCCTGTAATTTTTCATGTTACCGTAATAGGTAAACTAAATAAAATGTATCCTAACGAAAATAAAATATGTTTTGGTAATACTAATTTAATGTTATTATTTAAAGCTGTTTAAGAATAATTTTAATGGTAAACTGTTTTAGCCTTATTTGTTTCAAACCAACTACTTTCGACTCGTCTTTGACGACCAAAGCAATCATCAGGCTAGGTATTCTTACAAACTGTTAAATATTCATGAGACATGGACAATACCATTATCTCTTTGATTATACGGGTATTCGTAATATGGATGAAAATAAATATGGTCTGAGTATTTTGTAACAACTAACTTTGACACCATTTAAACAACACCAGAGTTCCGGTAATCCGAACCCCGGCAATCCGAACGTCCGGTTAATCTGAAATACCTGATGGGGAAAAAGGTTACTCAGATAAAATTAAACCATTTAAAATGAAGCAATTTAATCTGTTAACACTTATATCTGTAGCAGGGTATCACTAATTGCCCAGTACTGCCAAGTATGCAGATAGATGTAGCAGTAAACTGTTGCTCGACACAGCGAGGTGTGATAGAATTGATTCTTACGTCCCGACTCTTTATCATCACTTTTCGGCGAACTACTTTTCGAAAATTCCAGTTCATCTCCAACAATGACCACGATCGCGTACAAAGTAGGCCTACAGACGGCGCTGTTTTATCATTTTTCGTTTTCATGTGTCAACGTGTGTGTCGTGTTTTATTTCTTATTACGAGTCCATAATGCATAGAACATCCTTGCAGGAACACTTGATGGTAATCAGGCAAAACGTGTAATGGACAAACCTATATGTGAACTGAGATAAGACACAGACTGGGACGGTAGTGTCGTCCTGTAATCCAGCTACTTGGAGGTCACGAATTGTGGATAGTTGTGAGCGATGGTCGGTGGGGGTTGTGTTCTCATGTGTGGATTAACGTCCGCACTATTGATTACTACGTTAATCCGCAAAGACCATCCTCATAATTAGACCAATTCGTAATTCAGAGGCCGTGGTTCGCACTCCATGTTAAACTTAAGGTTCCTTAGATAGATATGCCATTGACTGTTGGGTTATTAATTAACAGTTCTGTCTAAGGAACCTTTCATCCTTAGTCAAGACTACAAGATCGCGCCATAATCATCTTACACTCAATCCTCAATCATATTTGGCTTAAAATACCTACCTTGTGGTATGGTCGTCATTTCCATATCTAATCTAATCTTGTTGTTATATAGATTAATAGCCCGATTACAAATGGTGACTGAGACTATAATCGAACCTGCGACCTTCGATTTACGATTCATATTGCATGGATTTAATCGATCGATTGTCGGTAGAGTCGCAAGCAATGTAATAAATCTTCCTCACACCTGATTGGCGGCATCAATCACTTGGCCTGTCACGTGGTCTCGTCACGTGATCTAGTTGCGGGCTTCGCCCTCTTGCCACATCGGGGACAGGATTGGGTTGCGTATCAAGTTTTGGACTGATAGTCGAGAAGGTGGGGAATTATGAATAATGATAGCCCGTGTTGGATGATTATTACATTTGAATTTTAAGTATAACGTAATATGGGTCTGACGCTCAAGTATGTTTTTCTTCATTGTTAATGTTACATCGATAATTATACTAAAAATTATAAAGTAAACTAAAACAAACCCCCTTGAATTAAAAATAGATTACGATGATAATACAATTTAAGAAAATAAAACTAATTTTAATCTAAATGAGCTCATATAACACGGACAGAAATACATGTCTTCAAAAACTCATATGAAACAAACCAAGAAATGACTATTCCCTGGTCTAAGGACTACGTAGAAGATTCTGGATGGTAAAAAGTAAATATTATATTACAATCAAAAATTTGACTGTGACGGTAGCTTGTGTGTGTAACTACAATAATACTTACAAGCAATGGCCGGTGGATTAACGTCCGGACTATTGCATACTACGTTCATCCGCAAAGACCATTCAGCAAAACTGTGCTTCGGATCTCATGTTAAACTTTAGGTCCTTTAGATGCGATTGGTTGTTGTGCTATTACAGTCCTGTCTAAGGAACATGTCAGCCTTAGTCAGTAACAAGACTACAAGATCGCGCCACAATCATCGCACACATTTCTCATTCATACTTGGTATAAAATAAAACATATATACATATATATTACAATTACTTAGTTCCCACTGTGTTGGGGTGACGGCGTTTCATAATATATAAAGGACCACGAAATCTTACATGAAGTAAAAATATTGATTTTAAGGGTGAATTAGATTTTATAATTAAAATAAAAGTACAAGAAATTACTTATTTAACTTCAATTTTTTGGAATGGATATATCTTGTTGGCAATCTGAGCGACCAAAGTTAAAACAGTGACGTCGTTTGGTTTGTGACGTCATAGTTTGGTTATAAGAATAGTTGTTTAGATTAACAGTAAACATTTCCGTTAGACATTTCCATGATCCAACCTATTTCCCATAGGGGAATAAATACAAACATTTTAGTATAGATTTTTAAACTGGGTTTTCTTTAAAACATAATTATTTTTTATAATTACGATATTATTTTATGGAATAGGGGAAATATGTTGCTTGTCCTGTAATCTAGCTAATTGGAGGTCACGAATTGTGGATAGTTATGAGCGATGGTCGGTGGGTGTAGTGTTCTCTTGTGTGGAATAACGTCCACAATATTAAATACTACGTCCATCGGCAAAGACTACCTTCATAACTACATCAGTTCGTAATTCTGAGGCAGTGGTTCCGACTCCACGTGAAACTGTAGGTCCCTTAGATATGCCATTGACTGTTGGGTTATTAATTAACAGTTCTGTCTAAGGAACATGTCAGCCTTAGTCAGTAACAAGACTACAAGATCGCGCCACAATCATCTTACACTCATTTCTCATGGATACATTAGCTATGAGGACAAGGACGAGCTTGACGCAGACAAGTAGAATGAACTAAGTATTCCAAGAGAATATCCAGTGTAGAACGAAGCGTTATGAATACTTATGATCTCACACCGACTTGCCGGTCACACATTACACCACCTTGTTTACAGTCAACGATAAAAAATCCCATATACAGGGTGTTTCAGAATTCCCTACCAATACTCTAGGGCATTGTTCCTGGGTAAGAAACATATCTAAATATCATATTTAAATTGTCCGGAAGTCCTTAGTTACTCAAACAGCCTCCATTTTGTTTTTTTCTCTTATAATATTTTTTCTGAATAATGGTTAAACGTACGGAATTGAAACTTTGCACAAACATTTATGGCAAATAGACAAAGCTACAAAAAAATTATGACAATTTCTCAATTTCCTAAAACAAAATGGCGGCCATTAAAAATTTTGTTTCTCAAATAACTCGTGAACCGTTGATTTAAAAGGAAATTTACAAGAATAACTTTTTTTAGGTAATGTAATTACAAATCGATTGACACCAAATTGTTTCAAATTAGACAAATGTTAACTGAGATATGGTAGCTTTAGTGATAGGTGACCGCTAGAATTTTAATGACAGTAAGCAGGCGGAGACTGTTGCATTGTTGTGGCAGACTCAAGTCGCATGCCTTTACATGCACTGCAACTCAGCTCTAGCGGTCACCTATCACTAAAGCTACCATATCTCAGTTAATGTTTGTCTAATTTAAAACAACTTGGTGTCAATCGATTTATAATTACATTACCTAAAATAAGTTATTCTTGTAAATTTTCTTTTAAATCAACGGTTCACGAGTTATTCGAGAAACAAAACTTTAAATGGCCGCCATTTTGTTTTATGAATTTGAGAAATTGTCATAATTTTTTTGTAGCTTTGTTTATTTGCCATAAATGTTTGTGCAAAATTTCAATTCTGTGCGTTTAACCATTATTCAGAAAAAATACTATATGTGAAAAAAACAAAATGGAGGCCGTGTGAATTACTAAGGACTTCCGGACAATTTAAATATGATATTTAGATACGTTTCTTACCCAGGAACAATCCCCTAAAGTATTGGTAGGGAATTCTGAAACACCCTGTATAGTGGTGATTGTTGATGGTGACGTAGAGGACAATATAACTGCTTATTACATTCATTGACCATTTACTCATTTACTCATTGACCAACGCAAAAACTAACAAATGATTAATATTTTGTTACAGTATTACCTCCGCCATCTTGGATTTTAGCCCCATTAGAACAATGTTAATTGTGTGACACTCTTTAGTCGTAAAAATGAATGAGGTATCAAAAGGTTATTAGAGGAGTGGTTATCTAGTGAATTACATTTTCCTAATTCCAATTTTCTTGTTATGAAAAAGATAATACAAGATTCAAGTTTCAACCTAAGTGGAATACTTACTAACCTTTGAAATTAAAATATCATGAGAGTATTTTACTCTAAAAAAACAACAGCGGCACCCCCCTCCTCGCCACCCAACAGTTCCCTTCCTCGTGTGTTCGTGAGGTGACCAATCCATCATCTGCAGTGATTTATTAGTTGTTTATCATCGACTCCCCAAACCACTAGTAATCGGACAACCGAATCAATTCAACCGAGTGATCATTCGGTTGGTTTTCTTTTCCAATCGGGGTTTTCAGTCGAATGATCTAATTGAAACGCCTCATTAGAAGGCTATCCAGATGTTTCCACTCTTCACTCATACAGGAGTAGGCCTAGTTTCAATTGGATCTATCGATCCAGGCCCTAAGATTTAGGCTAATAATTCAAAGTAGGTTTTTTTATATCATCAAAAGCTTAATAACCAACCATTTGTCACTTCAGGGAAGGTTTTAATGGAAATTGAGAGGCATTGGTCAAAAAAATGTAGGAATAAACTGACACAAATTTTAAATAATGGATCGAAATCTTTTGATAACTAGCTTCAACCTTTTCAGACTATAACTGAATTCAGTCGAACAATGAATCTATTAATTCAATGATTGATGAATGAAAACAGTAAGTCGGTTTGAGGTTGACTATTTTCAATCTTTCCCGTTGGAAAACATTTAACCAAAACGATTATTGAGGAACAACCGATTCAATCGGTTGTTCATATCAGTACAAATCTCTGAATCTAAACTCAACTGGATCCCTCATACTGTATTGTGTACACTTTTTCACAGAAAACTAATTAAAATGAGTGTTTTTCTGATGTCTAGAATTTATAATTATGCCAGGCGAAGAACCAATTGAAACAATTTTTTTCATTGTTATAGAAATGTAATTTTTGTTTTTAAAATACATCTCACAAACTAGCTAAATCCACAAACCGACATCGTAACTTCAAGTTTGGAGTCCGTCACGCTTTCCACTGAAGCACTGACTCACCTAAAACAAAGTTTTTGGACAATTATTAATGTGATGATTTCTCTGCTTAGCAGCATGTAGGAAAACAGGATAGCAATAAAAATTAATAAAATATGCACAACAAAATTATGATGATTGGTAGATTTAAAAACTCATGAATTTTCATGCCAAACATATATAGGTTTGTGAATTGTATTGCACTTTAACAGTTGATTTTCCCACCGAAATATTTCGTTATAGTCCCATAAGAACAATGTTTAATTTGTAACAGCATTAATACAAGATAGTGGTAAAAAGATGATTGTAGTATCAAATTAAAAGTAATGTGATTATCTAGTGAATAATATGTTTCCATTTTTTTATGTCTATGATAAAAAAAATAATAAATGCAATTCCTTAGATAACCACTTACCTTTAAATTGACACCTTGAACATCTTTTGAGGACCATTGGCTATTAGGCTATTAATTAACAGTCCTGTCTAAGGAACGTATCAGCCTTCGTCAGTAACAAGACTACAAGATCGCGCCACAATCATCTTACACTCAATCATCATTCATACTTGGCTTAAAATACCTACCTTGCAGTATGGTCGCCATTCCAATGATCTGATCTAATCTAATCTGATCTAATCTAATCATTGATTAATGTCAGTAATGCTGCCAAAAAATGAATATTGTTCTTATGGAACTAAAATGCAAAATGATGGAGGTGGTACAGACCCTTAAAACATACCATTTCCCTTAAAAGACATATAACTGTCTGTCTTTTATAATAGACAAGATAAGGTATCAACCTAGACATATCAGATAGCAAAAGGAAAATATAAAAAAAATACAACAGATGATTTTTATTATTATTATTATAAAACGTAATTTTGTATAAACATTGTCATTTTTTATAATTCCGCCAACAAATAAACATTTTGGTATAATTTTAATCTTAAATTAATACACGAAAAATTCGTTTGAGTAATATTACAGTAATACAGTGACATTATCACTACCATTGAGTACTTAATATTTTATGCTTGCTTCTTTGGCTTGTGCTCAATTGGTTCAAATTAAAAAATGCTGTTTAAATCTTAAAAGGTAAATACAATGTTGGGATTCCAAAAAATAAATTTCCCCATAAGATTAACATGGGAACTTTGAAGGCTAAGGGTGGAGATTTTAGGGAAAATCTTCACAAAAAAGATTAGACTTTCCTATCGAGGTAAGCGAAATTCAGTAATACCAAATTTCAGCCTCCTATAATCTGGAAGTGATAAAGTATGATGAGTCAGGGCTTTGAATTTTATATATTAAGTTACTGCTAACTGCATCTCAAGAAAATACAAACTAAACATATTAAATTTCATCTTATAACTTTTTTTTAGAAAAATTACGAATCAAAGTTGGTATAATTTTGCTTTAATTAAACGAAATCAATCATAAAATCCCGAAAATTTTTGGAAAAAAGGTTCTGTCTCGTATAGCCTACTTAGTTTTGGTATAATTTTAAAGGTTGTCGTTTTGAAATTAATACACGAAATGTATCAAAGGTTTATATTGATAACAGTAATTAATTCATGACATTCGTAATCACTCCCCACTTGGTTACACATCAGCAACCTCATTTGAATTGGTAATGAGAGGTTGGCACAACACCGACATTGAAATGTTTGCTTCTTGGAAAGTTGAATTTAATTAAAATAATGTATCGTCTTATAAAATAAATAAATTTAATGTTTGCTCTCTATAAAGTAATAGTTCAGTGGAACCTCAATTAAACGAATTTCAAGGAACTAAGAAGGATATACGTTATACAGGGGTATTCTTAAAAACGAGATTCGTTAAATCGAGGTTGAACTTTACCGAAATTCGTAATATAAGGGTTAGTCATAACCTCCAAATAAAGAATATTGAACGCGTCAAACCTCTATTTAAAGTATATTTTTTAGACACATGTTATTTTTGGTATACTGTATGTTTTACTGCAGATTGGCTTAGCCAGCCATTGCCTGCTCGAAAACCATCATGTCCCAATTGCTCGGCCAATTATTGAGCTTTTTACTGAAATACAGGTACCGAAACGGATACATTTTGGTCATAGTATTTTTTGTTTCATTTTTGTTTCATCCATAACATTACAGCACTTTCAATATCCTGTATTCGGGTCGTTTAGCTTTTTATAGTCTGACCAATAAGTCCACCTTCGTCTTCATATTTCTATTTATTTTACACTATTGTTAGCCAGTTTTGAGCGTTATTAGAATTTTTCTAAGTTTTATAGAACGTGTGATCCATAAACATTGATTATAAGGAAATAAATAACTACCCGTGCAATGGAATTCAATATGTTTGTCTACATAGGTCTTTGGTTTTAACCTTTTTTACTAACACTATATTAAAAAGTTATCTTAAGTGAAACCAAATTTTACTAATAATATACAATTTCAAATTTAATGTAATTTATCTCATTTAAGATTAATTCTAAATAATTTAGTTGAGTATTTATTTTTCTTTGTATGTATTTGTTTTGTTTACTTAATTTTATTTAAGATAAATATTTACTAATAGTAGTAAGTATCTCGCTCAGTAATACAGCCATCCAGATCGTAAAAGTAAAATAATTGACCTCGTTTCGGTTATGTAACAACTGACGTCAATTTATCACAGAGTATGTTGAGTGGATGATACAGCTTTAGTGACCGAAGTGCCTGAAACAGATGTTACAGCTGAAGACAACTACTGACACTCACTGACTCACTACCGGCACTGATCAGACGCACGGAGGGGCGAGTACCGGAAGAAGATCTGGCGTGAGTCCAAGTGACCCGAGGCTAGTGGCTGGCAGCCAGTGAGTGAGATGCTCACTCACTGGGGAGGACTTCATGCACGCGAGCATACGATCGTGCGTGAACCCCTAAATAGTAATATTATTAGGATTAAGGTGTTTTAGCGAATTTCCCATAGGGAAGAAGCTATTACCGTAGGTCTCATGGTAAGACTTAAGCCCGGGACCATTTTATTTTTTCTTCTTTAGGTGCCTAGAGACCAAAAACAATAGTCGTTAAAATTTATATATACAAGGTGTTCATTAAAGTTGGGGACAAGCTTCGAGGAGTGATAGTACTCATCAAAATAAACAAATAATTTTCTATAAACATATGTCCAAAAATCATTCGTTTAGCCGCTAGCCGCCATTTTGTATTTTATACAAAAAACTTTATATATAAAGAACTATTTAAGATACAGAAACCAAACTTTGCACACATATTTATTGGCCAAAGAGAAAAATATTCTCAAAGTATCATTAAGTTTGCTTTTATATTTTCAAAATGGCGGCGGTTCTTAAAGTTAATGGTATTTTGTTATTTAAATTACAATATTTTTAACCGCCGTCATTTTTAAAATATAAAAGCAAACTTAATGATAATTTGGGAATATTTTTTTCATTAGCCATAAAATATGTGTGCGAAGTTTGGTTTCTGTATCTTAAATAATTATTTATATATAACGTTTTTTGTATAAAATACAAAATGGCGGCTAGCGGCTAAACGAAGAATTTTTCGACATATGTTTATAGGAAATTTTTTGTTTATTTTGATAAGTACTATCACCCCTCGAAGTTTGTCCCCGACTTTAATGAACACCCTGTATATATATATATGTGTCTGTGAACACGATAACTCTCATAAAAATGGTCCGATCGAGACCAAATTTGGTAGAGACGTGTATTCCTACAAATGCTCGGACGAGTTCGTAAACCAGACATATCGGTCAATGGGAACGGGTAGTTTGGGGGGGTTTTGTACCCCAAAATGGGGGTTTTTGCGTTTTTCACATGTAATTATTAAAATTTTCTAATTTTATATTTCACCATTGGAATCAGCTTAAAAAACTACACAATTAAGTTCCTTAAAGTTTTTCTCTATCTCCAACGGTTACCGAGATATAAAAAAATCTAAACACAGTACGTTGTATTGTGGGGCTCCAATGTTAATCTTATGGAGGATAGGGAAAAATTAATATTTCTTATATTAATCAATATTTTTGGATAAAACTTTATATTTAGCTTCATGTGGTTGAGATCTATCCATTTATGCTTAAAAATCATAGTTTATTGTTTATCATGGCAGCAAACCTGCATACTCTTTTCCCATATTAATCATATAGGGAATAGGCAAACTCCTTTATTTATGGACAGATGTTGATGAAAGTTGGTATAAATGTTAAGATAAAAATTATTTATGGTAGAAATGTTTACTTTCAGTGTTCCTCACAGCAGCTAACCTGCACACTCTTTCCCATGATGATCTAATGGAGAATAGGCAAATAATTCTCATGTTTATGGACAGTTTTTATAAAGCTTGTCATATATTATTATTATTATTTTATTGATTTGGAAATTCGCTGAGTACGCAGGTCTGCTGCGACGGGGGTATTTGAATATTATAGCTATTGAATATAGTCTCTTAATTTGCTGAGGCTATTTAATTGTTATTGTAGAGTTTATAAATTATTGTAATTATTTGTGTCCATGGTATTTCATGTATTACTAGCGTTACTCGTCGCAGGTTGCTGCAATGTACAACAGTGTGATGTATAAAACAGATAAATTAGGTTAAAATTCGCTGGTAAATATGAAATGGTGGCGAAATAATGGTCTTTAGGAATTTAATACAAATTATGTATAAGAAATAAATGTACTCATGTGGGACTTGATACACTTAATACGGATTTAGCCAATAAAAATAATCGTAAATATATTTTATTTATTTTCTCCACCTTCTTGATTTCTTTAGGTTAGCAACAATGTATTAACAGAAGGAAACCGTGGAAGAATAACGAGAAAATGCTTCCAATGATGGATGATGGATGAGAACATGTTACCTAGTCATAAATAACATATAATGGGATTATATGAATTTTTAATTGTCCGTGACGAATCAACTAAGCCTTATTACCTTCCTGGAATGGCGGCCTGCCTAGATTGGTATTTTAAGCCAAGTATGAATGGTTACTGACAAAGGCTGGCATGTTCCTTAGACAGGGCTGTTAATTAATTAATATCCAAACAGCCAAACACATCTAAAGGACCTACAGTTTAACGTGGGATCGATCCATCAAAATGAATGAATTAATAAACCTATTCAATACTTTTCAGCACTCCAAAATTAAAATTCAAGCCATCAATCGAGGAAATTAAACGTCTTTTCGGGACATCGTAGCGTGTTTAATGAATCCCGAAATTGCCCTAAAAAGTTTAGCATGTGATATCACTTGACAAGCACATGACACTAAACGGCGGATTAATCAAATCAAACTGCCAATCAACTCGACGCTGTCAGTAAGCGAATCCGATTGCGGGAAAGGGGAGAGCTTCGATTCAATTTTGACACTAAAATATAGTAAACTTTGATTCGCAATAACCACTCTATGGTCGTCTTAGCTGATTGGGTAGAGCACAAGCCTTGTACCCAACAGACACGGGTTCGTTTCCCGTTTATGACAAAATAAAATTTGAATCTCATACTGTCTTCATTCTTATATCGGTTACATAAGTAGTCGAGAGGTCGATAAATCACGCCAGAGATTCTGGTGCGTTGCGACATTTTCTAGTTTTCGCGAAACGGTAATGAAGTTTGAAGTTGATGAACGCGATGAATGTTTGCATCCAGCGTGAACCGGAATAAACTCAACTGTCTGTTTCTTTCCTCCATGGTTCCAAGTAAAGTAATCTGTATTCAATTAAAATGATTCATAATGGTTTGTAATTCGTAATTAAGTAGTTTCTAAAGTTGTTCTATTGTATTGAGGATACTTTTTACAAATGCAGTGGTTCAGACTCCACGTTAAACTGTAGGTTACACACCAGTAGGTTACCCAGTCCTACGTAAACGACAAGAGCCACGCGTTCCGGGCGACCAAATACTTCAGTGTCATCATGCTCTCAAAAGATGAAAGACGTAAGTTGTTGACGCTGGATAGTTCGGCGTTTTCATACGCATACTTAAAAAGAAAAGTGACCGAACAATTTGCTAAGAACATAACATAAACCGAAAAGCTATATTATGGTGAATTCCATCATTCTATACTGATTTTTAAATTGTCCATGACGAATCAACTATGCCTTATTACCTTTCTGGTGACCTACCCAGAATGGTATTTTAAACCAAGTATGAATGAGAAATGAGGGTAAGTTGATTGTTACGTGATCTTGTAGTCTTGTTACTTACAAAGGCTGGCATGCTCCTTAGACAGGGCTGTTAATTAGTTTTGCCAAACAGCTAATCTAGGGGACCTACAGTTTAACGTGGGATCGATCCATCGGCCATCGATCATAATGAATGAAAATTAATTAATAAACCTATTCAATACTTTTTAGCACCTCAAAAATTAAAATTGAAGCTATCAATTGTGAAAATTAAATTTTCATCACATAGAAAATTGTAGCAGTACCCAGAAATATTTCGCAATTACACACGAATGACAGTTAAAACATTTGACTATGTGATAATTGCGTTCAGACACAGTTTCACTTTGAAATCTTTCATCGGCGGTCGTTAGGATCTCCCGGATCGCTCACGTAGGACGCTCCACCAAGACACTCCACCACGACGCTCCACCACGACGCGATCCCACGACGCTCCACCACGACGCGATCCCCGAGTCTCCACCACGACGCTCCACCACGACGCGATCCCACGACGCTCCACCACGACGCGATCCCACGACGCTCCACCACGACGCGATCCCACGACGCTCCACCACGACACGATCCCACGACACTCCACCACGACGCGATCCCACGACACTCCACCACAACGCGATCCCACGACGCTCCACCACGACGCGATCCCACGACGCTCCACCACGACGCGATCCCACGACACTCCACCACGACGCGATCCCACGACGCTCCACCACGACGCTCCACCACGACGCTCCACCACGACGCTCCACCGCGACGCGATCCCACGACGCTCCACCACGACGCGATCCCACGACGCTCCACCACGACGCGATCCCACGACACTCCACCACGACGCGATCTCACGACGCTCCACCACGACGCTCCACCACGACGCTCCACCACGACGCTCCACCACGACGCTCCACCACGACGCGATCCCACGACACTCCACCACGACGCGATCTCACGACACTCCACCACGACGCTCCACCACGACGCTCCACCACGACGCTCCACCACGACGCTCCACCACGACGCTCCACTACGACGCGATCCCACGACACTTCACCACGACGCTCCACTACGACGCGATCCCACGACACTTCACCACGACGCTCCACTACGACGCGATCCCACGACACTTCACCACGACGCTCCACTACGACGCGATCCCACGACGCTCCACCACGACGCGATCCCACGACGCTCCACCACGACGCGATCCCACGACGCTCCACCACGACGCGATCCCACGACACTTCACCACGACGCTCCACTACGAAGCTCCACCACGACGCTCCACCACGACGTTCCACCATGATGCTCCACCATGACGCTCCACCACGACGCTCCACCACGACGCTCCACCACGACGCTCCACCACGACGCGATCCCACGACACTCCACCATGACGCGATCCCACGACACTCCACCACGATGCGATCCCACGACATTCCACCATGACGCTCCACCACGACGCTCCACCACGACGCTCCACCACGACGCTCCACCACGACGCTCCACTACGACGCTCCACCATGATGCTCCACCATGACGCTCCACCACGACGCTCCACCACGACGCTCCACCACGACGCGATCCCACGACGGTCGCACGACCAAAGGCAAACTGATTTGAATTCTCAAATTACGCTGGGATCGCGTCGCTCATATCGCCCAGATCACGTAGCTCCTGTCTTCCACGTAGCACCGGGCCTAAGATACAGAATGTCATTGACTGTTGGGCTATTAATTAACAGTTCTCTCTAATAAACAATATGTCACCCTCAGTCACAAACAATACTACAAGATCGCGCCACAATTCTAAACTCATTTCTCGTTCATACTTGGCTTAAAATACCTACCTGGTTAGGTTGCCATTTCAGTTAAAAGTATAAAGCATAAATTACATACTTTATGGACTGTTATAGTATTCCCTTTCGTTCTACAGTAAAATTATTTATTCAAAGTTTGATCATTTATGTATCTTCAAAGTTAAAAAATCTTGAATCTTGAAATCTCTAAGATAAAACAGAGCCAAATCTTTAATCTTTAAGAGAATTTGATTAAAGGTATGGTCATGAAAGTAGAACACAAATTTATGATCGTAAATTTAACTCCATGACGAAACCGTCTCGAATAGTAAAATCTGAATATTAGCGCGGGAAAAGATCGATGGACTAGAATGAATAATCAGCGAATAAACCTGTTATGCTGCAACATTACTATCGGGTCATTTGCATGACAAATCGTTACGGCAAATTAAATCTTTATGGGGAAAATCAATTCTGTCAAGTTGGCAGCGCGCCTCGCGTCCAATGGCACATAAACCTTGACGTCGCAGGCCTACCACACTTACGTCGCTAATACCCCTGCGTCCGACTGTTTATTACCCTTCATTACAGGTTGATTTGTGTTTGAAGTCGCTTTGATCTTTACGATAATGGCTGCAGAGCACGTACATTTTGTTTGGATACGCAGTCAGACAGGCGCTCGGCACACGAACCTCTACACACAGGACTAGTTATCACGATAAATAGCCTACTGTCAGTAGTAAAGTTCTCAAAGTGTCAGATAGCATTTTAAAATTGTTCACATTGGATTAGTTTGTTCCATTTTGTGTCATCCGATTTTCCCCTATTACCTAGTTCTTTTCTCCGTTTATCCATCTGGGTATATTATATTGGAAAGAACCCAAATATTAGATGAAACGTAAACACGAAAAACATTACTCATTTAACACGCATTTTAAAAGAGTAATAAACGTATAAACGAAAATGACGACGCTAAGCGTCCTTCCCAAAGCCGTTACCGTTCTGGAAAACGTTTGTGGTGTACCTCAAGGATCAGTGTTAGGTTCGGTGATTTTCTTTTGCCTGGTACGACGCTAACATGTAACTGTATGTTATTACGAGTATACTCTTAATAACACGTAATAACTGTAATACTGATTATTAATTTAATTGTGTTGGTACAATCTGCAACTATTAATTACGGTAACTGTATCAAGTTGTGATTATTAGAATCATAATAAATCTATGTTTCATTTTGAACATCTTTAATAAAATAAAGTTTGTCATAATTTAAAGAGTGCGGTAGGTTCTTTGATTAATGGTTTTCCAAGTATCTCACAGGTCCATGTGTGGGATATTATTATCAAACTCAGTTAAAGGTGATTATTGTAAAAGGTGAACAGTTCTGATTAGCAAATAGAGTTCAGCATGCCGTAGAATTGCAATTTTTCGAGACCCTTTGCATAAACAACTGAGCCACCCATTCGCAAAAATAAAGTGGTGTTATTCGTTCCTCTTATGTAATTTATATACATCAAACCTTAGGTTACCCAGGGGTAAGGAAAGGGATTTCTCGAAACCTCGTTAAGGGGTTGGGAATGACTCGTAAAATACATAACAGATTACCACTAATGAGATGAAAAAAATACTTCCTCAGCAACACTTTTCACTTCCTTGTCCTCGAAGATCTTCAATTTATTTCCCTAATTTATCTACCTAGAATTGGTAATAGTGTTTTAGATAGTCTATTATAATTTTTTTACTAGATTTTTTGTTTTAGACATAAGTGAGTTGTCAACACCTTCCAATCCTGAACCAAACTTAACGTCAAGATATCAAAACATCTTTTTACGACAATTGGGTTCATACTACTGTGTATAGTAATGCTGTAATAAAGAGTTAATAATAATGCTGTCACAAAATTAATTTTATCCTTAAGGGACTAAAATCCAAGACGGTGGTGGAACTATACTCTTAAAGGGGCTTTAATAAGGCAATTTAATAGAATTGTTCAAGGGTAGTTTTAGAACTAGATGACTTCATCCTGGAAAATAAGTAAGACTTGAAGACGAAGAAAATTACTATATTTACTTCTGGGTCTTCAATTCGCAATCAAGCAGAACTGGAAAATCAAGTATGATTAAACTATTATTATGCCCTTATTATTGTAGGTTTAAAATTCTCTACCATCGTGGATTTGAATCAAAATCGCATTTCCTAGCATTGTATTTAAATGTGCTAGCGGATTACCGCCACATCACACGTACAAGGGCTGTGATTACTCGCAGCAAGATCATAACATCAGTGCAATTTTATCGTCTTGCCCTGACCTTTGACAATATACGGGGTGTCGGTGCATCAAAGCAAACCATTATCGCCACTGCGTATCTGCTCTTGCGGCTACCGCTCGGAGTAATAAAGCCATGATACATGCCGCGATCATAGCCATAGAGAAATGCAGATCGTAGATACGCCTGGATGATGTGTTACGATCATAACAGTTTATTTTATGGCTAGAAAGGCCAGCCGTTTCACTCCCCATTACTTTATCACGTCCTTCCCAAAGCTGTTACCGTACTGGAAATCGTTCGTGGTGTACCTCAAGGATCAGTGTTCGGTTCGATGATTTTCTTTTGTTTAACGACATTTTTTGTTTTGCGTAGTTTTCTTTTCATAAGACCGAAATTGCCAATAATCCGGTATGTAAGTTTAAGTTTTATGTCAATAACTCAGTAGCAAAGCTTCTGACACTTTCTAATGTCTATTTAATACGCCAGCTTCGTTGCAATTTCTCTTGATGTAATGCAAAACAGTAGCACACTGTATATCCATACAAACCATAATACGAACTTTTTTATATCTTCGTAGAATGGCTCCAAATTTTATACTTTGATCTTTTAAAAGTTTGTTAAAGTTTATTTTGTAAAGCGGGAAGGCTTTTTTGATATTAGTTTTTAGTTGATTTCAGTTTCCTACGCTATCATGAAATATTAATTTTTAAGTAGGCTTTTATAAGGTGATAAATTATAATAAATATGGACATAATGTAAAATACTTATTCAAGAATTACGTTACATATGGTTACAGTATTTTCTTTAGTTTTCTTTAGATGCCCCCTTAAAATACCTACGTGGCTAAGTCTTTATTTCAGAAAGGTAAAGAGGTGTTCATTTTGAAATACAAATTGTTTTTGTATAATGAGTAATCTGGTATTTTAAACTCGTTATGTTCATCTGTCACTACGAAGTCTCGCAGAGATCAATTAGTTGACAAGAGGGTTTATTGGTCGTCAACAGATTAAGACACCCTGTGATGAACTTGTAGTACATCAAAGGGTCGTTGTGTAGTTTAACACCAGCTCGTGCAAATTGCGCTCCATTAACGTTAATTACCGCAGTATCGGGGCAATATGCGCTCGCTGGTGAGGAGGGTTGGTGAGGGGAGGGGGCGTACTCGCAATTACCCCCCCACCCCACGATCACATCTTCCCACGTGGAAGCTGTTAAATCTAGCTTATCATTCCCATCTTGCCCGTTTATTACTGTCGGGTTATTAACTCTTTAACGATTTCCTGTCGTTTTATTGCCTCAAAATTACTCGGACACAATTGTTGCCATTAGTGTTTGTTTTATTGGTATGTAGTTCCGTTTTCCGTAAGGGATGAGGAACTTAAACAGTATAAACTGTGTACATTAAGTTGATTTTTCGGCGTCAACCGCATCGTCATGTTGTTAGTACTGCCAAACGTTTCGCTCTTGCTGTGCAGTGGCATCCTCAGTGGCTCGGCTGAGTTCGGCCTAGTTGTTATGGGAGTAAAATCCAAAATGTAGTAGGTATTTTAGAGTCTTAAGTGCCTATTTTCAAATATAAATAAATAAATTTATATGTGTTATAACTATAAAATATCAGTTATGAATATTCTCCAGATGTCTTGCAATAGGACGTTTTACACATTTCAAACTTTAATAGCGGTCAAGTGTGAAGTCAAATGTAAGTGTTGTTATCTTACAAAAAATCGGAATTTAAAAATACAAATCAAAATAAATTAAACGAAGACCCCCTTATTTATGTTTTTAGTTTAGCCCCTCGTTCAAGAAGTGTTAAAATGCTTTCTCCAATACTCACTCGATACCTATAAAAATATAGTTAGGCTGCTTAATTAAATGCCAGTGATTAGCAGAGAACAACACAAAATTTAATTTGTCATATTATTTTAAATTAAACTGTACTTTGGGATACATAATGGTTTTACATCGACAAGGATATATTATCGTCAAACCAGATTTAACAGCAACAATCCTTTCTGTCTACCGGTACACAATCATATATTGATGGGATATGTCGATCGGTTATCGATATCCTATCATTCGATACAATTGTACCGGATGATTTGATTGTAGTCAGTACAGACAACCTGACGATTGAGTGTATTAATCACGGATATATTCATAAGAGGATTATAGGCTAGAAAAGTTATATCTCAAACTGTATGGGCATTTTTATTGGATAATATTGGGGAGCCTATGTTATTGTTTGATGACATAAGAACTGTATAGTAGCTTACGCCAAATTACGAAAACGGAATGTCTAAGTTGGAATAATTGCTTACCATTCTTGTTATGTATTAGTTAATTTAAGAAATGGCGACCTAACGAGGTAGGTATTTTAAGCCGAGTATGAATGATAAATAAGTGTAAGATGATTAAGGCGCGATCTTGTAGTCTTGTTACTGACTAAGGCTGACATGATCCTTAGACAGAACTAATTAATGGAATATCTAAGGGACCTACAGAACTGGAACTATAGCATTAGGAACTGGTCTAATTATGAGGATGGTTTTTGCAGATTAACGTAGTATTCAATAGCGGACGTTGATCCAACTGTGTAGTGAAGTACAATGATAAAATATTTCAATGGATAAGATTAAAGAAGCGATTCTTCAAGTCACAACTAAGAAGAGGTTAGATTAGATTAGATAAGATCATTGAAATGGCAACCATACTATAATGTAGGTATTTTAAGCCAAGTATGAATCAGGATTGAGTGTAGGATGATTGTTGCGCGATATTGTAGTCTTGTTACTGACTAAGGCTGACATGTTCCTTAAGACAGGAGTGTTAATTAATAGCCCAACAGCCGATGGCAACTAATGGACCTACAGTTTAACGTGAAAACTGAACCACGGCCCCAGAATTACGGATTGGTCTAGTTATGAGGATGGTCTTTGCGGATTAACGTAATATTCAATAATGCGGACGTTAATCTACACGAGAGAACACTACACTCACCGACCATCTCTCACAACTATCCACAATTCGTGACCTCCAAATAGCTGGATTACAGGACGTCGCCCAGTCATGGTTTTATCAAAGGTCGAATGGTTTTACGAAACTGATATTTATATGCTATCTCAGACCGCTTGCTGACTCTGCAGCACTTTGTTTTAGAAAAAGAACCATACCATATCGATTGGATAGTTTGAAGCTCTGTGTCAAAAACGAACAACGTAAAAAAAATTTTAAGACAGTTAAAATTTCCAATTTGGCAATACGGTATTTCAATATCCTCTCAAAGGCTTGGGTTGCAAGGGATAAATGGATTTTGCAAAATGGAGACTATATTTTTACGATTGTTAAATGATTTTTCAGGTTTTATAGTTTTTACATGTCACAACATCTCTCACGAAATATAGCACAAAGTTCATGTTTGATTTTTGTACTTATTACCAAATTTATACTGTGTTTCAGAAATTGGATAAATCTTTAGTAGGACGATGGCGTGTTCTTCAATCCTGCTATTGAGAGGCTACAAATTGTGGATTCAGCCGGTGGATGGATTCCCTGGTGTGGATTAACGTCCACACTATTGAATACTACGTTCATCCGTAAAGACCATCCTCATAATTTGACCAGTTCGTTATTCAGAGACAAAATTTTTGTTAGAATCCCACGTTAAACTTACTCATTTCTCGTTCATACTTGGCTTAACATAGTAAGGAGGTTTGTAAAGGTCGCCATTTCAAGCAAGAGTAAGTATGAGGAACATTCTTTTCCAATAGTTAAATTTAAAGAGTTTCAAAAATATTATACTTGATCTCAAGTAACACTTTGCAGTGAAAATAGCTGATTCATAATTTTTATCAACATGGATACAAAGTTATGACTTGAAACATAGACAGTTAAACCACTTGTTGAATCAGCTGGCATTCCGGCGTCCACAGTCCAGAGATAACAGCTGATTAACGGCCTACGGACAGATAACAGCTGTCAGAGCGGCGTGTTACCAATGGAGATGTACTAATGGGCGTTGGCAAGAAGCCAACTCGCTGCCACTCGTGCACACTCGTCAACCTTCGGCAACGCTCGGCACACCTCGGGTATGTTCGGCCGTCGGCGTCAATAGCTGCGGCTCCAGCACGGATCCTTGATGCACGCCGCGTGGCTCCACGCCGCCCGACTAAACAAAAGAACGCTTTTTGCCAGACGAAATCTAATTACCATACCGTTGTTTTGTCTCCCAGCTATTCGACTTCTCCGGAACAATGTTCTTTGACCACTCTCGCTTCTGTTCTTTTATTCAGTATAATTAACTGTTTTTGTTTCAAGGCGTAGCTAGAGCTAGCCAACATTCTACCCTGGGTGGGCTAAGAGCCAAGAGAATAAACTGAGAAGTAAATGAAGAAAGATTGATGGGTAGATATTTGGGAAGTGAAATGCATGGATATTTTTACTTTCTAGGATGGTTCGTTCCAAGATAATGACTCAACAATGGCGGTTATGTATGAAAATCTGAAATTTCTCGACTCTCGAGATGAGTAAAATATTACGAGAAGCTCCGTTGCTAACAAATAATCCTAATCATGGGGCATGCTTATTTCTTCTAAGGAATCAATCCATAAAAATACAATGAGGTTAATGTTGATAGTAAATTATGAATTACAGACAAATGTAAAAGGTTATGAAGCTGTCATTTAAGAAACCAACGGTTTTAGCTAAATTACTGGGATGGTGACGTCACTGGCGTCGTCCTGTAATCCAGCTACTTGGAGATCACGAATTGTGGATAGTTGTCAGCGATGGTCGGTGGGTGTAGTGTTCTCGTGTGTGAATTAACGTCCGCACTATTGAATATTACGTTAATCCGCAAAGACCATCCTCATAATTAGACCAATTCGTAATTCAGAGACCATGGTTCGGATTCCACGTTAAACTGTAGGTCCATTAGTTGCCATCGGCTGTTGGGCTATTAATTAACAGGAACATGTCAGCCTTAGTCAGTAACAAGACTACAAGATCGCGCCACAATCATCTTACACCCAATCCTCATTCGTACTTCGCTTAAAATACCTACCTTGTAGCATGGTTGCCATCTCTTGAAATAAAATGAAATACTTTATTTGCCTTTAAGCCACAAAAAGCCTAGCAATTGACATAGTCAGAAAACATCATGCATTATATTAAATACAATGATTGTCCATACAAACACCATGCTTTAGACAAACGATACCAATAAATAAGATTTATGTACCCTATATGTTGAAATATCTGTAACGGTAGTAATAAAATTATAAAATCACAGTAAGCAAAAACTAGGTTGAAAATACATGCAGGAAAAATTCTAAATACATACATGCAAAAAAGTAAAAGAAAGCACAGCACCCAATCACCTTATTTACGTAGTTTAGGCCTTAAACTACGCGCATAAAACAACTCCAAAAGAACAATAATCTAATCTAATTATTTTCCCAATAGTCATTATATTCTAGAATACTTTAAACCTCCTCTAAGCTTGAAAAACAAGGCCTTTTTTATGGAGTAGCTTGATTATTAGTAAAGTGCGAGGACGGAATAAAAATTATAACCGATAAGCAATCTACTGCAATCTATCCAGAACCAGTTAAGTTACTGGACCTTATTCATCGAGAAGTATATATGTTTTAGATTATGATTCAGACAATTAATTGGTTCAGTATAAATATGATAATTAACAAAACTATTCCAAACGTTTATTATTAGCTCTGTAACCATGGTTTTTAAAACATAAATTTCAATTTAAATACGAGTGAAAAAAATTTTTGATGACAATTTATTTCCGTAGAAAAATGAAGAAACATCTGCAGGTTCTAATAAATTGTCATTTCCAAAATCACTTAAACAACCGAACAGGAGCAGGAAGATTATCAAGTTGAATTTCAGCTTCAATAACACGAAACAATGGAGATTTGGAAAGGAAGTAACGAAATGTTAAAAGCAGTTGGTAAGTTCAGTTTCATTTCAATACCATCGAATGTTTATACTGTATTACACATTGTTCTCCGTGTAAATTGTACTTTCCTCTCTAATCTGGGATTGTTATACTGTATACAAGGCTATAGTGTAATTTATATTAAGTTCACAACGTGATAAATACATGAAATCTATTATAGAAAATTATAGAGCTTTAATGATTTTTAATGTCAACTTTTTTCGTGAGTTTATTCATTTGTTCTATATTTGTTTAATTTTAACGTTTCAGAAGGGAACGGTCAAATCCTGTAACATTTTACTTTGCTTAAAGTTAATTCCTTATAAAAAATAAACGAATAAACGATAGCAAAATTGAAACTTGTACATTTCATGT
The DNA here is from genome assembly GCA_023375725.1 of Nephotettix cincticeps. NCBI lineage: Eukaryota > Metazoa > Arthropoda > Insecta > Hemiptera > Cicadellidae > Nephotettix > Nephotettix cincticeps. The sequence continues at coordinate 57,683,068 of CM041790.1, forward strand.
AAATCGATTTGTTTTTCACTTAACCCAAGAGAGAGTTCTGAGGGAATTACACTCCAAATCACCAACGATAAAAACCACGTTAGCGAGAGCGATAAAAACTTAGAATTATTATTAGGTCTGAAAGTTCAAGTCATTGTTTATGAAACTCTCTAGATGAACCCCATACAAAACCAAGTTTATCATGGTAAGGGTTAAATTTTTAAATTTTTTCCTAAACTCCTCCTTTGATCGCTCTGAAAATGGCAAAATAGCTACTCTTTGCGAATCGTTCATGTATTACAATTAAAGTTTGCAATTTAAAAATAAGTTCTATTCTATACGAATACGTATTGTACACTTTTGTTGTTGTTTTCCAATTCAACATACAAGTCGAACCATGAAACCCAAACTATTAGGCATCTTGTTTATTTATAAGCCTCCTGAATTGGTGGATATATTAAATAACAGGTTACTAACCCTATACTCCGTCAATCCAATTCTTTCACATGTCAACAATTGTTGTTGACAGGAAAGTTGTTGTTGTCAACAAAAATTGTTGACAGGAAAGAATTGGATTGACGGAGTATAAGGTTAGTAACCTATTATTTAATATTAGGTATCAATTGTACAGAGGAAGTTTAAATAGAGATTAGATTAAATTAGATTATTGAAATGGCGACCAAGGTAGGTATTTTAAGCCAAATATGAATGAGGATTGAGTGTAAGATGATTGTGGCACAATCTTGTAGTCTTGTCACTGACCCAGGCTGGCATGTTCCTTAGACAGGACTGTTAATTAACTGTTTTTGTCCCTCCTATTTGTTTTATTTAGCATCCACCCAGAAGCGTAGTCATTGTACGGCCTATTCTTCTTTAAAGGAAAACTCACACTCCATTAAATTCCAATGCTATTAGACATTTTCAAAATCCACAAACGAGTACGGCAGACACCGGAACATTAGCCAACCCATCCGTAGCCTCATTCTACCTAATAGTGTGCGAAGTTGTTAGGTCTGTTCAATGATATGTGATTCCTTGATCACTAGCATATTTCTGCGCCTGCCAGACCAAGGATAATCATGGTTTTGACATAGTTCCGCTAGATTTATGATATACTCGTGGCTAAATTTTCGATATCTTAGCTCTCATCTCGATGAGGATCGTCAGTGTGCAGGAATAACAAATTCACTTAACATTGGTTCTTCAACACATTAAGGCAGTGCAAGCGAAAAAATCGGCTTTATTAAAAACCATAATTTTATTTGTTTATTTTATTGTATCATAAGTGTGCTTTAGCATAGTTTTTAAGTATTTAGTGAAACCTTTTCGAGTTACAAGATGAATATTTCGCAAACTTGGTGGTTTTCGTGCAAGGAGTGTGGGAAAACTACTTATGCTTCTTATTCTTTTCAACTAGCAAACTCTTACATCACTCCGAAGTTGTATTTAGCTAACTTTGATCAGTTCGCCTGCTTAATACACAATTTACGACGATTAAAAGTTGTCAATAATCCATTTGTGATGGCTCCGTATTACAAACTACTAGTATTAAATAGACTTTTTTGTATTGGGACAAACATTGGCCATTGACTTTGTATACAAGCCATTCATAGTAGAGGAATTGGAATTTGCCATATCACGGTATTACAGACCATTTTTTGTAATGTACTCTCCATGCCATCGGTGATGAAATTATTGTGAAACCTTTTCGAGTTACAAGATGATTATTTCGCAAACTTGGTGGTTTTCGTGCAAGGAGTGTGGGAAAACTACTTATGCTTCTTATTCTCTTCAACTAGCAAACTCTTACATCACTCCGAAGTTGTATTTAGCTAACTTTGATCAGTTCGCCTGCTTAATACACAATTTACGACGATTAAAAGTTGTCAATAATCCATTTGTGATGGCTCCGTATTACAAACTACTAGTATTACATAACATTTTAGTATGGACAACATTGGCCATGACCTTGTATTACAAGCCATTATAGTGAGGAATTGGCATTTGCCATATCACTGTATTACAGACCATTTTTGTAAGTACTCTCCATGCCATCGGTGATGAAATTATAGTGAGGACACCCCAATAATGATTGCCAATATTGCAAGCCACTTTAATTATGCTATTGTTCATTATCCTATATTAAACACAATTTTCAAAAGTGTATGCCGTTTGAATAGGCCCTGTATTACACGCCACCTTATTGAGGTGATATAGTATATTTTACTATATTATACATCACTGTGGTGAAAGTATGCCCATTGCTGATACCCCTGCATTACAGGCAACCGTATTTGAGGACATGCCATGCATTTTCCTATATTACACTGCACTGTAGTGAGAGTACGCCATTGTCTATACCCCTGTATTACAGGCAACAATATTGAGGACATGTCATAAATTTTCCTATATTACACTGCACGTTAGTGACAGTCCGTCATTGCCGATACCCCTGTATTACAAGCAACCATATTGAGGACGTGTCATGAATTTTCCTATATTACACTGCACGTTAGTGACAGTCCGTCATTGCCGATACCCCTGTATTACAAGCAACCATATTGAGGACGTGTCATGAATTTTCCTATATTACACTTCACTGTAGTGAGAGTGCGACTTTGTCTATACCCCTGCATTATAGGCAATAATATTGAGGACATGCCACGCATTTTCTTATATTACACTGCAGTATAGTGAAAGTACGCCATTGTCTATTCACCTGTATTACAGGCAACAATATTGAGGACATGCCATGAATTTTCCTATATTACACTGCACGTTAGTGAGAGTCCGTCATTGCCGATACCCCTGTATTACAAGCAACCATATTGAGGACATTACATAGATTATTTCTCTATATCACTCATCACTGTAGTGAGGGTACGCCATTGTCAATACCCCTGTATTACAGGCAACCATATTGATGACATTACATAGTTGATTTCCCTATATCACACATCACTGTAGTGAGGGTACGCCATTGTCAATACCCCTGTATTACAGGCAACCATATTGAGGACATTACATAGTTGATTTCCCTATATCACACATCACTGTAGTGAGGGTACGCCATTGTCAATACCCCTGTATTACAGGCAACCATATTGAGGACATTACATAGTTGATTTCCCTATATCACACATCACTGTAGTGAGGGTACGCCATTGTCAATACCCCTGTATTACAGGCAACCATATTGAGGACATTACATAGTTGATTTCCCTATATCACACATCACTGTAGTGTGGGTACGCCATTGTCAATACCCCTGTATTACAGGCAACCATATTGAGGACATTACATAGTTGATTTCCCTATATCACACATCACTGTAGTGAGGGTACGCCATTGTCAATACCCCTGTATTACAGGCAACCATATTGAGGACATTACATAGTTGATTTCCCTATATCACACATCACTGTAGTGAGGGTACGCCATTGTCAATACCCCTGTATTACAGGCAACCATATTGAGGACATTACATAGTTGATTTCCCTATATCACACATCACTGTAGTGAGGGTACGCCATTGTCAATACCCCTGTATTACAGGCAACCATATTGAGGACATTACATAGTTGATTTCCCTATATCACACATCACTGTAGTGAGGGTACGCCATTGTCAATACCCCTGTATTACAGGCAACCATATTGAGGACATTACATAGTTGATTTCCCTATATCACACATCACTGTAGTGAGGGTACGCCATTGTCAATACCCCTGTATTACAGGCAACCATATTGAGGACATTACATAGTTGATTTCCCTATATCACACATCACTGTAGTGAGGGTACGCCATTGTCAATCACCCTGTATTACAGGCAATAATATTGAGGACATTACATAGTTGATTTCCCTATATCACACATCACTGTAGTGTGGGTACGCCATTGTCAATACCCCTGTATTACAGGCAACCATATTGAGGACATTACATAGTTGATTTCCCTATATCACACATCACTGTAGTGGGTACGCCATTGTCAATACCCCTGTATTACAGGCAACCATATTGAGACATTACATAGTTGATTTCCCTATATCACACATCACTGTAGTGAGGGTACGCCATTGTCAATACCCCTGTATTACAGGCAACCATATTGAGGACATTACATAGTTGATTTCCCTATATCACACATCACTGTAGTGAGGGTACGCCATTGTCAATACCCCTGTATTACAGGCAACCATATTGAGGACATTACATAGTTGATTTCCCTATATCACACATCACTGTAGTGAGGGTACGCCATTGTCAATACCCCTGTATTACAGGCAACCATATTGAGGACATTACATAGTTGATTTCCCTATATCACACATCACTGTAGTGAGGGTACGCCATTGTCAATACCCCTGTATTACAGGCAACCATATTGAGGACATTACATAGTTGATTTCCCTATATCACACATCACTGTAGTGAGGGTACGCCATTATTGATACCCCTGCATTACGACACGGATAATTATGGATATCCTACTCCACTGAGGTTAGGGCACAATGTATATTATATATTATAAACCACTCTAGTGAGGACATATCATTTCCTTGACGTGCATTTCGTTTACTGATGTGACTTCACAATATCGAGGACGATCGTAGACGTCAAGTTGATTTATCTTTACATCATTGTGAACGTCAACTTCCAACTCGCAGAGTTGCGGCTTGACGTGACCAGTGACGACACACCGTCACCCGGTCGATGTGGTCCACTACCCCCCTCCCACCCACCCCGGCGGGGGAGCGAATCAGATAAATTGCCGTGGGGGAGTTCCACACCAGAGGATTGTGACTCATCGTTTCCGTCCGTCTGTCTGTCTGTCCTCTCGTCTATCTTGGGCCTTCACGCACGCCCACTCCCATTGTCTGAACCTTTCAGAGCTCTCAAATGTATTGTGCTCAGCTTTCTTCGTAAGTTGTAATTAGATTAGCATTTGTAATGACCGTCCTTATCCTCCATTTGTGGGTTTAGGATTTACGTCATTACTTCCTTTGATGGAACAATGGTTTTGTGTTTTTTACGGCTTTTCTAATATCTTCCATCTAAGTGGTTTGTTTTGGTTTTCGATGATATTCTCAGTTAGTGGATGTCTATTATGTAACACAGAGTGCCAAGTCGTTTGAGAAATATTGTTTTGTATTGGGTTTCAATCTATAACTCAGATGTTAAAACTTAGCCTCGTTTAGTATAAACTATGGATAAGTGGATTGCTGAGAAATAAAAGTTAGTTCCATGTTTAAAGAAACATTCAACTGTAAAGGTTTTTGAAAAGCATTTTCTCTTTTATTCCTAAAGTGCATTACTACTATCTGTTTCACAAACATGTTTATGGATACATTCCAACTAGTTTTCTACTATTCACAATTTATATTCGTAATACAATATTCGAGTACAGATTGGCATCGTGTTTATTTCCCTCCAAAGAATGAGCCGACTGTATTTTATTGCAGGAATGCCTATTACATTACAAAGCGTGCCGTTCGGCAACAGAGGGGGAGAGCGAGGGACCCTTGTGGAGGCTAGGGTAGCCTCGCACGGCCGTTATCGATCACCCAAGCGCCCGGGGTGGCGTAGCCCCGACCGGCGCCCCTAACAAAATGGCTGAGCGCAGCTGCAGAGGTTCTGCCGCCAACCGCTCTCAAGGCCAAACGTGTCAGCCTTATTTATTTGTAATGAATACAAATGGAGCTTAGCGCGGTCCCTGTTAGAGAAAATCGCTCACAGAAAAAACTACATTTCTCTTCCTCCCTCTTTTACACGAACTCGCTAAGATTCCCCCACCAAGGGGGAACACTAATTTTGAAATCACTCACGGAATTTGTAACAAATAAAGGAAATGTTGTAGAATGAAATGTCCCAATCGGTGACTATGAACACAACCGGCGCTCCTCAACCGCGCTCAATAGTGTATAATTGCGGCGACTACCGGCTTGTCCGCCTTCTCCAATTTGGCGGACGTAAAGTTTAACGAGCACTATAATTACCTCTGATAGGCTGTTGAGCAGATAAGAAGCCTGATAAGCAGTAAGTAGCCATTAGCCGGGCGAGACGCGCCTCCGCCCGTGTTACCTGACCCGGGGACCTTCGAATAAATTGATTTTTATCTTCAACAACCCACGAATATGTAATTATTCGCAAAACTTCAAAGTGAGCGTTGTTTTATGTTATTCGTTCAGGTATTTTGCGTATCTGATGACCGGCAACAGTTGAATAATCGGCGATATATTTGGAATCAGTGCTTTGTTTCTACATTACGTTATCAGGTTTTTGTTACGTAATGTGAGGGTCGTAATGATTGTACAACACGAGCTTTGCAAATATCTAACTTTCAAACAACCTTTACGCCATATTATGTATTAGATTAGATACTGACATTGCAACCTGTTTAGGACCAGCTATTTTAAGCCAACAAGTATGAATGAGAAATGAGTGTAAGATGATTGTAGCGCTATCTTGTAGTCTTGTTATTGACTAAGCCTGAGATAGAGCTGTTAATTTAGCCCAACAGTCAGTGGTAAATATAAGGGACCTACAGTTCCACGTGGGATACGAACCATGCTTTTGCTACTGAATTGCGAACTTGTCTAATTATGAGGATGGTCATTATGGATTAAAGTAGTATTCAATAGTGCGGACGTTAATCCACACAAGAGAACACTACACCTACCGACCATCACTCATAACTATCCACAATTCGTGACTTCCAAGTAGCTGTATTACAGGAGCTTCGAACTTCGTTCCGATACGATGCAAGCCCTGGGATTTAGTCAAATAATCCCATCTTACCTATTCATATTAGTTGTTTTTGTAATACTGTTAATATTCACTATTGATTGAACTTTTGCGCAAGTAATTAGCCCACCTTTTTAAAAAATTGAAGAAATGTTTAAGTAAAAGGTAAAAAATTTGCTGAATTGATATTCTTATATCTTCACATAAGGTGAGGTTGGAATTTTATATAATAGAGGGTAAAGGAGGTATTCAAATGTCTCAGCGTAACTTGGATTGTACAAACTATTAGTTATTATTTTAGAACATGTATTTTATACAAAGTTTGAGATCACGATAGCAAAATTTACACACGCTACCTATTTCATTGTATAAATCCAATTGCAGATGGCTTCTGCGGTCCGGTTCAGGAAATTTCCGTGACAGCGGATGGGCGGTTTGTCGGCTTATCGGAACGTATTTATGATGTCATAAAGGCATAAATTTCAATGTTGTGTGGTGACGGATGGCGAGTGTTGTGTCAGAATTATCGGGAATGACGTCATAAAGACGTTAAAAGTGTACTATTAATAGCGTCTTATCAGTCTACACTCCTACGGCCCTGTTGAAACTATTTTAACAGGTTAGATTTTTTCTATTTTAGAGAAGAGGAAATTATAAACTATAAAATTCAAAGTATTAGTTTTGAAAAAATTTATATAAGTTATTTTTATGTAAATAACAGGTCTAAAAAATTAATTTGAAAGTACGGAAAATTCAGTCAGGAAAACCAATCATTGAATAGAAATACGTTAAGTCAGACATTAGAAATGTTTTAAATAAATAAAAGTGTTTCCATGAAATCTTTAACTAAAATCGTTAGCGAATTATAAAAAAATTAAAATTCGCTCAAAAAGCTACACAATTTAGTACTTTAATCTTTTGCTCTCTCTCCAACGGTTATCGAGTATTCAAAATCTAAACACAGTACGTTGTATGTTGAGGCTCCAATGAAAAAAACTGATATTTCACTTCTTTATCAATATTTTGGATGCAGCTTGGTATTTAGCTTCATGTGTTGAGATCCACCACATCCATACATTTATGCTCAAAAATCATAGTTTACGTGTTTATCATGGCAGCTAACCTGCATACTCTTTCACCATCATCATTTAGAGAACAGGCAAACCTTTTTTATTTATGGACAGATGTTTATGAAACTTGGTATAAATGGTCAAAATAAAAATTGTTTATATATGTATTTATGTATGTAAATACCTACTTTCAGTGTTCCTCACAGCAGCAAACCTGAGTACTATTTCCTCGGATTTCACGTTAAACTGTAGGTTAGTTGCCATCGGTTTTTGGACTATTAGTTAACAGTCTTGTCTAAGGAACATGTCAGCCTTAGTCAGTAACAAGACAACAAGATCGCGCCACAATCATCTTACACTCAATCCTCATTCTCACTTGGCTTAAAATACCTACCTTGTGGTATGGTGGCCATTTCAATAATCTAATTTAATCACAATGGCTCTCGCGTGGTCTTTTATGGACTGGGTCAAATGGGAGATCGGGTATTCGAGATTTTGGCACGAAAACCTGCTGTACTCGGCCGGGATTTTGTTTACATCCTCAAGTGACTTAGTACTGGTCAACTCAGCTTGGTTAGTCCTCCCTCCCTAAACATAAACTTGTATGTTAACATCCAATCTATCCTGAACTTCGTTTATGTTTTCAGATCTAAAAATTGATTGCGTTTTAGTTTTCAATAAGCTTTTCGGCTCATGGCCAGTAGAAGACGTTTCAAACTTGACGTAGATGACTCTGCCGTATGAGACGGTGTCGATCATAACTGGAGGTTTATCTTAACCGATCTTCTAAGGTTACCTCGGGAGCAAAAAGATCCGACGGCTTCCGCACTGACTGCACACTCACCGAGTAGAATATCTGCTTGAACTGACGAATTAACTTCTCGTCCTTCTTCATCGCATCGAATTCGATATCGGTCGAGATTACCGGATTATTGAAATCCATTCCAAATCTGACCGTGAGATATTCCTTGGTGTATACGAGGGTTATTCACTCTGGAAGATAGAGTTCCAGACAGAATGAATCCCTATGTGTTGTGTAGTTCTTTCGAACCACTTGTTCAGAATCTTCTCCTTGTTGGCATTGTAGTTTGCGAAGGTAGGAGTGATGACGAAGTTCCCATTTAATTCCTGGTAGGTTGACGGTAAAGGTGAGACTGGCTCTGCCCAATACTATCATAGTGGGATTATTCTCCATGGAGTGTGTGTTCGGGGAAGGTCACGTGCTGGTTGGACTCCACCACACCGATATCTGTCTTGCTGTTTTAAAGGGTCTCTTCTCCCTCTTGATGACAATAATACACTTTGGACCGTTCTTTTTATTACTCCTTATAAGAGGGACACTACGTATGGTTCCCCCTTTGAATGATATTATCTCGTCACTGGAGTGTTCAGGTTGTATATGTAGGCATCAATATCTTTCTTGGAACTCTGCCCATTGACGTTTTGATTAAAAAAGAAAGATAGGAACAGAAAATATGTCACCGAACGAGTCATCTCAGCTCCGAGACAGAATCTGGAGACAATCATCGAGATTATGGTTTGGGAAAGTTGCAGTAAGAAATACCCCCGTCGCAGCAGACCTGCGTTTTTAATTTTATAATGAAATTTTACTAGGCCTAAGTAGGCCATAGCATTTTACATTGTTTTACAGTACAATTTTATTTTATTGAAAAGGGGAGATGTCGTATAAAAGTTGTATAGTTTAATTAGAACAGTAAGGTTGGTAACTACCATGTACTAAAGGTCAGTTGAGTGGCCTACGTGCCATTTGGTTCTATTCATGTTAAAACACAACTCGCCCACTTTATTAAATCATCTTGTGCTGAACGGATGTCTGACTCTGATTTCGTTACCTCGACCTGTGACCATACATCACAATAACTAAAAAAGATATACGTTTACGGTGGTATTCTTAAATACCCCCGTCGCAGCAGACCTGCGTACTCAGCGAATTTCCAAATCAATAATAATATAATAATAATAATATATGACAAGTTTTTATAAAAATCTGTCCATAAACATGAGAATTATTTGCCTGTTCTCCATAAGATTAACATGGGAAAGAGTGTGCAGGTTTGCTGCTGCGAGGAACACTTAACATTTATACCAACTTTCATCGACATCTGTCCATAAATAAAAGAGTTTGCCTATTCCCTATATGATTAATATGGGAAAAGAGTATGCAAGTTAGCTGCCATGATAAACGCATACACTATGAGTATGCATAATGTTGGATCTCACCACATGAAGCTAAATATAATTTTATCTAAAAATAATGATTAAGTGGGATAGCATTTTAATTTTTTTATAATTTTATAGATAAAGGGAGATAAACTGTGTTAGATTTTTTAATCTCGTTAACCGTTAAGATTGAGTACTTTAGGAACTCAATTGTGTAGTTTTTTAGCTGATTCCATGTGAAATAAAAAATTTTTAAAAACATGTGACGCAAAAAACCCCATTTTTACAACCCCCGTCCAAACTCCCAGTTCCTAGTATAATCTTAAATACCCCCGTCGCAGCAGACCTGCGTACTCAGCGAATTTCCAAATCAATAATATATGACAAGTTTTATAAAAATCTGTCCATAAACATGAGAATTATTTGCCTGTTCTCCATAAGATTAACATGGGAAAGAGTGTGCAGGTTTGCTGCTGCGAGGAACACTGAAAATAGTCATTTCTACCATAAATAATTTTTATCTTAACATTTATACCAACTTTCATCAACATCTGTCCATAAATAAAAGAGTTTGCCTATTCCCTATATGATTAATATGGGAAAAGAGTATGCAAGTTAGCTGCCATGATAAACGCATACACTATGATTTGTAAGCATAAATGTATGGATCTCAACCACATGAAGCTAAATATCAAGTTTTATCCAAAAATATTGATTAATGTGGGAAATATTAATTTCTCCTTATCCTTCCTTATAAGATTAACATTGGAGCCCCACAATACAACGTACTGTGTTTAGATTTTTTAATATCTCGTTAACCGTTGAAGATAGAGAAAAACTTTAAGGAACTCAATTGTGTAGTTTTTTAAGCTGATTCCAATGGTGAAATATAAAATTAGAAATTTTTAAAAATTACATGTGAAAAACGAAAAACCCCCATTTTGGGGTACAAACCCCCCCCAAACTCCTAGTTCCTATTGATCGATATGTCTGGTTTACGAACTCGTCCGAGCATTTGTAGGAATACACGTCTCTAACAAATTTGGTCTCGATCGGACCATTTTTACGAGTTATCGTGTTCACAGACACACACACACACACACACACACACGCACACACACACACACACACACACACACACACATATATATATATATATATATATATATATACATAAATTTTAACGACTATTGTTTTTGGACTCTGGGCACCTAAAGACGAAAAAATAACATGGTCCCGGGCTTAAGTCTTACCATGAGACCTACGGTAATAGCTTATTCCCTATGGGAAATTCGCTTAAAGAAAATAGTCATACGCTTTGCGGAAATATCATACGACTTCGTTGCTGTCAGTACATTGCGATCGAATGTTAATGGATCAAATAGAATTAATTTATTTATGAGTTACTTAAAACTTATATCTTAAATTCTCTAACGTTGTTTAGTGGTTAGTGACATCGTTGAAATTCAGTAATTATGTTTTAATACTTACTAAGTACTTAAGTAAAACTATTGTAATGAAAAGGTACTCTTTCTTCAATATCCCGCCATTAGGTCCGGGATCCACGAAATCGCGCGAAAGCATCTTTTGTTATTCCTCCATGTTTTCTCTCTGAAAATACATTGTTGCTAACCTATAGAAATCAAGAAGGTGGAGAAAATAAATAAAATATATTTAGGATTATTTTTATTGGCTAAAGCCGCAAATACATGTTAACTTTAACATTGTACATGTTATGAAGACTAATACTGTAGTATTATGACTTCGTTGTGAAAGATTAGATATTCTGGGTCGCGGCATAATTAATAACAATAGGTACTGAAACGATAAGACATTCCAAAATAATTTGAATTATAGAATAGAATTAGGTTTAATTGCTGTGTCAATGGAAATAGGGGATTCTAAGCTATAACTAAGCAAAACCGTTTGTATTTACTTTCCTGTAGGAAATAGTTTAGATCATGGATATGTCTAAAGGGAATGTTTTCAATTCATCTAAACAGCTGTTCTTATTCTTTTATATTAAAAATTAGCTGACCCGACGAACTTCGTAATGCCTAACAGTAAATATATGGAAGGAGGAGGCTCACGCACGATTGTTATATCGCGTACATGAAGTCTTCCCTTTTGGGTCCTAATGTGTCAGAATTAATTAATACTCGGGGGTATTTCTTTTGCACATGTGTATGTTGGGACTGTTGAGTCCCAGGTCCGTAGCGCGATCCACACGTCCGTCACAACAACTAAAAAATAGTGTTTACAGCATTTGCGTACTCGCGAATTTAATCAATAATATAATTTATAATATATGATTTAATATCTGTCGATAAACATGAGAATTCTTTGCCTATTCACCATAAGATTAAAATGGGATAGAGTGAGTAGGTTTGCTGCTGTGAGGATCTGAAAGTATACCATCAAAAATTTATTTTTTAACAGTTATACAAATATCAACATTGTCCATATAAAGATTTGCCTAATCTCCATATGATTAACATGGGAAAAGAGTATGCAGGTTTGCTGCCATGATAAACACATAAACTATGATTTTTTAGCACAAATGTATGGATCTCAACCACATGAAGCTAAATATCAAGTTTCATCCAAAAATATTAGATAATAAGTGAAAAATAAATTTTTCCTAATCCTCCATAAGATTAACATTGGAGCCTCAAAATACAACGTACTGTGTTTAGATTTTTTTATATCTCGGTAACCATTTAAGATAGAGAAAAACTTTAAGGAACTTAATTGTGTAGTTTTTTAAGCTGATTTTAATGGTGAAATATAAAATTAGAAATTTTTAAAAATTACATGTGAAAAACGCAAAAAACCCCATTTTGGGGTACAAAACCCCCCCAAACTACCCGTTCCCATTGACCGATATGTCTGGTTTACGAACTAGTCCGAGCATTTGTAGGAATACACGTCTCTACCAAATTTGGTCTCGATCGGACCATTTTTACGAGAGTTATCGTGTTCACAGACACATATATATATATATATATAAATTTTAACGACTTTTGTTTTTGGTCTCTGGGCACCTAAAGAAGAAAAAATACTCGGCGATTCTTTTGCCCAGAAGTACTGTTCTCCCTATGGGAAACAACTCAAAAATAGGGACCTCTTCGTGGGACACCCGGTATTTAAAATATCATGTTTTTTTATTTTCCGCGAAAACGATAAGATTAAAGTAAAATTTGACTGCCATTATTGAAACTAGCTTATAAACTAAACAAATTAGAATTTTGAATTATTTGTCTACGACTAACGGTTCCAGAGAAAAGTTAAATTTACAGTCCATGATAAACGCAGTACGTTGTCTTAGAGCGCGCAATGTTATTCTTATGGAGAATATTAAAAAATAATTTCTTCCTTTTTTCACTCAACAAAATCCACTCTAAAACCTTGATATTACCCGTGGGGAGGTGTCTCTATTGTTATGTTTTTCATAAATATAATGATTATTTTTGAAACAATACACTATTAAATTGTATTTAGATAGAATTTAAAGAATATGATAGTTTTATTACAGATTGTCGTTTTTAAATTTACTTGATGGAGAACGTATGTGTCAGTCCACAGATACCGTTTATTATTTGGCGAGTCAATCAATTACTCATCTAGCAATATGCTGACAAAGTGTAAAAAATAAAATTTATTGTGTAGTTATTTGATCTTTCGTCACATAGGGCGTTTTGTAAACAAAGTGATAGTCTGTCAATGGTGTATAGTTTTTTGCGCTCCTCAAGTTTTCCGTGTTTACAGACGAGCGACATTGTACAAAGAGGAACGCGATCACGTGGTAATTACCCGCGTTGCCGGGAGCCGGGTGACAAAGCCGCGGCTAATCCGGACCGGAAGTCGGACACCTGGGGCTCCCACGATCACGTGACCTGTAGCCTGCTGCGTGAGGGAGGGGAGATATCTTCATAGTGACTGGCGGTATCGCTGGGAAATACCACCTGGGCAAGATTGGGCCGTACACACGATCTCCATTTGATCTAAGAGCTGCAAGGATGGATTGGATCCCCCGTCAGTATCCCATTTTTTCAAAGGTCCCAACGGCTGAAATACAAGTTATTCCTACAGTAGTCATTGATATGCGCTACTCCAGAGATCCCCAAAACACTAAGAAATGGGAATAGATATTCCCGAAACTAGTTGCATTTAAACGACTTTAGATTGAAGACTGCAGGTTTTCTGTTAAATTGATCAATCCTCAATCCTGGAGGTAAAAATGTTTAAGCCCCCAAATAGCTGGATTCAGCTATTTGGGGGTCTCTGGAGTTCTTTTGAAGTCTTGTGGATAATTATGTGCGATGGTGGGTGGATACGATATTCTCTGTTAAGGATTAACGTCCGAACTAATGGCCATCCGCAATTTGTGTATAGTTATGTGCGATATTCGCACATACGTAATGTACTAATGAATCCGCAGTAAATAAAACCATTTTTATTTGGGGAGACTAGTCCCCACTATGTTCATCCGCAAAGATCATCCTCAATTCGTAATTCGTAGAGGCAAAATTGTAGTAAGGATCCCAAGTTAAACTCTAGGGGGTCTAGGACTTTTGGCAACCTCGCCTATCCCATTCGTAATCGCAGGGGGTTATAAAAGTGTCACAACCCGTGGTCCAGACTTTTGGCAACCGCTGTTCTCCCTGGTGGGGATTTCGGGGATTTCGTTCGTGCCGGGCTAGGTTGAGAGTGAGGGAAAAAAGCGCGCTAGAGAAGGGCGAGAGGGGAGGCAGCGGAGAAGACAGACGAAGAATAACAAAGCACAACACATGATACCCAATTCCTTTCAAGTGTGTGATTACTAACCGTCTAAGAACTGTATGTTGTTAAGTTTGAACTATGTTTACAGGTACAATATTATGAAATGTATCGGTCTTAATTTTAAATCCATTCATAACCTTTTGAGGGAAGAATTAATGACATATTTCTTTGAAATCAGATAGACTTGTAAATTTCAATTTATAATACTGTAATAATTTTATAACCAAAATAAAGATATTCACAATGTGTAGAATCAATTAAACGAAATATACTGTCATACACTTTGTTTTATTTTTTACAAATACAATTGGTATACGACGTTTAAGAATGTAGGTTTTATATATATAAATTTCACTGTATATATTATTTAGAAATCAATAATTAAAAATTAAAACAATCAAAATACTAAAATTCAAAAATTCCAAATACAAATACTTAAGAGAGAAAATTCTGTCATTGTTCTAAAAAAGGACCAAAACCTAATTAATTGTCCAACATCTCTTAAAAACTCTAACAATTTATTGTACCTGAATTGTAAAAGATGCATTTCGTTTTAATCAGATTCCTCGTTTGTTCAGGTCAGATTTCGCATCCTTCTACATCTCCTGATTTCGGTGATTCCGGGGCGAGGGAGGGACTTTAAGGGAT
This sequence comes from Nephotettix cincticeps, assembly GCA_023375725.1. Classification (NCBI taxonomy): domain Eukaryota; kingdom Metazoa; phylum Arthropoda; class Insecta; order Hemiptera; family Cicadellidae; genus Nephotettix; species Nephotettix cincticeps. The sequence continues at coordinate 57,698,477 of CM041790.1, forward strand.
AAGAGTGATAATTTGTGGGATTAAACAATGACAAATTTTCAAGAAACTTAGAATTTTGGGATGACAGGTTGCCAAAAGACGCGGTCACTAATTATTCAACCCAGTCTTCCTACCAAAATCCGTTCCCAACTCTAGGACCCTAAGATATTCTTTAAGAGAGACCCTAAGTCTTTTTTAGGAACATATCAGCCTTAGTCAGTAACAAGACTACACGGAATCTACCACAATTTAAAATCTTCTATTCATGGTGACTTTTGGTTTCGCCGACGATGCGCCTTCATTCTTCTCTATCCACTACCATTCCCACATTCCACTCTCGATCCCATTTTTTCGCATCCTTTGGGACTTGGTCTCCCCTTGACAGTCTTGGTCTTCCGAGAGGACTTCTTCCATTGAGTCTATCATTCTAAACCTGTTTAGGACTAGAAACAAGCTGGAGTTGTCCCTCCTCTATATTTAAAATCTTTCCCAACATCTTGCTTTATAAATACCTAATATTTTTTTAAACCATTGTTTTCAAAAGTTATGAGCATTTTTGCGAAGTTTTTGTTGGATAATAACGTTAGAAATGACAGGTAGGTGTATTTTAAGTCACGTATGGATGAGAAATGAGTGTAATATGATTGTGGCGCGATCTTGTAGTCTTGTTACTGACTAAGGCTGACATGTTCCTTAGACAGGACTGTTAATTAATAGCCTAACAGCCGATAGCATTTAAGGGATCTCTAATGTGTCAACATTAGTTCAATCCTTTGTTCGAAATCTATTTTTGGAGATGGTGGGTTTATGTTATTTAAATTTTATTCCTGACATTTTTCATCACGATTAATAAAATAAAGTTTTACAACGTTTCGGGATTTAAATTCTAAAACAGTCCTCAGGTTAGCTGGATCCTAGAACATGTCAAGTACATCATACAGACTAAGCCGGTTTAAATTGAAAAAATTAACAAAAATGCCATGCAAAAAGTGTGTGTACATACGTGAGGCCAAATTATGTACTAGTCTCATCGTATTCTAGGTTTTAGCTCACCTGAGGACGCGATCAGATCCTAGATCCCGAAACGTCACGAAACTTTATTTTTCTAATAGTGGTTGAAAATGACCGCAATATTAGTTGCACAATACATAATGGCTAACTCTTGACCTTGTGTAAATGGATTATACCTCTTCACACTATTAAATTACCCTGACTTACATTTACCAATTCCACATTGACTACGGATTTAATCCGTTATTCATTAAATCCATTGTGAAATCATTAATCGCACATACACAGTATCTTAGTAGTTTCAAGTGTGACGTAGACTTTATGAGTGATTATGTATAATTATTTATGATTAAGTTCACACTGTCTGATATAGGCAAACCGGTACTTATTTTCTATAATATATGTTTTCCTTATTTAGATTATTGGTCGTATAATTTATAACTAACGTCAGATCAGAGTCTGCAAGTAGGCTTGTAGGTTGTTAACCTTCATGGCTAAGGTTAGTATGTTAATTAATTAGAATAGTTTAAAGACTATTTCCATATATTTATTTTATAATCTATAAGACTAAAATAAGAGTTTTACCTCCATATCGCTTGGTATTATGACATTCCTGGTAATTTTTTCGTTGGGAAATACGAAACGGGTTTATTGTAATTTCTATCACTGCCGACACTGCTTAAAAGATATTGTGCGCATAAAATGAAACATTTTTTAATAATTATATAATTTATGAGAGGGATTTTGTATTCTTTAAGCTAACCCACATCCAATTAAAATTAAGTAACAAGCTCTCATACTATCTCATAACCGGTAGCACTAGTCAGCACATCCGAACTACACCAATACAGTAAAAATATTGAACAATTCAAGTACATTTTCGTGCGAAGTACATTTTCGGATGGACTATAGATATATAGATGAATTATTGATGGATCATAGTTGGATGGATTATAGATGTATCTTAGAATGTGGATTGATGGATTATAGATGGATAATAGAAGGGTTATGAATGGTTTGCAGATGGATTATAGAAGGATGGGTTGATGGATTATATATGAATTATAGAATGGTGTAATATTTATGGATTATAGATGGATGGGTTATAGAAGGATTAATTATAGATGGATGGATTATAGATGTATTTTATAAGTATGGATTGATGGATTATGGATGGATTATAGTTGGATTTTAGAAGGATGGATTGATGGATTATAGATGGGTTATGGATGGATTGATACATGGATTATAGATGGATGGATAATCCACGTAGACCAGCTAGATTTTTACATAAAGCCTGTAGTTGAAACTACAGTAGCCTTATTTCAGGCTAAGAGGATAACTTTAGCTGTAAAATTCTATGCAAGCTAGTTAAATCTGTAAACGAGTTCGCACGCAGCACGCTGACGTGAGTACTGCGAATTTCACAGAACTTATATAGTAATGTAGTAGTACTGAGTATGCAGGTTTGCTGCAATAAGTGTTTTTACATGGTAATGTGCGTATATTAAGGTTTTTCACTAAATAAAAACACATACAACATTTTATCAAATCATGTCAATAACTAAGCGAGTAATACCAATTTATCTATTCTCCGTAAGAATTACAATGAATACGTTGATTTGCTGCCGTAAGAAACATTAAATTTGGGGGTTTATGGATGTATTGATAAAACTTTATTAGCGTTGCATACTAAACTGTGCAAGAATATTTAGGTAAATAATTTAGTTATTATTTTTAGCTACTAGCAGTAAGCCCGTCCTTTGTACGGGTTGTAGGATTAAGTTCAAAGATGAAAGATTATCATACCAAAATGTAAACCTGAAATCATAAACATATCAGTACAAATAAAATAAATCAATACCCAGTTTTATTATTTAACATTACTTTACAATTAAATTTAGAACATTTATACCACTATTATAATTAGTTATACGTTAACATAACTTTTTAATATAGTATGATTTCCAAATGGGTTTAAAATCAATGACCAATATAAACTAACTAATATTGATTTGACAGCTGTTTGTTTTGATTTCTGTTAAATCTTTAAACTACAAAGACAGCTGATTATTACCAGTAGGTTATTCATTGAAAACTGGATAAAATGCGTGTAATATTGCGTAAAAGTGGGTTTTAAATGCTCGTTATTTACTTTTCAAGGGGCGGCGGGCGATTTCAAGCATTTATAAACCTTCTCTGGAATGTAGAGAATGCAGGAAATAAGTTTCATTGTAATCAGTTCTCCCGTTTTTTCGGAGAAGACGGCGTAAAATGCCTTATGGAGCGTCACAGACAAACAGACAAAAATTGAGATAAGACCGGTTTCGGCTTCTCTAACGCACAAAAAGTAAAAATAACTAAAAAATGAATGATTCTGAGCAATGTACAGACAAAACTCTAATTTTATTTATATAGATTCTCCATCAGATTAAAATTGGAAAATGTACTGTGTTTACCATTTTTTACCATTTTAAATAATATCTTAGTAACCAATTGACCTAGTCATGATTCAAAATACTAAATTATGTGTTTTTTAGATGAATCCAATGGTAAAAAGGAAACTTAGATTTTTTCCAAAATCATACTTAAATAAATTGAAAGCTCCCATTTTTGGAATACAAAACTCCCCCAAAATGGTATTATTGTAGTCTGATTACGAAGCCCAAACGAACTCACCCCAGATATTACAGAAAAAACAACTCCACCGAATTTTATGATAATCAGACAATAATTGCGGCCGTCATCGTGTCAATATATGTATAATTTTGATTTACCCCCCAAAAGTGTTCAGTGGGTCCGGTTAGAACATCTATCATGGTCCCGGGCTTAACCTGTCACCATGCGGTTCATGTGACACTCACTTTTCCGTAGGATATTCGTTAATAATAGGCACACATCTATTTGTCTCAAATTCTCGTAATTACACCACGTAATTTATGATTGTGTACGTTTTCTACAGCGGACATCAGTTGTCGAAGACACGATACCGCTCTGAGCGGACAATCCTGGGAAGAGTTCCGTGGGAGAGTGTACCAACCTCTGGCAACAAAAGACTCATTATTTTCCTCTCGCAGTGCGGCCAACGAATTGCATCGCTTTTCAATTTCCATTCCAAAGAATTCAACATTTACATCTGCCCTGTTTATCTCTTCCCTTTTCTCTTTGTTTCTCGCTCTCACGAGTCGATAGCGTGAATCGCGGGAGAGAGAGAGAGAGAGAGAGAGAGAGAGAGAGAGAGAGAGAGAGAGAGAGAGAGAGAGAGAACGAGAATGGATGAGAGGGGAAGTAATTTGGTTTAGGTTGAATCAACAGGTCGTTCGCTCAAATCCCGGCAAAATGAATAAAACATCTGACGCCCTGGGGCGGAGGTTTTGCGAAATTGAGTTAAGTTTCTGGCCTTCTCGCTTTCGAGCAATCGCATTCTAAATCCTGAATCCAATAATGAAAATGTTGCCAAACGGTTTGTTCGGCACTACATGTATTTACCTTTTTCAGAATAGCCTACACAAAATGCATAGTATAAATAATTAATTTCAACGTGCGTAATTTGTTTTCAATCCTGTATCATTATACTAATAAAAAATTAGTTTTGTCTTTATTTTTTATAATCCAAAAAGGCCGAAATGGGTCTTATCTAAATTAATTATTGTCTCTCTGTAACGCTAAACACTCCATATTGTGACCTAGCTGTTGCAAGTACAGCAATAAACATGTTAATAATTATTATGATTTTCATTCCATCATTATTTATCCACCTGGGAGAAAGGAATGACATCAAATTTATTCCGGTAAATGCAAACATCTTCTCAGTCTCAATAGTACCAGCTGAAAAGGGGGGTTTCGTGAGAATTTAGCATTTTCTCGGTGGTCACTCTTTGACTTGGGCGGTGGTGACATCCTGTAATCCAGCTACTTTGATTACAGGACGTCGCGAAGTGGTCGAATTGTGGATAGTTGTAAGCGATGGTCGTTGGGTGTAGTGTTCTCTTGGGTGGATTAACGTCCGCACTATTGAATACTACGTTAAATCCCTTAATTATACCAGTTTGTAATTCAGAGGGCAGTGGTTCGGAATCCACGTTAACCTGTAGGTCCCTTAGATATGCCATTGACTGATTGGCTATTAATTAAAAGATCTGTCTAAGGAACCTTAGTCAGTAACAAGACTACAAGATCGCGCCACAATCATCTTACACTCATTTCTCATTCATACTTGGCTTAAAACACCTACCTGGGTAGGTTGTCATTTCTGTCAAAAGTATTAACTGTTTATAAAGCGGTCGCATGAGCAATGACGTTTCTTAATGTATCCCTTTTATCTCGCAATTTGTTAACTCCCCCTTAGAGCTTAAACATATTCATGTCAAAAGTATAATGATTGAAGAACAACACAATTTATCGTATTCATTCATATTCCGTTAAAGTTCGTTTAAGAGCTAAAGCTACGTTTTAACAAGCAAAGATCTTTATTCAAATAAGGGTGAGCCCTAAATTGGTCGGACAGGTGTGGGGATGTAAGAAACTCGTGACGCATGAGACCCTTAGGAGGAGGGGGGAGGGCAAACGGTGCAATTTGAGTACAAATGGTACAAACACGTGAAACCCACGTGCCCCTCCCCTCCCCCCATAGCACTCGGACGCCGGTATTGATCAATGACGTCACTGAGTGTCTGTCTCTCTCTCTCTCTATCTCATTGAGGAAGCGCTATCTCTCTCGCTCTTGCCACATCACGTGATAACTAAATATTAATATTTATTATTTTTGCTGGTGCCATATTTTAGAACACTTTTCTGGCAACTTGGAAAAATATCTTATCTCAACCTACTATGCAAAGCCGAACTTTAATCTCTGGAATAGAGTATTAAAGTACTACCGTAGAGGAAGTAATACGATATAAACGCAATGGTACTACTTTTAATCTCACAGGACTCTGTTACACCTTTAGTACCAAAGGAGGAAAGGTACTCCCATAGGAAGGATCCGGAAACACTCCGTACACCAATAGATATAGCGAAAATTGATGAAAATAAATTTATTATTATAATTAGTGAGAAATCTCCCCTAAAAGGAAGGCGAAAAGAAATTTGACTCAATTTTCTTATTTATTGTTATTTTTGACTTACCAGTATTGTTCTTTGGTTAAACTTCTCTTATCTTTCTGCAGACCATTTGGGTCTGTACGGTTTCTGATCATAGTCTTTGCCATGAATATGTCTTAGCTCTGGGAGGGAGGGTGTTAGCGGCTTTTAAGATGCAAAACATGTAATAGGTATCCATAGAAACTACCAGACCAATTTTTTTTAATTTTTAATATATGAGAATAAGAACAGCTGTTTAGATTAACTGAGACCATTCCCTTTAGACATATCCATGATCTAACCTGTTTCCCACAGGGAAGTAAATACAGTACAAACATTTTTTGTTCCAGAGTTACTTCCGATTTGTTTACTTTGTTCCTAAATAAGATTCTGTCTTGAGTTTCCTTTTGTTTTATGCCTGCTCTTCGTAGGTTTTCTCGTGTCTCTTTCAACAGTGTCGCTGTTGCTTCGTGTATTTTTCGTGTTAGTCTTGTTTCAGGTAGTCTTTGTATGTGCCCGTAGAATTTCAGTCGTCTTTTCCTGATGTCTTCCCTAGATGTTGGCGTATTTTTCTGTTGTCCTGACAACCTACGTATATTGTTATTGCGGACGTTTTCTAACACGATTCGAAAAAAGTTTCATCACGTTTCGAGATCTGGAATCTCATTCCGTCATCAGGTGAACTGGAACAAAGAACATGACAAGATTAGTTTGAATATAATCTTGACTAAGCCGGCAAGAGGCTGAAAACAACGTGAACTTTGTTTTACTAATTGTGATGAGAATTTTCCGCAATACCAACAATCACCAACAATGAATTTCAAACAAAGACGTACGTTATTGTTAAGTTCCAATCTGTAACTGTTGTGTTGTTGCTTCAGCATCTATACTGAAGTGGTGCTGTACATAGATACATGCTGCTAAATACATGCCAACATGTGCTGTATTTATGTTTTGCTTGAGGCATTGCCAGCTCATGTGAATCCTGTGCTGTGAAGTGAAAGATTTTTCTGAGCTCAGCAAATTTCTGACTAATACAATAAAGATCAAAAATCATTCCGTCCTGGAATAAGGTTATCTAAGAGTTGTGAGGTTGTGAGGTTTTGTGGATTAACCTCTGTACTACTGAATAAGACGTTAATCCTCAGAGATCATCCTCATAATTCGACCATTTCGTAATTCAGAGGCGGTAGTTCGGATTCCACGTTAAACTATAGGTCCCTTAGATACGTCATTGTGTGTTGGGCTATTAATTAACAGTCCTATTTAAGGAACATGTCAGCCTTAGTCAGTAACAAAACTACAAGATCGTGCCACAATCATTCTACACTCATTTCTCATTCATACTTTGCTTAAAACACCTACATGGGTAGGTTGCCATTTCAGGTAAAAATATAAAGTGCAAACAAAATATAAATAAATACAAACTATAAATATATAACTATAGTTAATATATAAATGTGTAAAATGTTTGCCGTCATTTGTAAAATTTAGATGTCTAAATTAGAGTTTTACAATAATTATTATAGTGAATATATGCTTTATTTTAATTTTGAAACAATATATCTATCAATGAAGCCGTCGATTGGGGACCACGTGACCAAATGTATGAATTTAACAAAACAGTAACCGTATCCATCAGTGGCGGTGTGAAGTCAACGGGAGAATAATTGATAATAACGGTAGGGGGGGTTCATCCACCAACCCCACGCCAACCCCTTCCCACCCCAAGTGTCATCGTGGTGTGTTATTCTTGTTCAATTAAAACTACCCCTTCAACAAATGATCCACTTCTGTTCACGACTGTTTGAGATTTTCGTTTAGTTCTTTTGTTAAAAAAATATTTTTAATTTATGCTTCTGGAGATATAAATTACCAACTCCAATTACTTAGAGGACACGAATTGTGGATAGTTGTGAGCTATGGTCAGTGGATGTAGTGTTCTCTTGTGTGGATTGTCCGCACTATTGGATACTACATTAATCCCCATAATTATACCATTTTTTAGTTTAGAGGCAGTGGTTCGGACCCCACGTTAAACTGTAGGTCCCGTAGATATGCCATTGACTGTTGGGCTGTTAATTAATAGTCCTGTCTAAGGAACATGTCAGCCTTAGTCAGTAACAAGACCACTATATCGCGCCACAATAATCTTACACTCATTCCTCATTCATACTTAGCTTAAAATACCTGAACATGTTGCCATTTTGGTAACTAACAGTTATAGGTCTACCTAAGTAGTTCCAGCAGCAACGATCCAATGAAAAGAGGAATTTTAATAATGATGATATTTATTCAATAAAAATCCATTTTCCAACTCTTTTTCAGTTTTCTTTTCTTTGCGCATATGAATAAATAAAACTCTATTGATAGTACAGTGTAACCGAGCTGAAGAAATCTCGAGGTAGTCGAATTGGCACACATGTTTTGGGTTCTAGTGAAGAGTTCGACTGGCACACTCATTAGTGAGGATCAAGAAGGGTCAACTAGGAGCCTCCAAGAAGGGCTAACTGGTACAGCCAGGGAGAAGCAATCAGGTTGTGTCCTTTAAGGGAAGGATGGGAATTAGTTTGTCCCTGTGCCTTACCTTGAAGTTCTAATACAGTATAGAATAATGGTGTAATATACAATAAATGAAGTTCTGAGATTTCTCGATCGATTTTCTGGCGGGGCACGATTCTTTTCGTTTTAAGTTCTAGTAAATTATCAAGTGTTTCATATTAACTGTTTAATATATAACAATAATCTTGCTTCGTAATTTAAGTAAGCAATTTTACTAAACAATCAAAAGTAGAGGTTGGAGTTTTTTAAAATACATGTTTAGGTCTAGTCCTTATAAATTTCACCGAGCAACGCTCGGTAACCAGGTACTAATAATATATACTATATAATAATATAATTTATATCTTATTGTCTGAAAACTTTAACGCAAGGGTTGCCTGGGAATTAAAAATTCCCCTTTTCCTTTGATTTAAAACTGCTACCTGGCCGGGGAGCTGTGCCAGCAGACACTTCTTAATCCTCACTAATGAGTGTGACAGTTAAATCCTTCGCCAGAACCCACAAAACGTGTGCCAATTCTTATACTTTATACTTTTAACTGAAATGGCAACCTACCCAGGTAGGTATTTTAAGCCAAGTATGAATGAGAAATGAATGTAGGATGATTGTGGCGCGATCTTGTAGTCTTGTTACTGACTAAGGCTGACATGTTCCTTAGACAGGACTGTTAATTAATAGCCCAACAGCAGATGGCAACTAATGGACCTACAGTTTAACGTGGAATCCGAACTACGGCCTCTGAATTACGAATTGATCCAACTATGAGGATGGTCTTTGCGGATTAACGCAGTATTCAATAGTGCGGACGTTAATCCACACAAGAGAACACTACATCCACCGACCATCGCTCATAACTATCCACAATTCATGACCTCCAAGTAGCTGGATTACAGGACGTCACCACCGTCCCAGTCTCAGGTAGTTCTGGCTGGTTTGTACAAATTATGGAAAAGCTCTGAGCGAATATATTTTTAGGATTGCTAAACATCTATAATATTTTCTGTCAGATCTTCAAACCCAAATCTAATTCAACTAGATGAATATGATTTTGTAATTGGCTTAAATCAAAGAGCTATTTAACATTAGTATAGCTCACTCACATTGTTAATCTGAATCAAAAATATTTGAAGTTGGAGGTGAATGTGTTCAGGATCGTAGTTATCTTGATAACATGCTGTCGGTCTGTCTCTCCATAAGTGTATGTTTGTATACACATATTGGCAGGGATGGCTGGTTTAATGGTTACAGTATCGTTTGCATAATCCGAACAATGTTTCTGGACGGTTCTGATAAGTCAATACTATACCCAGCTGATTTACTTCATTGTAATCATTAATTTTCCTGGAAAATTGATCAGCTGGTCTTTGTCGGTATCAAAATTTAGAACAGCTGATTAGATACACTGAAAACATTCCCTTTAGACATATCCATGATCTAACATATTTTCCACTAGGAATTAAATACAAACATTTTTGACATGAATGTGTCTTAGCTCTGGAGGGGGGTTGGCAATTAGCTATTCTAAAATTTGAAACAGTGACGTCATTTGTTTAGTGACGTAATAAAGTAAGTGACGTTATAGTTTTGTTATAAGAATAGCTGTTTAGATAAACTGAATACATTCCCTTTAGACATATCCATGATCTAACCTATTTTCCACAAGGAATTAAATAGAAATATTGTTGACATGAGTATGTCTTAGCTCTGGAGGGGGGTTGGCAATTAGCGATTCTAAAATTTGAAACAGTGACGTCATTTGTTTAGTGACGTAATAAAGTAAGTGACGTTTTAGTTTTGTTATAAGAACAGCTGTTTACATGAACCGAAAACATCCCCTTTAGACATATCTAGGATCTAACCTATTTCACACAGGGAAGTAAATACAAACATTTTTTCTTTATATATATGTAAAGAGACCTGTATAAAGATCGCGAGTTTTGTTGGAAGTGTGATGAAGGGAAGACCTCGCGGCTATCAGTAGGAACTCGGCCGCGTCGTCTCCTAATAAAGAAGTTACTACAAAAGCCGTCTCAACGTATTTTTCTCCCCCTCGTCCAGATGATAGACGCTAAGCAGCGAGGGGAGAACGTGCCCGCGCGTGTGCGTGCGCGAGTGTATCAGGGGGTGGCAGTTTACAGTATTTGTATTCAGAACAGATATTCGGTAACACCGGCATGGAAGAAGGATAACTCATTTAGATAGGAAAAACTTTTGGTAAATAAATTACCTACCTATTAAATTACAATTTGAATACCAATTTTTATATCGAATGGAATTATTAGAGGGTAATTCATTGTCCTACCTTCTTATGCCACTCAGAAAAAAGGGTTCGTAGCCTAAAGAGGGCATATTTATGGGAACTACAGGGGATGAAATTACTCTGAAAATTTGTTGTATTGCCACAAGGCAAATATTGATGCTGCTAGATGTTGGACGAACGCTTCTAGCAGATATATCTATGCTTATAAGCATAGATTACCTTATGGTTATAAGAGTTGACCTATGGTGTATGTGATCTATGGATAGGGGGTGAACTTGTAGGGGGTTGACCGATGCATCTAGGTGTAGATCGAAGCTTCAAGGAACTAATAATTCTAGGGGAGGATGAAAGCTATAGGGAACTGATCTTTCCAGGAAGTGGGTTTATGCATCTAGGGGAGGATGGAAGCTTCAGGGAACTGATGGTTCCAGGGGTGTGACTGTGCATCTAGGGGAGGATGGAAGCTTAAGGGAACTGATGGTTCCACGGAGTGGGGCTATGTATCTAGGGGAGGATGGAAGCTTCAGGGAACTGATGGTTTCAGGGGTGTGGCTGTGCATCCAGGGGAGAATGTAAGCTTCAGGGAACTGATGATTCTAGGAAATGGGTTTATGCATCTAGGGGAGGATGGAAGCTTCAGGGAACTGATGGTTCCACGGAGTGGGTTTATGCATCTAGGGGAGGATGGAAGCTTCAGGGAACTGATGGTTCCACGGAGTGGGTTTATGCATCTAGGGGAGGATGGAAGCTTCAGGGAACTGATGGTTTCAGGGGTGTGGCTGTGCATCTAGGGGAGGATGGAAGCTTCAGGGAACTGATAGTTCCACGGTGTGGGGTTATACATCTAGGGGAGAATGGAAGCTTCAGCGAACTGATGATTCTAGGGGGTGGGGTAATGCTTCTAGAGATGGAAGGAAGCTTTCATACTGCCCTAGCAGAACTTGACTGATACCGTCAGGGCATCAATGCATGAATGTCGATTGTATCCTTGCACGGGATACATGAAGACTTCATGTTCATATGAAATAAATTGCGATTTTGTTCTAGTTATACTATAGCTAACATTGTTCATTATTAGACTAAAATTAAAAAAAACAGTTAATCTAGTCTGCAGACTTTATTTTATTCCATATTAAAACGCATATTAAGTCGCAATAAATTTTGGCTTTTGTCGGTCATCACATTTTTTATAGAAAGATATACACAGAGTAAAACATGATATGACACGATAATCGTGTACAGTATAATAAATTGAACAAGAATGATTGCCTTCTTTGGAGGGGAAAAATATTACGCGATCGCAGCCCTATCCAACGGAATTCGTTTGAACTACATGTACTGCTTTACCAGTCATTAAGTATTAACGTTTAATTGTACATTTTTATTAATATTTTTGCACTATTTTTTTGTTGGGATTGTTCTTATTTTCAATAAGGTTATTAAATGAAAGATATACCAACATTTATACAAGTGCTCTTTTGCTAATATCCAAATTCAAATAATATCTTGGGAAAAGTAATTAAAAGGTATTTTTGTTAACAGCCAGACGGATTTATATATTTTTTAATTATCTATTATAATGTGAATTAAAAATATTACGTTCATTTCGTATTGTAATTATGATGACAGTTCATAATCAGTGTGGAGAGACAATGATTTTCTGACAACTGAAACCTAATTCTTAATTTCAAATATCTCTCAGTCTTACTCTGAATTTTTTCAGAAGTCTGAACCAATTCACTAATATCATTTCAGAAGTAAAATAACATTTTGACTAGCATCATAATACTGTAGTATTATATTTTAAGTCATAATTATTCATAATAGAAAAAATGTATGTATCGATAACTAAGTTATTTCATGTTTTTTGCTCATCGAGTCACAGGAATTATTTGATAAAGGACCGCTACGTCCCCGCCTTCAAAACTGAAAGTCGCCGAATCAAATCTCGCAAGGGTCGAATATGGACCCAGATGCTTTTTTTCTTTAAGTTATTGATTATCGATGCCTCGTAACAACGGTTGATGTTACAGTAGGTAACAAGATCGAGGTTTCGTTTTTCTTCTTTTCAAAACGAAAAAAAAAGCGAAACATAAAATAGCATAATATAGATCATTATGTAAATAGAATTATTAAGAATTTCTGTAAGGGACAAAGGAGTAAGTTACAAAAGAAATATCCAGCAGCCAAATATTGTGATTCCTTTATTTTACTGAATTTACTGCAATGTTATATTTTTTTTATTTTTTTTTTTTTAAATGTTTTTAAAAATTTCTAATTTATATTATTGCAGTCAGTAAAAAACTACACAATTGTTCCATTAAAATTTCTGTCACTTAGGTCACCATATAAAAAAAACTAAACCATATATGATCAAATCTTATAGATAAAAAAAATTAACCACTTATTACAAAAAAAACTTGAATAGCTCAGTGGTAAACTCCAAAAATCATGAGTGACATAACAAACCCATACTCTTTTTCAACATAAATACAAAAATTTACAGATAGATAAATTTAAAAAAAAAAATCAAAATTTTTTAGTTAAGTAAGTGTACAGCAGCAATCACACCCCCTTTAATGAATTTGACGACAGTGTTGCCCCTTTATATATTAAAACCGATATTTGGAAACCCAACCACCTCACAACTCGTTATTGGATCATCCCTCTACCCGTGTTAATATGCACCGCCTCAGGGATTATGATCATCATTGCTCCTAAAACAACTGATTAAGGTAGTGGAGTGAAAAACATAAAAACACTCATTTTACGGCACAAGATCATGGATACTGGATGAATAGAAATTATCTAGAATTTCTGTAAGGAACAAAGGAGTAAGTTACAAAAGAAATATCCAGCAGCCAAATATTGTGATTCCTTTATTTTACTGCAAGTGTTAGTATTTTAGTTCTACTTCTTCATTTTATTATTATCATTTTAGGATTATTGTTTTTTTATAAAATCATTCAATAGTTTAATTTGTGCCTAAGATGTGCCATTGACTGTTGGGCTATTAATTAACAGTCATGTCTAAGGAACATGTCAGCCTTAGTCAGTAACAAAACTAAAAGATCGCACCACAATCAACACGCATTTCTCATTCATACTTGCCTTAAAATACCTACCTGGATAGGTCACCATTTCAAAAGGTAATCTAATCCAGTATAATCTGGTAAACCCGGTATAAAGCTGAAAATAACAGTTGGTAAACCCCTTACAAAACAACAAAAAACAAAGTACGACCTCTCAATGAGGAGCTTCTTTTACTTCTTGACTAAATAACATAAACCCACCATCACCACCAATTAATTTCAAACAAAGATTTGTTTTAATTTCGACAGATGAATGTAGCAAATCCAATACTACTTATATAGAAAGACAATCAAACAGGAATGTTGCTTAGTTCGCCGTGTACAGTTGTAAAGAATCCACTCGGCGCATTGGAGCCCCGGCCCCGCAATTTGGGGCTTATTGAATTCCGACGCGGAGTGTTGCCCCCTTTATTGAATGTCAAACCGATATCTCCCCCAACCCCAACCCCCTCACCCTCCCCTACGTCGTTCACCCCTTGGACTCTCTACGATCTACCCGCGGGGTATCTGTTAATATGCACCGCCTCAGGGATTATGATCATCATTGCTCCTAATAGAATACAGTGCAACGTGATTAAGGTAGTGTGAGTGAAAAAATCGAAAAACATCATTTTAGCGTTTATTTGTTGATTGTATTCGAGCTACAGAGTGATTAGTTCGGAAATTAGGCGTTTTTCATGTAATGAGTGTGGGAAAACTACTTATGCTTTTGAGCTGACATTTTGGAAAAGTTGATGAAGAGATGTTTCAAAGATGATTGAAAATGATTTTCAAAGCCACATTTTTGATCCGATAATCCTATAAAATATGTCATTTTGGAGGTCTAAAATGTACAAAAAAGCTGAGTTTTTATCTAAAAACGGGTCACTCAGAAAGCTTGCATGAAACAATCACTTATGCGTAACGGATAAGCGACATCCGCCAGTCCCTCCAAACTCATAAATTAAGCACTGTATTCCAAAAACACGTATATAACAGAATCTGGCGACGAGAACATTAAAAAATTAAATGCATAAGGCAAACATCGTAAAAATGGCTAAAATTGGTGCTGAACGTGATACAGTACAGCGCAGGTGTATTCATCAGTGACGCATAAAATATATTTCTGGATATAGATTAGATTAGATTAGATTATTGAAATGGCAACCTACCCAGTTAGGTATTTCAAGCCAAGTATGAATGACAAATGAGTGTAGGATGATCGTGGCACGCCCTCGTAGTTTTATTACTAAGGCTGGCATGTTCTTTAGACAGGAGTGTTAATTAATAGCCCAACAGCCGATGGCAACTAAGGGACCTACAGTTTAAGGTGGAGTTCTAAATTACGAACTGATCTAATTATGAGGATGATCTTTGCGGATTAAGTTAGTATTCAATAGTGCGGACGTTAATACACAAGAGAACACAACACCCACCGACCATCGGTCATAACTACCCACAATTCATAGTCCTCCCCCGTGCCCCCTCTATCCACAACCCTCCCCCTTCCCAATACTAACACTGTATTGTGTTCACATTGCGGGTCGCACAACAACCTGCCGGGTGGAAACAGTGTATTACAATTTACCACACTATTGTATTCATTTATTCAAAATTCATAATGGACACGGAAGTAGTTCTGATAAATTGTCTTGTATTCATACCAATAATCACATTCTAGTATGTATATTACCAAAATTAATTCATCTGCTCAGTTCTACAATAATAAACTAGTATTTTTAACGAATGAATTAACGGTTGTAACCAGGGAAACAGTTTTAATAAGTATTTTTATTGTAATTTTTAATTTGGCTCACAAAAATATTAGATACAAAAACTGGTTCAATCTAGGTAATATTTATTATTGAAGAATCGTGTATTTGGAAAACAACCTTTGGAAGAAAGAGCAAAATTTAATAAGGTAAGTAATTAAATTAACATTTTGTTAGACATTTCCAACGCGTCTTGTGTTTTAAAATCTTCACAACGTTTCGAAAGTTGGTTAAACTACTCCCGTTTTCAAGTGCCTAATGATATTTACATTGCCTTACTTTCCTAAGGCCAACAAAGACTAATTTATTTACCTAGATTAATAAATAAAATTCTTAATAAACAAGACAACTGGTTTCACAATAAAATATAAAAAAATTAAATAGGACGACGCTTGTACAACGATAACCACGAATAAAACAACACCTGACAATGCTTCACAAAAACTTCCACATCTTGTAAAGCAAAATATTCATTCGGAATTCGGTTTTTGCAGTTCTAAAACAAACGAAGCGTAGAGAGAACTGTCACAGAAGGTAAACGGGGTTACAATTGGCACAATTACAAGGAGAGTGTTGGTTCATTTATCAAAGCACTGCCGCCTCTCTCTCTCTCTCTCTCTCGTCCCCTACCTATCCACTTAAAACATCCCCCTCTCTCTCTTTTAGTACCGTCTGCGTCTCTTGTTTCTCATTAATGAATGTAATGACCACTCTCAGAGACGGAATCACTTTAACTACATTGTACTTCGTTTCGTTAATGAATTCTAGCGTCTTTTCTCAAATCTCTTTTCGAAATCTGTTGAGATTCGGATATTATAATGGAGGTGATGGGAGCTGCGTTAAAAAATGACAATTTATATTTATGATACAATCAACAAACAAACTTGAAAACAATTTTAGTATTATGACGAGATTGCTTTCAGTACGATGAAGTGAGTGGACATAGACATAGACATATCTTAGCGACATAGTATTATTATATTATTCCCATCATAGTTAACGAATGGTACTAAGTATGCAGGTTTGGTGCAAAAAAGGATCTTTTACATGGTAATGAGCTTATTTTAAGGATGTTCACTAAGTAAAAACGCATACAACATTTTTTCAAATTTTTAAATTGTCAATGACTAAGCGAGTTATACCAATCAATCTATTCATGTAGGATTCATGCGTAGGTTTGCTGCTAGAAGAAACATAAATTTGGGGGTTTTTGTGGAGGTATTGATAAAACTTAAATATATAAACTTGCATACAAAATAAATAAGCGAGTTATTGATTTTTAGTTATTCTTCATAAGATTAGCACTACACAACATACTGTGCTTACCATTTTGAATATCTTAGTAACCAATTAATCTAGTGTCATAATAAAAAATTAAAAATCTTGTGTTTTTCTGAATCAAAGTAGGTAGCTATTTGTTCGATTACCTACTTGGGTAGGTCACCATTTCAGGAAGGTAATAAAGAAAATCGAAGACTTATCACTTATTGAGCAAATACATACTCCCCTTACAAACCATATTTATGATACAATCAACAAATAAACTTTAAGTTATGTTGTTTTAGATAGTCGAGTTTTTCGCGCGCACCACCTTAAAACGTGACTATCAGTTTGTTTTGTATTTGTAATTTTGCATAATAAGAACAGCTGTTTAGATGAAGTGAAAACATTACCTTTAGACATATCCATGATCTAACCTATTTCCCACAAGGAAGTAAATATTAACATTTTTAATTATAGATTTCAAACGGAAATTTTCAGTGTTACAATGTAGGAAGTATTTTAGCATTCGTTATAGTACTTAAATTTTTACGTAAAAAATGCTTTATATTTTAACCATTATGTTGAGGTATTTTTAAATATTTTTCTCAGTTGGACATAAGGCAAGACATAATGATTAGATACAATAGACCTCGATTCAACCTAACTACTGGATCAAGGAGGTTTACTTGAGTGACTTCTATTTATCAAAATTAACGTTAAACGTTCCGTTTATACATATCTGTTTTCGAATATTGATACAATTTTTACTCTTCCGTCAATCAAAAAAAATTGAGTTCATCGTGCCGCCATATTAGATTCTAGTTCCATAAGATCAATAATAATTTTGCGACAGCTTTACTAGCTATAAGATAGTCGTAAAAAGCCGATTGAGGCGTCAAATTAAAGTAAAAATCCATGGAAATTCATTATTAGTTTTTTGTAACAAGTTCTAAGAGGTGAGAGAAATTGTATTGTTTTATAATGAAAATAAAAATGTATTTTTTAATTCTCTAGATAACTATTTTAGCTTCAACCATATTTCTACGTTGTATGGCCAGTAATTTAAATTGTTGTTATAGGGCTAAAAGTTTCTCGCCTTTTTTCAATTCAATTTTCTACCACTAATGGAGGCTATATAACTGTGTAGCAATTTTTAACGGAGGTTTAGTTTAATATACTGTATAAAGGTTTTCAAGATGAAAGAGCTCTCTAGAAATGTACGGGCCATTAAAATGGTGAAGTAAAATTCGTAATATCATGGTAAAAGTATCATCGGACAGTAGAGTTCAACGGGAATTAAAAACAAACTTCGTTAAATTTGTTATATATTGAGCCTTCCCCACAGGACAGTTCTGAACTAATCGGTCACCCCGCCCCAACAGCAGGGGATCCCTCAGGGTTTCAGAATACTAACTTAACTTTTCGTAAAGTTATTATCAAATGTATTCCTTTTTATATGGTTTTTAAGTAAAATCACGTACCATATAAATATGCTTGTATAAAATCAGTATACTCTTAGATTATAACTCTAAGATAATAGAGTTAAATTATAACATAAACTTGCAAGAACATTATTTTTATGATTATATTAAAATGGCAGTAAAACATAAGTGGAGGTAGAGGCTACACGTTGGGGAGTACGTAGTTAATTTCCTAGTTTTTTCACAATATTTGCTGAAAATAGAGAAAAACTTTTACTTAAAACTAATGTAAAGCCGCAGTGAAAACTCACCAAATATTTATATCAAATGAAACTGTTAATATTGGTATTAACAATTCGAAAAACTTTTAAGATGTCCCCCCTTACTCCACCTATACAGTCAATACAAAAATGTAAGCAAAACTATTAAGTCAGCTCACTTAAAGTGAAAAACCCCAATTACAACTGCGCCTCCTCTTTGGTTCTAAGATGCTCGGAAGTTCTCCTACAGGTCCGCCTAATCGCCTACGAGGCGTAAATAAATGTTAATGTATTTACTTCCCTGTGGGAAATAGGTTAGATCATGGATATGTAAAAAAAGGTAATGTTTTCACTTAATCTAAACAACTGTTCTTATTCTTTTATATTAAAAAATTCAACACAATAGCTCTGGTGGTTTCTATGGAAACATATTACATATTTTCCATCTTACAAATCGCCAACATCCCCCAGAGCTAAGACATACCCACGGAAAAAAATTGTCTATTTCATAATATCCAGTTGCGATATATTTTCAATCTGTATACAGTAGTCAGTGTTGTTTGTGTATGATTTTGTCCATACCAGCCATTCTGTCTTTTGAGTTTGCATCCATCCAGGAAAGTTTTAAATCAAAAATACGTTTACACAAAAGTATAATCCTTTGTTGGCACCAGCCTTTGTTGTGTCAGAATTCATTTGTCCTTCGCCCTCCCGGTGCGTTGTAGCGGGACGTTTTAAATTAAACACTTGACACGCCGCTGCGAAACTGAACTTCGCTTTGTGTTTGGTTAAATTAAATTAAATCTCGTTAAATTATTCAAACATATGGTGGTGTAAAGTGGAAACATTTGTTTCAAATCAAATTAAAAACTAATAGTTTATGAGTCCCAACAATTCATTACATTTGCCACTGGGTTCTGTATAACACAATGCTATTTACAATGGCAAACATTACAGCAATAGTTAAATTACTATAGTATATTATTGTATCAATTACTATAAATATAAATATAGGTCCAACCGTGGGTGGAACGGCGGCATGACGAGGTGGATTACTACCTCACTCAGTTTCTGACAGGCCACGGCTATTTCAAGTCGTACCTGTATCGGATGGGCAAAACTGGCTCACCGGTTTGCACTTACTGTCCGGGAGTTCCCGACGATGCGGAGCATACTTTCTACCGCTGCCCCCGTTGGGAAAGGCCCCGACTGAAGGCTGCACGAAAACTTGGTGTTTTCACGGTGAATAGTCTGCCACAACATCATTGAGGACGAGGGAAACTGGGATTGTTTGTCAAAGTTCGTTCGGGGCGTCCTAGAGAAGAAAAGCGAACTGGACCGCGAAGAGACCCAATGTAATGTGACAAACAGTTCCAGGTTAGAAAACTTAAGAGTAGAGGTTTTTTCAGTGGGTAACCCCGCTAGGAGAGTCCCACACTACAGGCTGCCACCTGTGTAAATTAAGCATTTCTTTCGCCTTACTCTAAAAAATGCTATAAATATATGTATAACGAGATATCACGCAGCATGAGTAGAGCGAATTTCATTGATCGTATGAACTTCTATCATAATCAAAGACTTGACTGTCACCAAGCGGATCAAGAATAGCATTGGTGAAAAACCTCGATAGAAAGAACCCCCTTACTACAAATACTTCATAAGATGAATTTTTTCCAGATCCATCAGATTCTTCTTATGGAGATTTGACTTTGAAATTTTAATTTTAATTATTGCCTAGCTAAGAAAAAGTTAACGAGAGGCTGTAAAATAAGGGTATGGATAATTTCCTCTTAAAGCGTTGTACATTTCGATGTCGTTTATAACATACAAAATATTTTTTTAATTATTTGGGACCTTGGAATACAGGATCTTGCAAAACAGTTCAAACGATACGATAAATCAGTCCTAAATATACACAAGGTGTGTAATCTTGGACTGTATGTAAAGCAGAGAGAAATATACGCCATGAAGAAATTCTTGATACAAAATGACAATCTAGACGACTTGGTGTGAGCTAAGCATTCAAGAAGTTTCCCCATTTTTAGATATCGATTTTGCCGCTGAAGAGTTTTTACCATCAGCTGGTGCAGGTCGTAAAAGGTCAACTCTATAACAGCGTGAACATAAACTCCTACTACAATAAATTTCCGCTAAGCACTTCCGGGGCAGCCGCAAAACGATGGGATATTCCGGCCGCAGTTATCGTCGAGGGGGCGATTTCAGATTTGCCCCCTCCCCCCCACACATCACCCCCTCGAAATTGCATTATCACCCTCACGCCACGGCGCTTCGCTATAACTCAGCGACAGCTACAGATCAGCTTCGTCTTTCAACAGCAATACGTCGCTATTGGGCGTTGATCGATTCGCGGTTATACATTTTTAAAATGTATAAACATGTGATCATGTTTTCTCTGTTTTTTTATCAATTTTTTCTTTTCTTCGTAAACGTTTCGGGCTTGGCTATATTTACTCAATCAGATTGTTGGATCAACTATATATGATATTATGCATGACTTTAAAGTCCTACACCGATATTGCCTTTTGAGGATGACCCTCAGATATCAATTAATGCTTGATGACTGGTGGGGTAGGTATGCCATTCGATCTATTGGCTAGTTACTGAAATGACGACTTACCAAGGTTGGTATTTTAAGCCAAGAATGAATGAAAAATGAGTGTAAGATGATTGTGGCGTGATCTTTTTGTCTTGTTACTGACTAAGGCTGAAATGTTCCTAACACAGAGCTCTTAATTAATAACCCAACAGTCAGTGGTATATATAAGGTACCTACAGTTTTTAAGTGGAGTCTGAACCACTGCCTCTGAATTATGAAGAAGACTGTTTTTTGCGGATGGACGTAGTATTCAATAATTCGGACGTTAATCCACACAAGAGAACACTATATCCACCGACTATCAATCACATCTATCCACAATTCGTGCTCTCCATATTGTGCCCGCTCTTGGCTCCAGTTGGTATCTTAGAACTCTTAACTGCTTACTCCTCAGCTCCAACTCCTGTTCAATATTGACCACGAGCTGGTAGTGTCCCAAATGAGGTAACCTCTATTATTATGATCTCACAAAACATTTGACACTTTTGAAATTGTCATATATATGTATAGGTTTACTTAGAATATGATTTTGTCGGTGCGGTATCACTGCAGGCAATAAAGGCTCTCTCTAAAACCAACAGATGTCTTGTTCATTGCTCATGACATCCTCTAGTACGTGACCCTACTGACTGGGTAGTCCCATTGTTATCACAAATAAACGATACAGTAACATCCGTACCCGTATATATTTAGACCCTATACAACTGAATAACGACATTGTGAAGTGTCATTACTAGTTACTTTCAATGGAAATGCTTAATAGTAAATTTGTGGGTGCGAAATACCTTTCAATCCTTGATCCTTGATCCGTTTACTGATGTCAGTTCGTTCTTATGTACTTTAAGTAAACTTTTTGGTAGGTACATATTCAAACGACAACCTTTTAATGGGTTGAATGGAGTAGAATCATATCTGGATGATATCGTAATATGGGGAGCAAGTAAGGAAGAGCATGATAAGTTTAATTTTAGGTTCATAACTTAGAGGTACTCGCCCAGTCAATAGGCTCATGTACTAGAGGCTATTATGAGAAATGAACAAGACATCTTGTTGGTTTTAGAGAGAACTTTTATTGCCTGACTGGGATGGTGGCGTCATCCTGTAATCCAGCTACTTGGAGGTCACGAATTGTGGATAGTTATGAGCGATGGTCGGTGGGTGTGGTGTTCTCTTGTGTGGATTAACGTCCGCACTATTGAATACTACGTTAATCCGCAAAGGCCATCCTCATAATTAGACCAATTCGTAATTCAAAGGCCGTGGTTCGGATTCCACGTTAAACTGTAGGTCCCTTAGTTGCCATCGGCTGTTGGGCTATTAATTAACAGTCCTGTCTAAGGAACATGTCAGCCTTAGTCAGTAACAAGACTACAAGATCGCGCCACAATCATCCTACACTCATTTCTCATTCATACTTGGCTTAAAATACCTACCTGGGTAGGTTGCCATTTCAATAATCTAAATCTAAATCTAAAACCTGCAGTGATACCACACTGACAAAAATATATTCTTCTTAAAGTAACCTAAACAAATGTAACACCCCTCTCAGAATCTACAGCTGTCCTTTTTGGCTATACTCATCATCTTAATGAGTCTCTTAAAACAGTTCCAATAATCCTCACAATTTGTTTACCAACTTGCCCTATTTAGTGGTAAGAGTCATCCAACTGCTTCATCTTTTGAGTTCTTCCTACTTACTCAGATTTTCAAGAATCCTTCAATCCAGCATTCTCCAGTTCAAAGTCTTGTGGACCCAGGGACAGTTCCATTTTACAACCTAAATTTTTTGTCACTTCTTTGCCTTCAACTCTTTGGTTCCCAGTACCTTAAAAGGCCTCATTGTTTTATGCCTAACATATTTAATAAACACCGTTCCAAGACATCTTAGAGCTTATTGTTGGTGAGGTCAAACCTCTGACAGGCTCCCAAAATCCCTTTTCCTGCAAGGTAAACGTTGCTATGGTTAATGTGAGTACACTTTTCTTCAGCATTGTGTGTGTCCAAAAGATTTAGAGAATATCAGTTGTTGCTCTTGTATGAGTTTGTCCTCAAATTGTCCAGTATTTATTATCTCTATCTAGTAAGAGTAGATCTCGTAGTCGTTTTATTTCTAGTATTAAAGTCCAGAAATTTTACAACTGATTTCCATTCCGGATTTAAAAGTGAGTTTTAGGGAGGTTGGTTTTTAATGATGCAATTAAATAGGTACGACATACACTCATTTACAAAATGTAACAATAACCATGTTATTAAAATTTGACAGAAAACGTTTTGACATGAAATATCATTAATTGCGATATAAATACATAACGTAATGAATTCTCGACCCTCGTTGAGAGGATAAAATGGATTTCTAGAGTTGACGTAAAGTGTAAGTTTGTTTTAAGAGCAAAATGCTCTGCCACATCAATCATAAACCCGCCAGTTACATGGGGTGGCTCCACGAGGGGGGAGGGGGCTGTAAAGGGATAACAACGACACCCTGTGTTTAATCACAGAAGTGTGGGAGTGTTTAGTTTATACCGACCTCTGCCACGACCCTTCCCTCTGTAAACAACCCCGTTTTTACAATTCTCACATTTATTTTACTCTTAATTATTCTCTTATGATACTAAAATTTAACCTTTAATTCAAATTATCGTACTACAAAAAAGTAGTTTACATTTTCCTTCTATACTTTTACAGAAAGTGTGTTTTTGTGCTGTAAATTTTGTAATATATGTTCAATTTATTTTACGAGAAGAATTTTGGTAAATTTTATTCATATAATTTTTCGGGTATCTATATAAAATGACGTACCGGTATCTGAATAGATGATTTCATAACACAAGCCTTATCAAGTTGTCTTTAATAGGAAACAAATGATCTTTTGAAAGGGCGAGGGGCTTGACGCAAGGAGACACGAAGCACAATTGAACACGACTCAATATATTTGGGGGGAGAATAAAAGGAGAGACCGGTTGGAAGGAGGGACGTGCTTAGAGGATCTTTACCCTATTGTAAAAAAGCTTGCGTGTAAAAAGAGTTGCTTGAAGTGATTTCAATTAAGAGTTAGGGAGTTTTCTAACACAACTGTTATATCACCATCTCATTTATTCTTAAAATATAGAAACGTGGGAGGTATCAACCAAAATAGGATGGGTTGATGCGAAACTTTAGGTACTAATAAGGTAACTATTCTACTTAACCCACATATTTTTCTGGGGATAATTTTTTATTATTATTTTTGAAGAAATATCCTTAAAACATGGCGTTGAAATTTTTAATTAAACTAGTGTTTTTTAACTACACTAGACTTGAGAAACTTATCAAGTGAATTAAATAAAATACTTTTACTCAACAACTACATTTTTATTTATTATTTTATAATTCATTCGGGTAATAACATATGTAAATATTAAACCTCCAGATTGTTAAAATAAATTAAATTTTATACCTCCCAAAACAATCTTATTATTAAAGTTGCTAAAAAATATAATAAATATATAATATATAAATATATATAATATATATAAATATAAAAATAAATATATAATATATATATAAACATATAAAAATATATAAATATTAACATGAATTTTAACAACTTTGAAACTATTTAGTTTTACAAATACGGGTGGTGTCATGTTGATGCCTTAATAAATATCAACCACGAACTTTTAGAATTTTTAGAAGGTTGTATTTTAAAAATATTTTAACGGGTAAAAATATAATTTAAAAAATTTAATTTTCAATAAAGAATGTATCAAAAACTAGAAACAGAGCCCGTTGTGGTTAAATACAACAGTCTCTAGAAAAAGGGTACCCCAATGTATTTCTTACGGAAAACGTGTTTTTTTTACTTTTTCACCATATATACTAAAAAACGTCAAACTTTCATATTTTTTGGCAAATCTACAGGATGAAAGCTTTCTAATGACATATTAATCAATGAAATTGGTTCAATGCAACCCTAGATTTAGTTGTACAAATTTTAACAAAAAAATGTCAAACTCAGTATTCCTTCAACGCAAAGAAATTTGTTGTATCTTTGGATTTTTGTACATAACTTTTAAATGGTGAGGAAATCGACCAAAGTGGATGGTGATTTTCTGATAGAGAATTAAATTTCCAACAAATTACTGTACGAATCTTTTGAGAAACCTCAAAAAGACGGTAAAATATCGCCTTCAAAAATAGGATTTCGTAAAAACCTGTTTTCAATGTATTATAGAAAACGTGTTTTTTTACTTTTTCACCATAAATACGAAAAAACATCAAACTTTCATATTTTTTGGCAAATCTACAGGATGAAAGCTTTCTAATGGCATATTAATCAATGAAATTGGTCCAGTGGAACTCTAGATTTAGTTGTACAAAGATTTTTAAGACAGAATTATTATAAGAATAGATGGAACAATCGTTGAGGTCTTGAAGCTTTTACACAGACCGACATCAGTCCTTAAAACCATTTTTTTATTCAGGGAGCCTCAAAATCGATATATCCACTGTCAACTCAAATTCGAACATTTTGACGAAAACAATACTTTCTCCGTATACTATTACAGTAATAAGGAGTGAGGAAAAACCGATTGGAACAAGCATTTCGAACCATTCATTGCTTCCGTCATTGAGCCAACAATAGATTTTTTATCCATTAGTTTAAATATAGAGATTTAGATTACGATTAATTTTTACTTTTTTTTGAAATAGAAGATTAAAATAGGGAAATGGGGGGGACACGGTTAAAGGAGGAGGAGAAATAAAGAACAATTAAAGAGATGTGGGGTGGAACGTTTCAAGAATAAAAGAACAAACCCCTCTATAGGAAGCATTTTTTTCTATAACATTATTTTATAAAACCAAACATAATTTTTTATTTTTTAAATCAATTTAATATTTTTATTTAATAAATAGAATATTTTAAATAATAATAATTTAAATATAAAAAACAATATATATAATAAAAATTTTTATGTAAATAACGAAACACCTATTTCATCAAAACACCAAGTCGAATATTTGATCCGATTACTACTTGAAACGTATTACAGTTCAATCTACCTTGGTCCAGATCGAACATATCGCTTCGCATCACAGATACACACCTGATTAGATGTATAATATATATAGTATTCTCTGTATGTTTTTACAGAGATTACGATTATTACTATATAAATAGAAATTAAAATGTTAGTTGTGGATGTCACTTAAAGAAGTAGGAGAGAAACAGATAAAAGACATTGGGTCTTAAAAGAGATGGTGGGAGATGGAATACGTTTCAAGAATAGGAGCGAGAATAGACGAGGCACAAGACCAAAAAAGGGCCAAAACCCCTCTAGGGTTCCAATGGTCATGGAAGCATTTTTTTCTAAAAATTCTATGTATCATTTTTATGAAAACCCCTAAACAAAATACTTTTTTATTTTCTTAAATAGAAATCAGAATTTCATCAATATAAAACGTAAATATCAAATCAATTTCCAAAATACTAAAGTTTAAGTTAGTATAAAATACAATAATTTGGTCCGAACCAAGAAACAAAGTCATAGATAATATCTAACCATAAGATAAACAACGAAACATTTTAGTTCTCGCTGGAGAATGTTGTCGGCGTGTCGCGATATATACACAGTGCCGCGACAATATTAGTGGGAGGACCGATGCTACTAGGTGTCGAAAGAGATTCAGTTCTCTACCTTTATTTGACCTTTGTACCCGCGATCGCTTCATCTTCGAACAAGCGTCGTGGAATACTTACACCTTAGTAGTGTTATTTGTTCTCCTTTTTAGCACTTACCCGAAGGGATGAAAAAATTACTGTAGGTCTCATGGCAAGACTAAGCCCAGGACTGAGTCGGTGAACACGATAACTCTCGTAAAAATGGTCCGATCGAGACCAAATTTGATAAAAACGTGTATTGCTACACTTACTCGGACGAGTTCGTGATTCAGATATATCGGTCAATCGGATCGGGTAGTTTGGGGGGGTTTTGTTCCCAAAAAATGGGGGTTTTGCGTTTTTCCAGTGTAATTTTTATCTCTCACCATTAGAATCAGCATAAAAACTACAAAATTTAGCTCCTAAAAGTTTTGACGGTTACCGAGATATTAAAATTCTAAACACAGGACACTGCATTTAGGGGTTCCAATGAAAATCTTATGGAGGATATGGAAAAAATTTATATTTCCCTTATTAACCTATAGTTTTGGATGAAACTTTGTATTTTACTTCATGTGGTTAGGACACATACGTTTATGCTAAAAACTCATAGTTTATGTGTTCCTCGCAGCAGCAAACCTGTATACTCTTGCCAATGTTAATCTTATGGAGAATTAGCAAACTCCTTTATTTATGTCCAGATATTAATTAAACTTGGCATATGTTAAAAAAAATTGTTTATGGTAAAAATGACTACTTTCAGCGTGCCTCACAGCAGCAACCTGCACACTCTTTCCCACGTTAATCTTACGGAGAATAGGCAAATAATTTTCATATTTATGGACAGATATTGATAAAACCTGTCATATATTGTTATTATTATATTATTGCTTTGGAAATTCGCTGAGTACGCAGGTCTGCTGCGACGGGGGTATTGATTTTTTTACTAGGGTGAATAAATTCTGACATGACCATGGTCCCACCAAGCTGAACAGCTTATCATTACAGTCCGAGATTCATGAACTTATACAATAATTGTCAAAATTAATCCTAATAGCGAAATACACGCGCTAAAGAATTTAACAATATAATATGCGGCAACCAAGGGGATCGCACCTTAGTGTTAATTTTAATTTCGTGTTGAAAAATTAAAAAAATAATCAATTAAGAATTAATTTTGAATTTTTCTGTATGTAAAACGGTTACTGAGATACTGGTAAACACAGTACGTTGTTTTTGGAGCTCCAAAGTTAGTCTTAAGTGGAAAAGTTTAACATTTATATTTCGCTTATTATTATAAATATTTTGAAAAAACCTTGTATACAACTTCGTCTAGGTAATATCTAATCTATGCTGAGAAATATAAATTCTAGTAAATGGTAAAATTTACTTATTATTTGTAATATTGACATTAAACTTTGCATATAGCTTCAAATAGTTTGTTATTCTACTAATGTATTGAAAATTTTAAATTTTTGTTTACCTCAGAAGCAAACCAGCAGCTTCAGAGATGGGTGCTGAAAGAAGTGGTGTTGATGCAGTTAGATATTTCAATAAAAGTCTACTTCAAAGTCTTTTAGAGGACTTTTAAAGACTTTTTAGTAGATACGAGTAAAGGACCCTCCCTATTCTTTTAAGACTCGTTTTTACTCATAATTGTAATTTATGATCCAGACCTTATCGGTTTTTATGTTACCATGGAACCTCCTTTACTCATTGTAGGCTAAAATATTGTTTCCAAATTAAGATTCCGTCACTAAAAAATAACTTCACAGTGTTTGCTCTTTCAAATGTCGCACAAAAAATATTTTGTAATTTTTTACTCATTAATGAGTATACCTTCCTAGGTAGGTTATCCTAAGTAAATTTACCAGAAGAAACTGTATTCTCACAGAAAAGGTTAAAATAGAAGCAATATTAATGAAAATTGTTTACAGTGTTTAGTATATTACTACAATTACTGATGATTTTTTTATAATGATCCAATATTTGACCAAAAATGAATTAATCTGTAAGTTATAGGTTACACGCATATTAAAAATAAATTTAAATTAGGGACGAATATCGGAAACTATATTATTAATTATTAAATTCAACAGTTGATCTATTTACAACCTTTAGTTTTACAATAGTAAAGGGGTTCGGAGAGACTTATCTGTCCAGAGTTAAATTTTTCTTATTAAAGATTTTCTCAAAAACTACTAAATAATTAAACCTGTTAATTCTTTGGTCGATTATATAATATTTTTAAGACTAACAAGGGTTTTTATAGATCCTACTGTATCTCCATTTTCAGCAAAATGTGTTTTTATATTATTACAAAAACTATAAATATTGTATTTTTATTTAAGTCGAAAAAATGACACTTGAAATTCAAGTACAACACATTCAACACAATTCAACACATAAAAGCCTGTATTCAAGTTTAAAAAAAATCCACCAGTGAGCTAGTGGCCCATTTAAAAATGTGCTGATATTGAAAATGTTTTCGGAAACATACATGATGATTGTTTGTACACGAGATCTGACCTTACAAAAAATTAAATTTTTTCTACGATAAATAAATTAGTAGGAGGGGTCTTTTCCTATTTTTTCCTAAAATATAAGGAATAAGTAAAAAATAACAATTTTAAATTAAAAAAATACCCTCCTACCCCTCAAAATAAAACCAAATATTGCCCTAGATGACCACTTTCACACCTGGACTATCTTACACAATTTTACTTCAAGATGAATTGTTCAGAATACAATACAAGTATATCTTAGAGTATATCCTGAAAAACGTTTCTAAACGCTCAACTACTCACTCTAATATAACAGAGCGAAAACTAATTGTGGAATAAATTACGATCCATGCGGACTTTAATTATCAGTTAATGTTGGCTACTGTCGCGGCTCCGAATGATTGCATTATCGATGACGGCCCACTGACCCCGGGGGGGGGGTACGTCCACCCACCCACCCCACATGCCACTTACCACCTCCTCCCACCAGCTGTGACGGTGACAGTGGTGCGTGGGCGGCTCGGAGATGGGCCACGAGCCGGCGAACACCAAGCCACTTAGCCATAGGCGTAACCACATTAGTGGAGACAACCAGACAGTGGATCTTGGAACGTAGGACATAGAACCAAACGAGTCTCATTATCTGTGGCAACCAGTAACGCTAGCAAAACCATTCGACTAAAGGCCAGCGTACACGGCAACAGACAGACGGAAGAAAAAATGGACCAAAACGTGGGAAACAGAATACCCCCGTCGCAGCAGACCTGCGTACTCAGCGAATTTCCATATCATGGCAATAATAATAGTACAACCAATGCAGACAGCTTCTCGGTTAATGGCTGAAGATTATACAGCTGATAAAGAGTGGAATGCATCTTGGGATAACTTTATTGGGCAGAACTCCTCTCTAATAAGAGACCCAACAGTACAGGTAAATGGTATGACCCTTCCTCGGAAACAATGGTCTCTTATCAATCGTTTCCACACAGGAGTAGGTAGATGCAATTATTGGCGGTCAAAATGGGGCCTGACAGACGATCAAACATGTGATTGTGGAGCGGCAGTACAAACCATGAGGCATATTGCCGAGCAGTGTCCTTGCGATTTTTCTCTGATGGGGTTGAAGGTGTACACGATCCCAGTGATGTGTCTGTGGAATGGCTCAAAGGGTTGGACCTAGCTCTGTAATAATTCAAAACATGATAGGCATTTTATTTCAATTTTTTATTTTATTTATTTGTTCTCATTTATATATTTATTGACGTGAGTGAATAGTACTCTATATCTTAGTGTGTATGATTTGCTGACACAACCATACGATAAATAAATAAATAAATAATAATAGTACAAGTATGTGACAAGATTGAGCAATCAATACCTGTTGATAAGTTAGAGTATTTGCCTATTCTCCGTAACATTAACATAGGAAAGAGTATGCAGGTTTGATTCTTTGAGGAACACTAAAAGTAGCCATTTTTACCATAAACTGTTTTTAGTCTGACCATATATAATTATATGGACATAAATAAAGGAGTTTGCCTATTATTCTCCATAAGATTAACATGGGAAAGAGTATGCAGGCTTGCTGCTGTGAGGAACACATAAACAATGATTTTTTAGCATAAACGTGTGTATCTTAACTCCATGAAACTAAATACAAAGTTTCATCCAAAACTATTAGTTAATAGGGGAAATATTAATTTGTTCCTTATCCTCCATAAGATTAACATTGGAGCCCCAAAATACAACGCACTGTGTTTAGATTTTTTAATATCTCGGTATCCGTTGGAGATAGAGAAAAACTTTAAGGCACTAAATTGTGTAGTTTTTTAAGGTGATTCTAATAGTGGAAGATACAATTTGAAATTTTTAAAAATTACTTGAGAAAAACGCAAAAAACCCATTTTGGGGTACAACCCACCCCCGGCATACCCGTTCCGATTGACCGATATGTCTAGTTTACGAACTCGTCGGAGCAAATACAGGAATACACGTCCATCTTCCCTATGTGAAATTCGCTAACAACTAGTTTTTTTATTGCATAATTTTTCCAAAATTATAAGTATAACATATATAGTTTACTGGTGTTAGTTATGATAAAAACTATTTTTGTTGCAATAGTATGTAATCAAATAAAATAATTATTTTTTAAATTAAATTTAAATTCAATTATGTAGAAAGCTACAAAATTTAGTAAACTTAAGATTGTGTGATTTGAGATATCTGTACATATTGTTTTTATTATTAGAAAAATAATGAATAATATGCTGAATATTAAAACTACTTGATAACCAAACAAAAAAATTAATTGTAATTAATTTGGATGAAATTGTGCACAAAGAAGAACAAGCGTATATCAGTTTTATCTATCGTCCGGAGTGAGAGGTTATAAAGAGAACAGGCCTAATTGCGAAATGAATTGTCAATGTCATCAGGAGGGGGCAAAAAGGAGAACGAAGAACGCTACTGAGGTGTAAGTGGCCACGTCGCTTGATCGGGGATTTTCAGCTATGTGATTAGTAAATATTGATACAGGTAGAGAAGTGACTCTCTTTCGACACCTAGTAGCATCGGTCCTCCCGTCAGTCTGCCATGCGGCACTTCGTATATATATCGACACAGCGCCACAACTTTCCTGCGAGAACTAAAATATTTAAATCTTTATTTTATGGGTATATCTTGTCTATGATTCTGGAAACCTTCACTTAGTGCAAAAGAAGTTTATTGTTTGTGATACCAACTAATATATTGGTCTTTTGGAAGTTGATTTCGTATTTTTATAAAAAATCTATAAAATAGTCTCTAAAATAATAATGTGAGGTTTGAGCCAAGAACACACTTCCTGTCAGACATTTAGTAGTTCACACCAGTCACGTATTTGTTTAATTATTTCAAAAACTTAATAAAGTAAATAAAAATATTATCTACACCAATGACTATTACATCTACTATTTCTTGGATCATACTACTAAAAAATACGCTAATTATCTCGTAATATTTGTTGACTTTATATGAACCGTATGTATGAGTATTGAATAAGGCTCCTTTTGTTCACAGCGGCATGTCGTTAGTGCATTGCTCTAAATAGAGACGTTATTCAGAAATGGGCGGTCTCAGAAGCGGTGTGTGCGGCGTTTTGTAAATTCTGCCGCCTTTACTTAGAAATCGTTGGTCGCGAGCGGTTCCTATAAGCATTGTAGTTTGTACTGGACTGTTCATTCCAAGCGGCAGCCTGCTTTCACTCTCGCAGTGCTGCCAACCCAATTAGTTTTAATAATTATCAATAATTAGTTATCAATTCAAGCAGTAAAATTTAATTTGTACGTGTTAACAATGCAGTTTTAATTCATAATTGAAGTATAAATTGATAAATTACATTATAATTGAATTTTCGAAAACAAAATAAATTTGCATGGATTATTTTATTTAATCAGATATTTAATTTTTAATGTTTATGAAATTCAAAAACTATTTTTTACTTTACTTCAATGTAATAGAAACCATATATTCTTTAAACCAAGTCTGGAGAATTTCAGGTCTGTCAAACTTTCAAAGCAAGTTCATAAAATTATGACATTTGACATTCATCATGGCGGGGCTTTGGTGCTCAAGTTCCCGGGTTCAAATCTCGCCAGTCAATGGCTTTTTGCTAAGTGATAATATCGAACCCACTGGGAAGAGAAGGAGGGCATAAAAAACTGTAAAAATAGTGTAATATTAAATATGATTACTTTCCTGTACCCATCAGGTGAACCTAGGGCACGTTTATTTCCCCCCAAAGGCCTATCTCCGGTTTGGGGAGAAGGTGCGACGAGCCGTGCGTGAATAGCTCCACAACAATGATGTCTGGTTATGACCTCTCCTACCTCATCCCCAAACCCCCTCACCCCCCTCTTATTCCTCTTATCCCTCTCATCCATCCTCTTACCTTTCCCATCGTAGAATAAGTCACCTCCTAAGGGCTGGATGGTTCCGCAAATATTCGAAAACTACCCAATTATTTTCATAATTCTTTGTATAATTTGTTGGTTAGTGAAATAGCGACCTACCCAGGTAGGTATTTTAAGCCAAGTATGAATGAGAAACGAGTGTAAGATTATTATGACGCGATCTTGTAGTCTTGTTACTGACTATGTCTGATATGTTCCTTAGACAGGAGTGTTAATTAATAGTCCAACGGTCAATGACATTATGATATTACTCAATGAGGGTAAAACTCAAGAACGTTTGTTCAGTTTAAGAGATTTGCCAGTAGATTATAGTTAAGGTAGTGTAAGGTTTCTGGGTGTAGTAAACTGTCCTGGGAACCACACATCAAATATGTTAGTGCGAAACTGTCTAGAGTTGTTTACCTGTTGAGAAATTTAAAACATCATGTGCCTATGTCTTATGTTAGATCAGCTTATTTTGCTTTTTTCAGAGTGTCATATACTATGGCCTTTTACTATGGGGTAATATCACATATATCCATGAAATTTTACTACTGCAGAAAATAGTTGTAAGAATAATAACAAACTCAGATAGGCTAGCCCACTGTAGACCATTGTTCATAGAGTTGAAGGTATTGACTGTAATAAACTTATATATTTATACTGTTCTATTATATACAAAGAATAACCTTTCTGAACATCAGCTTAGGCAAGATATACACCCTCACTGCACCAGAAATAGTAAACGAATTAATATACCTTTTTGTAGATTGTCTAAAACACAAAACAGTTATGAAGTTGTAGGCCTGAAAATGTTTATTAATTGTTAACTGTAGGCATTTTTACCATCAACTATTTTTAATTTTTATATTTTCTGACCATATATAATATGGACATAAATAAAGGAGTTTGCCTATTCTCCATGGGAAAGAGTATGCAGGTTTGCTGCTGTGAGGAACACATAAACCATGAATTTTTAGCATAAACGTGTGTATCCTAACCCCATGAAGCTAAATACACAGTTTCATGCAAAACTATAGGTTAGTAAGGGATATATTATTTCTTCCTTATCCTCCATAAGATTTTCATTGGAACCCCTAAATGCAGTGTACTGTGTTTAGATTTTTAATATCTCGGTAACCGTTGGAAATAGAGCAAAACCTTTAGGAGCTAAATTTAGTAGTTTTTAAACTGATTCTAATGGGGAAAGATAAAATTTTAATTTTTTTTAAAGTTGGAAAAACCCAAAAAACCCATTTTTGGGTACAAAACCCCCCTAAACTACCCGTTCCAATTGACCGATATGTCTAGTTTACGAACTCGTTGGAGCAAATACAGGAATACACGTCCCATCTTCCCTATGTGAAATTCGCTAACAACTAGTTTTTTTATTGCATAAGTTTTCCAAAATGATAAGTATAACATATATAGTTTACTGGTGATAAAAAATAGTTTTGTTGCAATAGTACGTAATTAATAAAAATAATTATTTTTTAAATTTAATTTAAAAAATTAAATTTAAATTAAATTACGTAGAAAGCTACAAAGTTTAGTAAACTTAAGATTGTGTGATTTGAGATATCTGTACATATTGTTTTTATTATTAGAAAAATAATGAATAATATGCTGAATATTAAAACTACTTGGTAACCAAACAAAAAATTAAAATTGTAATTTGGATAAAACTGTGCACAAAGAAGAACAAGCGTATATCAGTTTTTTCTATCGTCCGGAGTGAGAGGTTATAAAGAGAACAGGCCTAATTGCGAAATGAATTGTCAACTGTCATCAGGAGAGGGCAAAAGGGAGAACGAAGAACGCTACTGAGGTGTAAGTGGCCACGTCGCTTGAACGGGGATTTTCAGCTATGTGATTAGTAAGATTGATACAGGTAGAGAAGTGACTCTCTTTCG
Organism: Nephotettix cincticeps; assembly: GCA_023375725.1. NCBI lineage: Eukaryota > Metazoa > Arthropoda > Insecta > Hemiptera > Cicadellidae > Nephotettix > Nephotettix cincticeps. The sequence continues at coordinate 57,733,762 of CM041790.1, forward strand.
ACACCTAGTAGCATCGGTCCTCCCGTCAGTCTGCCATGCGGCACTTCGTATATATATCGACACAGCGCCACAACTTTCCTGCGAGAACTAAAATATTTAAATCTTTATTTTATGGGTATATCTTGTCTATGATTCTGGAAACCTTCACTTAGTGCAAAAGAAGTTTATTGTTTGTGATACCAACTAATATATTGGTCTTTTGGAAGTTGATTTCGTATTTTTATAAAAAATCTATAAAATAGTCTCTAAAATAATAATGTGAGGTTTGAGCCAAGAACACACTTCCTGTCAGACATTTAGTAGTTCACACCAGTCACGTATTTGTTTAATTATTTCAAAAACTTAATAAAGTAAATAAAAATATTATCTACACCAATGACTATTAGGCCTACATCTACTATTTCTTGGATCATACTACTAAAAAATACGCTAATTATCTCGTAATATTTGTTGACTTTATATGAACCGTATGTATGAGTATTGAATAAGGCTCCTTTTGTTCACAGCGGCATGTCGTTAGTGCATTGCTCTAAATAGAGACGTTATTCAGAAATGGGCGGTCTCAGAAGCGGTGTGTCATGGCCTTTTGTAAATTCTGCCGCCTTTACTTAGAAATCGTTGGTCGCGAGCGGTTCCTATAAGCATTGTAGTTTGTACTGGACTGTTCATTCCAAGCGGCAGCCTGCTTTCACTCTCGCAGTGCTGCCAACCCAATTAGTTTTAATAATTATCAATAATTAGTTATCAATTCAAGCAGTAAAATTTAATTTGTACGTGTTAACAATGCAGTTTTAATTCATAATTGAAGTATAAATTGATAAATTACATTATAATTGAATTTTCGAAAACAAAATAAATTTGCATGGATTATTTTATTTAATCAGATATTTAATTTTTAATGTTTATGAAATTCAAAAACTATTTTTTACTTTACTTCAATGTAATAGAAACCATATATTCTTTAAACCAAGTCTGGAGAATTTCAGGTCTGTCAAACTTTCAAAGCAAGTTCATAAAATGATGACATTTGACATTCATCATGGCGGGGCTTTGGTGCTCAAGTTCCCGGGTTCAAATCCCGCCAGTCAATGGCTTTTTGCTAAGTGATAATATCGCAACCCACTGGGAAGAGAAGGAGGGCATAAAAAACTGTAAAAATAGTGTAATATTAAATATGATTACTTTCCTGTACCCATCAGGTGAACCTAGGGCACGTTTATTTCCCCCCAAAGGCCTATCTCCGGTTTGGGGAGAAGGTGCGACGAGCCGTGCGTGAATAGCTCCACAACAATGATGTCTGGTTATGACCTCTCCTACCTCATCCCCAAACCCCCTCACCCCCCCTCTTATCCCTCTCATCCATCCTCTTACCTTTCCTATCGTAGAATAAGTCACCTCCTAAGGGCTGGATGGTTCCGCAAATATTCGAAAACTACCCAATTATTTTCATAATTCTTTGTATAATTTGTTGGTTAGTGAAATAGCGACCTACCCAGGTAGGTATTTTAAGCCAAGTATGAATGAGAAACGAGTGTAAGATTATTATGACGCGATCTTGTAGTCTTGTTACTGACTATGTCTGATATGTTCCTTAGACAGGAGTGTTAATTAATAGTCCAACGGTCAATGACATTATGATATTACTCAATGAGGGTAAAACTCAAGAACGTTTGTTCAGTTTAAGAGATTTGCCAGTAGATTATAGTTAAGGTAGTGTAAGGTTTCTGGGTGTAGTAAACTGTCCTGGGAACCACACATCAAATATGTTAGTGCGAAACTGTCTAGAGTTGTTTACCTGTTGAGAAATTTAAAACATCATGTGCCTATGTCTTATGTTAGATCAGCTTATTTTGCTTTTTTTCAGAGTGTCATATACTATGGCCTTTTACTATGGGGTAATATCACATATATCCATGAAATTTTACTACTGCAGAAAATAGTTGTAAGAATAATAACAAACTCAGATAGGCTAGCCCACTGTAGACCATTGTTCATAGAGTTGAAGGTGTTGACTGTAATAAACTTATATATTTATACTGTTCTATTATATACAAAGAATAACCTTTCTGAACATCAGCTTAGGCAAGACATACACTGCACCAGAAATAGTAAACGAATTAATATACCTTTTTGTAGATTGTCTAAAACACAAAACAGTTATGAAGTTGTAGGCCTGAAAATGTTTAATTAACTGATTCTAGAGTGGAGAGAAGCCCCATATAGTTTGTTCAAGACGAGATTGTACACATTTTTAGAAGTAACACCCTTTTACACTATAAATGAGTTTTTTGAATGTCAGAATATAACTTTATAAGTGTATTTTGATTATTATGTTTGTAGGTATATTAGAATAAGACATTCAAGTGACCTTGTGATGTATCCTTATCTTATGTTGACAATTCAATTATTGTACTGTGGTGTCTCTTGTATCTTTTTCTTTTTGTATATATTGTACCTATATATACATATAGGTATATATGTAACCTGACGTTGTCCATTGCTGCAAAGTTTAACGACAGTAAAATTTTTATTTATTTATTTAAGGGACCTACAGTTTAACGTGAGATCCGAACCACTGCCTCTGAATTACGAACAGGTATAATTATATAGATAATCTTTACGGATTAACGCTGTATTCAGTAGTACGGAGATTAAGCGAATTTAGCTGAACAACAAATCGAAAATAACGATCTGTAATAATTGAATTATCTTTAGAAACCGTTGATGTTTATGCGTTAAAAGTCAATAGTAAAATTAACCGAAGTTATGAGAGATTGATGTAAGATGAGTGTAGCGCAATTTTGTACTCTTTGTTACTGGCTGAGGTTGACGTGTTCCTACACAATACTGTTCATATAATAGCCCAACTTGTAATTACACATAAGGGGCACACAGTTGGACGTTGTGAACAACTATGAATTACGGTCTAAATACAGTATCAGGATGGTCTTTGCGGATTAACGTAGTATTCAATAGTGCGGACGTTCATTTACACCACCATAGGTCATCGCTTTTCAAAGTTGAACATGTAAAATATTATCAATCGTCATGATGGTATAGCTAAATACAATGACGTCTTTTACTTAATGAGGTTTTGGGTCGATTTACTTTAACAATCTTGAAGTAATTGAGATGATATTTTTGTGTGCCAATTAACTAAATATAAATGGGAGTCATTACGGTTCCCTAAATGATTCAACGGTTGTAGTGTTGGCGCTGAACAAGCACTCTCTACTAACAGGGACCCCGCATCGTCCGGTAGGTGGGGACGCAACGAGCCATCATCTCCGTCTCATCCCGCTGGCTAGACTAATAAGCTCCAATAGGATTTACCGCCCAGTCCCCTGGCGGCACATGACGATTCTCATTGCCCTCAGCCCCTTTGCCGCACCGCGCAACACAACTGCTGCTAGTGGCGCTAATAATGCCAGTGAAGCGGACTGTTTTAGAATTTATAAAGCTCATCGGAGGCTCGCATACTATCGCCAGACGCGCCTAATCGAACCGCCGTGAAATAATTCCAGTTGAATATTTTGCATGTTCATCAATTCGTATTCGCGCGCAGTTGGGCGCGTTGCGTGGCGCGACCGCGTCCACGATGGATAATTCCGCTGGCAGAACTCTCGGAGAAGTTCAGTGGAACTTGTTCTGATGTCTGATGGTAGAGTGTGATGAGCTTAACCGCACTGTTAACCGCATGGGGAAAAATACATCCACAAGGAATTGTGTTTTTATGATATTAGATTATTAGATTATTTGAAATGGCGACCATACTACAAGGTAGGTATTTTAAGCCAAGTATGAATGAGAATTGTGTGTTACAAGATGATTGTAATGCGATCTTGTAGTCTAGTTACTGACTAAGGCTGACATGTTCCTTAGACAGGACTGTTAATTAATATCCCAACAGCCGATGGCAATTAATGGACCTACAGTTTAACGTGGAATCCGAACCACGGCCTCTGAATTACGAATTGGTCTAATCATGATGATGGTCTTTGCGGATTAACGTAGTATTCAATAGTGCGGACGTTAATCCATACAAGAGAACACTACACCCACCGACCATCGCTCGTAACTATCCACAATTCGTGACCTCCAAGTAGCTGGATTACAGGATGACGCCACCATCCCAGTCATATGGTAGTATGTTTGAGAAACTAAATTAATCATAATAAATATTGAAATCCCTACATTATGCACAGAAGGCTAAAATTTAAAACTACCACAGAAAAAAATAGAAATATTTCGTCACCTCTAAAACACAGATTAGTAAATCAGTGGTTAGGAACCTGGAAACTATTCGTGAATAGTACAAAGAGGTTGTCTGCACAAAGAGGTTGTCTGCACAAAGAGGTTGTCTGCACAAAGAGGTTGTCTGCACAAAGAGGTTGTCTGCACAAAGAGGTTGTCTGCACAAAGAGGTTGTCTGCACAAAGAGGTTGTCTGCACAAAGAGGTTGTCTGCACAAAGAGGTTGTGTTCAAGATCGTAAACAGTGGTGGAATAATATCCAGTTGTCACTGAGGATGCCACTTCACAGCAAGGGCGAAACATTCGGCAATACAAACTACATGACGATGGTAAAGCACATCGTCATGTAGTGGTTAAAAAAATAACTTGACGTTGTTGATACCGCCCGAGAAAGCCTACGTTTGTGTGGTGGAATAGTTATATGTGAAAACAGCTTTGATACTTTTCTTTCACCAAGAATCATGTGTAAGCTATATAAACTCAACAAAGACCAAAGACAATTATGACGAAATACGGACTCAACTCGTATTCTCGTTTGTGATAATTTTTAGGTTAGAGTGCTTAAAGATTTTAAATATCTCTAAAAATAGTCACAGTATGTGATTACGCGCAGATGTGCCGCCCAAAGCTAACAATACGTTCCCACATCGGACAATGAACGATTGCATCAATAATTAGTCTATTATAGATAATGATAGAGTACTAAATATAGCCTACTCTCAGAGATGAAGTTCCTCAAGTCCATCACAAAAAGCATTTAGCGGGAGGACTTCATAACAATCGTACGACCGCATTTTATTTCGTCATTCTTCCATGTTTTAGCCGACAATAAAAATAATCCTAATATTTTTATGTATTTTCTCCACCTTTTTGATTTCTATAATTTAGCAACAATGTATTTTCAGAGAGAAAACATGGAGGAATAACGAGGAAAATGCTGTCGCACAATTGTTATATCGCGCGATTGCATGAATTCACATACCCCTTGTATTCGGTTGGAGATATATTCCATTGCCTAGAGATATCGTTAACAGAACTGTAACGCTTCCACATATATAAATTATAAATTGTTTATACATAGTCAATAATATGGACGGTGGTGCAGATAAGCCACACATGAGATAACAATATAGATAAGGTATTTGATATTCCAGATAAGTTCCACTTACGACAATAGTAGGGATAAGCTACACAACAGATAATATTCGAAACAATCTGAACATAAGACGAGCCAGATAAGCCACATCAAATATTTTAATCGTCAGAGTTAAATTAAACTATCTAAAATATATATTATAGAAAACTATCTAAATTAAATAAAAATTAGTATACTTATATTATACACCATTATAGCTCAACTGATCTGATGTGCAATAAAAGTATTTAAAGATTGTGATTAAATAATTATAATATTAAAATGGGAATCATGTTAAAGTAGAGTCATTTTAAAGACAGTTATTAAAAAAATTTAAATTTCACTAAAAGGAAAATTTTATTTTGTTGTAACATACCATATTAATAGAATAAACAACAAACGAAATTCCTTTCAGTATTTATTAGGCTAATTCACCAAAAAACTTGCCCTAACGTATTTTAGTTCTCGCAAGAATTTTGTGGCGGCGTAGCGCCATATATACAGGGCCGCGAGACACGTTGGTGGGAGGACCGATGCTTCTAGATGTCGAAAGAGATTAATTTCTCTACCCTGTTTCGCGTGGATAGCCACTCTAAGCCATACACTAGTATGAGCTTGGGTTTCACTTACATCTCAGTAGCGGTACTTGTTCTCCTTTTACTTAACGGTAGTATATTTTTAAAACGTTAGTTAAAATAACCTACGGTTTAAAATTATTATTTGAAATTATTCATTTCACTTACTTCATCATGAGAAAATTTGTCATACAGTGGAACCTCTCATTAAGAATCTCAATATAACTTATCTATCTATATAAAATTGAATGTATGTATGTATGTCCTTTATGCATTGACAAACTACTCATCCGATCGCCATGAAATTTTAGGAAGTTGCTCTATATGTGTCCGGGAAGGTTTTAGTAAAAAAATATTTTCAAAAACCCCATAAGTTTCTATTTTATGGCGTTTTAAATTTCTAATGTTAACCTTATGGAGAGTAAGTTTGTTTATAAATTTTCTACAATGAAAACATTTGATTTCTTAGCTACAGCGGATTGGTTTACTATCCATCAGCAATATACTTTACTATCCAATGTCATCTGAATCATTCATTAATGCAAAACTATGAAGTAAAAATGTGCTGTACAAAATGAACAGCTTTATTCGCCACGTTAATAGTTTACGGTTTTGGGGGATTATGTATTTATATTTTTATTTTCTGTCTGATTAAAAGTTACGTGTTTATATGTTGGCAAAATAAAAAATAACTTCAATGTTAATACATATTACGTTTATTATAAAAATCAGCTGTTGTATAAATTTTTTTCCTATAAAAGCCGTATTACAGTTAGGTTTGGTTTGGGTTTGGATTGGATTTGAAAATTGTGAATTAATCCACTCAGATTTATTTGTTTTTTGGGAATGTTATTAATATGTCTTATCGTTTCAGTATTGTTATTCACTGTGACGCGACCCAGAATATATAACCTTTCACAAGCCGTAATGCTATTCGACTTCAGAACATGGCCAATCTTAAAGTTAACATGTATTTACTGTCAGGCGTTACGAAGTTCGCTGGGTCAGCTAGTTACTCGATATTTTTCAATCCCCTTGAAAACGCAATATAACTCAATAGAAAATTTACCCCTTTATAGCGAACAAAACAAATAAAACCCTCTATATAAAGTATATTTTTGTGTTTGTTAGTAATTTTCTTACCTCTGTATAGCGAATATCCAATTTAAGAAACCCCTACATAACGAACTTAACCTCAATATAATGTAATCCCACGATCCAGACCCCCTGTATTACATATTTAATTTTTATCGAGGTTTGTCGAGGCCATCACTCCAGTGGAATTTTCCCTACTTCCGCCCGCCGCACATAATATTCATAGAAGGTGCACATTTAGTGCACCTATTGCTATGAAACAGTTGCATATCATAGCAGTGGTTCGTGTGTTATTGTGATGAACACGTTTGTGTGCTTTTTGCGTTGATGTGTCATGGCGGAAAAAATGGTCGAAAGGCCCTTAGTGTGGAATTCAAACGTGAAGTAATATCCATAGAAGAAAACCCGCATATGGAGAAAGTGGACATTGCTAAGGAGTTTAAAATAACACCAACAACTCTTCAAATAATACTAAAAATAAATAGAAATATGAAGACGAAAGTGGACTTTCTGGTCAGTGTAAAAAGGTTAAACGTCCCGAATTGCAGGACGTTAAAAGTGCAATCATGTTATGGATGAAATAATGCCGTGACAAAAACGTATCCGTTTCGGGACCTGTACTTGGGGAAAAGCTCAACGATTGAGCAAGCAATGGCTGGTAAAGCCAATTTGTAGAAGTAAAATATACAGTACAGTCTAACAAAAATAACATATGCCTAAAATAATTTACTTTAAATTGAGGTCGGACACGTCCAATATTTTTTATTTGGAGGTTATGACTAACCCCTATATTACGAATTTCGGCAAAATTCAACTTTGATTTAACGAACCACGTAATGGTCCGATCGAGACCAAATTTAGTAGAGACGTGTATTCCTACAAATGCTCGGACAAGTTCGTAAACCATACATATCGGTCGATGGGAACGGGTAGTTTGGGGGGGTTTGTACCCCAAAATGGGGTTTTTTGCGTTTTTCACATGTAATTTTTAAAAATTTCTAATTTTATATTTCACCATTGGAACCAGCTTAAAAAAGCTACAGAATTGAGCTCCTTAAAGTTTTTCTCTATCTTCAACGGTTAACGAGATATTAAAATATCTAAACAAAATAGGTTGTATTTTGGGGCTCCAAAGTTAATCTTATGGAGGATAGGGAAAAATTAATATTTCCCATATTAATCAATATTTTTGGATAAAACTTGATATTTAGCTTCATGTGGTTGAGATCTATCCATTTATGCTTAAAAATCATAGTTTATGTGTTTATCATGGCAGCAAACCTGCATACTCTTTTCCCATATTAATCATATAGGGAATAGGCAAACTCTTTTATTTATGGACAGATGTTGATGAAAGTTGGTATAAATGTTAAGATAAAAATTATTTATGGTAGAAATGACTACTTTCAGTGTTCCTCACAGCAGCCTACCTGCACACTCTTTCCCATGTTAATCTTATGGAGAATAGGCAAATAATTCTCATGTTTATGGACAGATTTTTATAAAAACTTGTCATTAATATTATTATTATATTATTGATTTGGAAATTCGCCGAGTACGCAGGTCTGCTGCGACGGGTGTATTTAAGAATACCACCGTAAACGTATATCTTTCTTAGTCCCTTGAAAATCGTAGTTCAACTGTAGTTATTTCAGTTTTCGAACATAGTAAAATCTATTAGTGACTGAACGTTGCTGCGGGGTGGTTTTGATAGCTCGACCGTGCATTAGAATTATAATTTTAAATGCAAAGAAAGTGACAAGATTTGCTCTTTGATTTCAAATGATTATCTATTAGTTTTGACACTTTGGTGTAGACTATAATAAACAATTAAAAATACACTCTAAAAAAGAACTCCTCAAAACAAAAACAAAAGAAAACACAATAATACAAACAAACAATAAAACCGTTTGATTAGACTTTAGTTTACTGTTAAAAAAGTAATCTTATCTTATACACCACCATAGCACAACGAATGGTCTGATGTGCATGAAAAGTGTTTAATGATTGGGGTTAAATAATGATAGTATTAAAATGAGAATCGTGTTTTAGTAGAGTAGTTTTAAGGACAACTAAAAAAATTTAAAAAAATTAAATATCAATAAAAAGAAAAATATATTTCGTTGTAACAGTCCACATTAATAGAATGAACAACAAACGGAATTACTTTTAGTATTTATTAGGCTCATTCTGCAAAAAAATGCTTCAACATATTTTAGTTCTCGCAAGAATTTTAAGGCGGAGTAGCGGCATATATACAGAGGCCGCATTCTGAACTGTTGGGAGGACCGATGCTACTAGATGTCGAAAGAGATTCAATTCTCTACCTAGTTACAAGAAGGATAACCACCCTAAGCCGTACAAAAGTATGAGCTTGGGTTTCACTTACATCTCAGTAGCGGTACTTGTTCTCCATTTTACTTTCTCTCCCCTTATAAATAGTATGGAGAAAGTAATGTTTTCGTCAAAATTTTTGAATTTGAGTTGAGAGTGCATATATCTGTTTTGGGGTCCTCTGAATGCCCTGAATGTCCTGTCCGCCGTGTGTCTGTCTGTCTGTGTGTTTGTGTGTCTGGATATGTATACAGCCACGGCCTACCCCGTTGGTCAAATTTAAATGAATTTTGGCATCTATGTAAATTGTCACCGTTTCTCGAGGCTTTTCTCGTTTTTTTTATCTGAGATTTTTAAGTGTAGTTCACCCCTAAAAACGCTAAAAACGTGAAAATCAAAATTTCTCAAAAATGGTTTTAACGACTCTAACGAACAGAGTAAAAAGTAAAGTTCCGTGTAACCTTCTGGCCAAGGTCTAATGTTAGAGTTTTCAGGTCGCACTACTGCCTCTAACATGGCCTAACGACTACTTATGTAGCCGGGACCAACGGCTTAACGTGCCTTCCGAAGCACGGTGGCAGTCTGAGAAATTATATTTCATGTGTCAGGACCGGGAATTGAACCCGGGTTTTTTGGGTGGTAGGCCAGTACTCTACCCACTCAGCTATGACTGCCACACGAACAGAGTAATAAAAAAGTAATAAAGTAATAAGTAGTAAAGTATAAAAAAGTAATTAAAAATTGTGATTAAATAATTACCGTATACAAATATTAAAATGAGAATCATGTTATAGTAGGCCTAGAGTAATTTTAAAGACAGTTATAAAAAAATTAAATATCAATAAAAGGAAAAATATTTTTCGTTGTAACATACCACGGTAATAGATTGAACAACAAACTGGACTCCTATCAGTATTCATTAGGCTAATTCATAAAAAAACATTCTTTAACGTACTTTGGTTCTCACAAGAACTTTGTGGCGGCGTAGCGGCATATATACACGGCCGCGAGACATGTTGGTGGGAGGACCGATGCTGCTAGATGTCGAAAGAGATTCAATTCTCTACCCTGTTAAAGTACATGTAGTAAGTCATTCCAAGCCATACACAAGTGTGAGCTTGGGTCTCACTTACATCTCAGTAGTGTTACTTGTTCTCCTTTTATTTATGAGTAGTTATATATTTTTAAACTGTTAATTAGAATATCCTACAGTTAAAAAATTATCCATTAATGGTATAAGTTAAGTGTAAGTTTTGTGACGCTGTCTTGAAATAATGTTCTCGAGACGTGAAGTGTTTATAAATGTAACACCAATATTCAAGAACAGACAGAAAATTACGTTTGATACATTCATGTATAAAAAAGTTTGTATTTACTTCCTAGTGGGAAATAGGTTAGATCATGGATATGTCTAAAGGTAATGTTTTCACTTCATCTAAACAGCTGTTCTTAGTATTTTGTATTAAAAAATCAACACAATAGCTCTGGTAAACCTGTTACATATTACACCTTAAAAATCGCCAAACCCCCCCCCCCCAGAGCTAAGACTGGCTCAAGCTAAGCTGTCAAAATTATTATTGTTTCTATTATTTTTGTTTGTCCATGCCGATAGTGGATTTCCTGTACTTACACAAAAAATTTTGTATTTACTTCCCTGTGGGAAATAGTTTATCGTGGATACGTCTAAAGGGGATGTTTGCAGTTCATCTAAGCAGCTGTGTATAAACTAAAACTCAATATGCTATCTCTGGTAGTTTCTATGGAAACGGGATCCAAGCACTTCCGCTGCACTTGTTGCGTTACAAAAAAAACTAGTTACATATCTTTTACTTATATTTTACTCGTCAATCGTTCTCTCAAACGACTGTTGAGCTGTTATAAGTTACTGTAAAACTTGATCTATTGTCTAGCCTCCCCGGGAGTATTGCCAAGCCAAGTATGTCGATCACGGGGGGGGGGTGTGCGGCGAGCCGTGAGGCACTTGTACATTAATGATGACCTCCCCAACCCCATACAGCATCCCTCCTCTTCAACCCCTAACACAATATTACTAGTGACATGTTAGTTTGTTTTTCCCAGTTTAATAACAGGAACGGCGGCGTGTTCTGTAATCCAGCTACTTGGAGATCACGAATTGTGGATAGTTATAAGCGATGGTGAGTAGATGTAAAATTAGGTTGGTTATTGGTAGTATATAAATATATGTCGTTTACTAATCTGGTTTTTGGGCTGATAATTAATTGTGCTTCCTAACAAAGAGTCAGTGTTAGGTAGTAAGAACGAGTGTAAGAACGACAGACAAGAGAAAAACTCAATCAGAATATTAGTTTCTATGATAATAATATAACCTAAATAATAGTCTGGAATTAAAATACCTTAAACATGAAATAATGACATCTGGCTACAAAAAGAATACACCGAGGTTTGGAATGTTCCTCGTTAGAACTTCATTATAAATACCGAGATATTTCTTATTTGTGAGCGGTACTAGTTATACGCAAAATAACCTTTTCCACCATAAAACTCTTTACTGATATTGAAATTATGAAAATCAGGGTATCCCATTGAGACAGGTTAGGTTAGGTTAGGATAGGTTAGGTCAGGGCTTTGGTTGGGTTGGAGTTGTTTTGTGGTTGGGGTTGGGAATAGTTGAGTTAGGTTGGGGTTGTTTTGTGGTCGGGGTTGGGTTGGGTAGGGATTGAGGGGTTGTTTTTTGGTTGGGGTTGTTTTGTGGTTGGGGTTGGGATGGGTAGGGATTGAGGTTGGGTTGGGGTTGTTTTGTGGTTGGGGTTGGGATGGGTAGGGATTGAGGTTGGGTTGGAGTTGTTTGTGGTCGGGGTTGGGTTGGGTAGGGATTGAGGTTGGGTTGGGGTTGTTTGTGGTCGGGGTTGGGTTGGGTAGGAATTGAGGTTGGGTTGGGGCTGGGTTGAATTGGGTTGGGTTGAATTAGGTTAGGTTAGGTTAAATTATGTTGGTTATTATGGTTAGGTAAGCTCTTGGCTGTTACTCCATGTTCCAGTTTTGAGGATTGGAGTCGACTTGGGAGCCACATTGATGACGTAAGTCAGAACGGCTTTCCCCTCCCGTCCGACCACAGTGGGGACAGATAATTGCTTACCATATACCAAACTCTACGGGACTAATTATATTGCTAACCTAAGAAAACAGAGCAGAGGTAATGAGACGATTGCGTGTCCAGTAACCCGACTACTTGGACGTATTGTGGATAGTTGTGAGCGATGGTCGGTGGATGGGATATTCTCTGGTGTGGATTAACGTCCGCACTATTGAATACTTAGTCCAGGTTGCTATTTCAGTTAAAATTAAAAAAGCAAAGTATTTAGCTTTGAGATCAGCTTATTCGTTTACGGTGAACATGTATTAATATCCCAGTGAACAAATGAAACTGTCCAGGATTGAACCGGATTGAGCAGTACAGTATAACTATTGAACTAACCAGTCAAGTTTAATTTTGTACAAAGGACAGATGATTCACTAGAAGTTCAAGACCTGGAGACAAAATAATTTCTCCTCTTGTAAAACAAACTGATCGCTTCTCGGACGTATTACCTCAAAATGTTACGAAAATGAAATGTTGGCATGTGAAAATAAAATACCCCCGTTGCAGCAGACCTGCGTACTCAGCGAATTTCCATATCAATAATATATGACAAGTTTGGTCAAAATCTATAAACATGAGAATTATTTGTCTACTCTCCATAAGATCAACATGGGAAAGAGTGTGTAGGTTTGCTGCTGTGAGGAACACTGAGAGTAGGCATTTATAACATCAAGAATTTTTATTTTTAACATTTATACCAGCTTTCATCAACATCTGTCGATAAATAAAGGAGTTTGCCCTCCACATGATTAACATTGGAAAATAGTATGTAGGTTTGCTGCCATGATAAACACATGAGGACGGGATGAGATTCCAGATTGCGAAATGTGAAACATTGTTTTACTAATCGAGATTTTCCGTAATATCAATCTAAATTGACAAACCTTATTAGTAACAAAATACTGTGAAAGCAAGCTTCATATAACAATAGCATATTTCCCGACAGAATTAAGAACGACCAGGGGCCGGGGGGGGTAATATGAGGAGATGAAAGTTAAGTCGAAGAGATCGTAGGTTAATCTCCAACTGCAATCTAAACAATGGCGCCAGGTCGAAGTACAAAGCCAGGACTTACAAGTTAGAATGGAAGGATTATTTGGTTGTTTCGCCACCCCCCCACCAACCCCCCCAAACGTTTATGAGGGAGGGGGGAGGAACCCCGCGGCGACGCCGTAACAATGATGTAATGTAACGAGGATTTTACTCTCTCATCTAAGCATTTCCTCACTTCGTCTCAGAGCACTTATCTCGCTTTCTCTCAAATTTTTACGCCCTATTATGTTAAGTACCTGGTGACCGAGCTTTGCTCGGATAGAATAAGACGTGTATTATACAGAGTGTCCATGAAAAACGTTTCAGGACTTCGTTGAGTGATTAGGTACATTAAAAGGAAGAAAAAAATCTAATAGAGGTTTGGTCTAAAACGCTTATTTTCTCAGATACCATTTTGTATTTTCCACAAAACATTTTTTCAAACATTCTTTAACGGATTATTTTCAAATTTGGTACGTGTTTTAAACTAGTAGACTACTATTAGTAAAAAATAACTAGCATGATCCAAGCTCAAAATCGAAAATGGCGGCCATTTAAAATTTTAAAACTTAAATACTTTGTTAAAGGTAAAATTTAAAATGGCCACCATTTTGGATTTTGAGCTTGGATCATGCTAGTTATATTTTTAATAATACTAATCTACTGGTGAAAAACATAAACACTAAATTTCAAAATAATCTGTTAAAAATGATAGAATTAAAAAATATATTTATAAGTAAATAAAAAAGCGGAATCTGAGAAAAAATATCATGTTCACAAAGTCTTTTAATAATTTATTGTTCTTGTATGAACCCCCCCCCCCGAATACCAAGCTTTTTGAGCTGGTTTTTGTTCGGTGATTTGACCTTACACTTCATACCAAGTTTCATGGAAAACGTTAAAGTAAGGAAGAAATTGATTTTTTTATATATTCCATAAGAATAACATTGGGCGCTTTCAGACAACGTACTGCGTTTATCGTGGACAGTAAATTTAACTTTTCTCTGGAACCGTTAGTCGTAGACAAATAATTCAAATACTAATTTGTTTAGTTTTTTAAGCTGGTTTCAATGGTACCAGTCAAATACTTTACTTTTATTGTTTTCGCTGAAAATTTAAAAATTTGATTTTTTTGACATTTAAAAGCCCATAACTTTTGAACCGTCATTTTTACAGACATGCGGTGGTGTCAAATTATTTAGTACTCTGTGCACTATAAACTAACAAATTTTAATCAAAATCGTTAGAGCCGTTTTTAAGAAATTTGGATTTTCACGTTTTTAAGGGTGAACTACCCTTAAAAATCAAAAATTCAAAAAAATGAAAAAACGCTGAGATACGGTGACTTATATAATACATGCCAAATTTCATCATCGGACAACTTAGGCTGTGGCACTGTAACATAGACACACAAAACACACCAAACGTCATTAAAACTTGGATTCAGAAACGGATATATCCAAATCAATTGCATTTAGATTAATTCTATATAAAAATAATTTGATAAATTAAAAAGTGAAAAATTAAAAAAATTATGTGACAAATACCATTGAGAAAGTAAGCGTAGGCCACATTTGGTTTTTCATTGAATGTGCCCAGTCACTCACCGAAGTTCTGAAACGTTTTTCATGGAGACCCTGTATAAGTTAATTAGCAAAATTAAAACACATTTATTACTCAATGTACCTCAGTTTACATGGTTTAAATAAACCCGATTTAATATACCTTAATTAATATAGCACAAACACTTTTTTACTATTTATATAATTTAAAAAAACTAACTTGCATAAACTCTGAACAAAAATGTAGCTTCTCCGGTAAAGCTCTACAAACGCTCTCTCGTTTTTTTCTCCAAAAGCATTTCACCTAAACGTAATATAGATTTCAAAAGGTAAATACTTCCCAACAGGATATTTGTATTAATTATCCGTAAATAGTGATGTACATGAGGATTGTGGATAGTTGGAAACAATAGCCAGCGGAAGCGATATTCTCTAGTGTGGATTAACGTCTGCATTAGTGAATCCGCAAAGACCATCCTCATAATTAGACCTTAAATAAAATTGACTGTTGGGCTATTAATTAACAACACTAGCCAAGAAACATGCCAGCCTTAGTCAGTAACAAGACTACAAGTTCGCGCCACAATCATCTTACACTCAATCCTCAGTCATTCTAGACTTAAATTAACCCCTGGGTAGGTTGTCAATTCAGAAAGGTTAGATCTATAATTATATGCAATTCTGTTATTTAACCAAAACTATAGAAAACACATTAGATTAAATTAGATCATTGAAATGGTAACCATACTACAATGTAGGTATTTTAAGCCTTAAGTCTGAATGAGGATTGTGTATACAATGAGTGAGGTGCGATCTTGTAGTCTTGTTACTGACATGTTCCTTAGACAGGACTGTTAATTAATAGCCCAACAGCTGATGGCAACGAAAAGTTTATTATTTAAAAAATCTGAATGATTAAGAGTAGACTAATGTAAACACAGTAATTCATTACATACTTTTATAAAGGAGGTATCATGTAGGATGATTCTTTTATACTCTTTTTTAGTGTAATTTGTAGGCCTATTCGTAAACGTCTGTTGACGTTTATAGGGGATACTGTGAAAGCATTTCAAGATATGGAATAGCAATATGGGGGAGTTCTCATTTGCTAGATAAGCTACTCAAGGTTCAGAAAAAGATTTTGAGGGTGATTTTTGCTCTTTGTCCCCGGCATCCTTGAAAGAGAATCTTTCAAGAACAAAAGATTGTTACAGTATTCTCCCTCTACATCCAGGATGTCTTAATCCTGACATTTAAAAATAATTCAACCTTCAAGAAAACCGGCGATTTTCACTGTTTCAATACTAGGCAAGGTTCAATGTTGAGTTTCCCTCTCCATAGAACCTCAACTTTTAAGAAAGGCCCTCTCTATTCTGGGGTGAGGTGCTTTAATATATTACCGGCAAAGATGAGAGCAATAAGAACCCTGTCTGCCTTTAAGCGTGCTTTGAGATCATGGCTTATTGATAAAGCTGATTGGTTGTTTTTATGTTTCAATATGATTTTTAGTTTTTTTTATAGTTTATTTATTTAAACGTATTTTTAAATGGCATTCTTTGTACATGTAAATATATATATATTAGGTTAGTGACGATTCATGAAATTTGTAACAGTGTTTGTTGAAAAATAACACGTGAAAATAAAGTATTTGATTTGATTTGAATTCAATCATAATAATTTCAGTCCAATGAAAGGAAACAAATCAAACTAAAAATCTCCTGCACAGTGAGCTACATTGTGTCTTATCAGAGATCGGAACGAGGTTCTAAAACCGCTGTCACCAGAACACGTTTATAGCCACCAGTTTCCTGGATGAATGCCCAAAACACTTTACCCGGTCTCTTCTCTCTCGACGTGTTCCGCCCCACTTCTCTCGGGAGTCTCCGTGACCGTTCGGGGATGTTCGGTCGTTTCCGTCTGTGCTCGGGCTTATTATACACCCAGATGCTCGTTGATGGGCGATTAATCCATCAATTCACTCAACGAACGATCCGGGCCTGCCCTTCATGACAGGGGACTGCAGACGATTTGTTTGGTTTTTATTTGTTACTTTGTTTGTGTGATACAGTATTAGTTATTCTTCTTCTTCTGCGTGTATTTTCCAATTTTCTATATCACTTTTGATCAAAGTAAATTATTTTTAATTCTTTATTTATCAAAGGGAAATCATATAAATTATAGTGATTTCTAATTTTTATTGATGATATTTTTTAAGTGTGATTTTATTGTAGTATTGAAGGGTAAAGTCCCCATTGCTGAAGTTTAAGTTAAGTTAATCATTCCCAATAATTTGATTAATTATTGTTATGTGGTTATCGCAGCGACTCTGTATTTTTGTGTCGTTGTAAAATATAGGTTAAATATAGGTTATATAGGTAAAATATGAGGCGTTAAACCTTTTAGAAAAGCTTCCACCCTATTGCACGATTTGTAAAAATGTTTTTTCCAAATTTTTAAGCTCTGGTTAACTAAAAAAACATGTTTTTCAACAACACAATCACAAAATTACACACCCGCCTAATTTGGTGGCCGCTATACCCACGAGGGTCTTTTTGACACGAAATGTTTTTCTAATTAAAGAAAGATTGACATTATTCATTAATGCAGTATTATTGAAATATAACCTTTTAATGGAATATTGTTTTCTGTGAAAATATGGTTATCCCACTGTAGCCTACTTCCTAATCTGATTTGGAATTGGCAACCTATAAATATAGGCATTAAGGCCAAGTCGTGTATGAATGAGAAATTAGTGTCAAGTACGACTGGGATGGTGGCGACATCCTGTAATCCAGCTACTCGGAGGTCACGAATTGTGGATAGTTGTGAGCGATGGTCGGTGGGTGTAGTGTTCTCTTGTGTGGATTAACGTCCGCACTATTGAATACTACGTTAATCCGTTAACCATCCTCGTAGTTACACAAATTCGTAATCCAGAGGCCGTGGTTCGGATTCCACGCTAAACTGTAAGTCGCTTAGTTGACATTGGCTGTTTGGCTATTAATTAAAAGTCCTGTGTAAGGAACATGTCAGCCTTAGTCGCGCCAACAATCTTACACTCAATCCTCATTCATACTTGGCTTAAAATACCTACTTTGTGATGTTGTCGCCATTTCAATAATTTAATCTTAGTGTAAGACGAGTGTGGCGCGATTTTGTATGCGCATGTAACATATAATATGTAATTATGCAACATAACATGCAACCTACCAATATAATTACAATACAAAGATACGTTCTGCATGTGTTTTTGCTAATCGTTTGTGTACTCCTGGCCACCTGTTTTACTAAACAAACTCATTCCTAATGCTTTTCTCAAGGAGGGAAAACGTATTTTAAGTCAACCCCTTATCTATAATACATATTATAAAGAAGAAAACACACACACGCACATCACTCTCCTGACTAGACTCTCGAGTCTATATTTAACTAGTATTGTTTTATTTCTTATCTAGAGTGATTTATTACCATGTTTTTAGATTCGTAATACGTATATGTAGCTGTGTGAATTTTTATACGCGTGTTCCATGTGTATGAATGGATGATAATTATAAAAAAAATAATGAAAAAAATTAAAACCCACCTAAAAGAAATTTAGGTTAAGTAGAGTAATGTAGATTCTAATTAAGGTCACTTGATAACAGGAGGAGTTTCCTTACCTCCCGAGAAGTATTGTAGTTGACACTTGACGCGGAAGGAAAAGTCCAAAAAATTAAAACAAAATAATTAGGAATTAACAGTTTGGCGGCGAGTTCGCCCGTCAACACGAAAGCGCTGAGTTTGGCCTAACAGTTACTTACTGTTTCCAACAAATAAGGTACTTTATATGAAAATTACTAAATATTTGTTAAACAATCATGAATTAAAATCATTAAAAAATTACTAAGGGGACAAAAATAGTTGAAGCAACGCTGATTACCAAGAATTGAGAGATACGTTTAAAAAAACGTTTTGAATTTATAGTTTTTTTTAAGGTACAGATAAAACAATTTTGATACTTTAGTAAAGATACTTTATTACTGAAATACCCACTCCACTAAACCTTCTGGATTATAAGCCAAGTATGAATGAGAAATGAGAGTAAGATGATTGTGGCACGACCTTGTAGTTACTGACTAAGCCTGGCGTGTACTTAGACAGGACTGTTAATTAATACCCTAACAGTCAATGGAACGTCTAGGGGATCTACAGTCTCTACGTGGAGTCCGACTGCATCTGAATCACGAACTGGTCTAATTATGAGGATGGGTTTTGCGTACAAACGTAGTACGGACGTTAATCCACTTATATCACATCCTCCGATCACTCATAACTTTCCTTACGTTTCTGGCGGAGGAGTCATTGCAGTCTTGCCAATGAGTCCAAACGTGACGTGTTATGTTTATTTTAACATCACGGTGAGCCCAAGAGTGCAGTTGCAGAACCAGGCCATGGCGAGACTTCCTCTTCCTGGAGAAGCGCATGAACCATTACGCAAGACCCGCACGATGCTGACGCCGACGAGACAGACTTTCTAAATGTGGCGGCTCGGCTGCCTACGGTAGGCCTACTTCCTGTCAAACTATTTCATAACAGTTGCTGAGAAGACCTGTATTTATACAGGTATAAATATGATAAATTTTTATCTCTATGACTAGGACGGTGGCGTTGTCGTGTAATCCAGCTACTTGGTGGTCATAATTAGACCAATTCGTAATTCAGATGCAGTGGTTCGGATTCCACGTTAAACAGTAAATGTTAATCGATGTTTACATAGTTGGCCAATCGATATTGATCTAGGCATCGGGTATTAAGAATTAATACTGTACAAAATGTCTAGAAACAAGGTTTTTTATGGGCGATAGTGGATGCTATTTTGTCTGGTATGGATTTATGTTTTCACTATTGAATAGTAATACACAAAGACGATCCACATATTGACTGGGACGGTG
Source organism: Nephotettix cincticeps (assembly GCA_023375725.1). NCBI lineage: Eukaryota > Metazoa > Arthropoda > Insecta > Hemiptera > Cicadellidae > Nephotettix > Nephotettix cincticeps. The sequence continues at coordinate 57,753,800 of CM041790.1, forward strand.
GGGACGTTCTGTAATCCAGCTACTTGGAGGTCACGAATTGTGGATAGTTGTGTGAGATGGTCGTGGATGCAGTGTTCTCTTGTGTGGATTAACGTCCGCACTATTGAATACAACATTAATTCGCAAAGACCATCCTCATAAGAAGACCAGTTCGTAATTTAGAGTCAGTGTTTCAGACTCCACTTTAAACTGTAGGTACATTAGTTGTCATCAGCTGTGGGGCTATTAATTAACAGTCCTGTCTAAGGAACATGTCAGCCTTAGTCAGTAACAAGTCAGTAGTCGCGCCACAATCATCTTACACTCAATCCTCATTCATATAGTGATTTGGAATAAACAGAGAGGGAATGTAGGTTGAGGCGGGGGAAATGAATGTTATTAGAGGTATAAAAGGTAACGCTGTAAAAATGTTAAAATCCCCAAAACATGAGTGAGCTTCAAATGATTAGAAGACGACCAAGAGAAATTAGATTAGATTACATTTTGAAATTGCGACATAACCAGGTAGCCTAAATATTATAAGGTAAATATGAATGAAAAATCAGTATAAGATGATTGTGGCGCGATCTTGTAGTCTTGTTACTGACTAAGGCTGACATGTTTCTTTTTTGAGGGATAGAAAAATATGGAGAGGGCTAGTGAACACCCAGGCCCGGAGGTAACCGGAATGGGAGAGAATATTTGTATGTTTCTATACTCTTATATGTTTAAAAGATGGTAAGTGGTGAAAGATTTTAACTAGTCGTCTTACGAACCAATTTAATTCCCTTAAAGGCTTGACAGTGAGCTGGGGGATATGAAGTATGTTAAATATATAATAGTGGAACCAGTGTTGGTGTCTAACACAAAAAATATTTCGAACTGTTAAGGACCTCAACAGACTCAGCAAGACAAACATCAGGGCATTACCGAATGGGGAAGTCAAGAAAGGGGTCAGGACCTCAACACATTCTAACCGCCTCCGTTGTACCGGAGATATAGGAGTTTCTACCCACCCTGCACACGTGCAGAGTGCGCCAAGTACAGCATCCATCAAGTTGGGCATCTCCCAGAGGTGGACGAGTAACCGCCTAAGGAGTGACACCTCCAGGAGAGAAAGGAGTTTCTACCCACCCTGCACACGTGCAGAGTGCGCCAAGTACAGCATCCATCAAGTTGGGCATCTCCCAGAGGTGGACGAGTAACCGCCTAAGGAGTGACACCTCCAGGAGAGAAAGGATAGACAAGGTGACAAGCTGCCAGTGTGGCGTCACTGAACATCCAAATAACTATTCAACTTTGAGCCTTATTAAATAAATTTTGACCCCTGATCTAATTAAAATCCTATTCGTTATATACCAAGTAACATATGGTTAGATCATCTCGTAATCCGAAAGTAGCTTTTAGACTCCGGATCCAACCGTCATTTGAAATTGGGCTATTAATTAATTACATATCTACCAACAGGTCAACGTTCGGTCACAAGGCTAGGGTTGGGACCTTACATCTTACAATCGATCTCTTCGCCAAAATCGGTTGATTGAGAAATCGTCCATCTTCTTTCTCTTCGGTCCGGGGTCTTCGCGAAGTGAGCTCTGTTGGGTCTACTTTAAATGTTGAAATTTATCTTCTTCAATGTATTCATTTATGTTAAAATATGGCCTATTTGTTTGTATGTTGTTATTAATTTAATTTTGTTTGGTAACTAATTAAGGAACAATGAGTCTGTATATTGTGGGCTGTTACTGAGTTTTTGTAATCTATATTGGGAGAGGTTTTTCCAGGACCACGGTTTCAATAATGTAAAGGAAGATTGCAGTAAGGATGTTGTGTTCCACAAAAGGAGGATTACAATGTTCCAGTGATTTTTCCATATAGCTCTGACTAATTTTTAGCGAATTTCCCATAGAGAAGAAGCTATTTTTGGATTACTGTATTAGAATTCTGTCTATATTGTTTTGCTGTGGATTCCCAATCAACAATGCCATAACGCAGATGGGATGCGAAGAGCGAGTGGTATGCCACAAGGACAGCCTTCTCTGAGGTCATGCTCATAATTCTTGGGACGACAAACAATGCTGTTGAGATTTTCTTACAAAGGAGGTTACTAATTTAAGTTTTGATCTACTATTATTCCTAAATATTTAGTGAAATTTTGTTTTGGAATAGAATCCCGTCCGGTGTTCATTTTTATTTCTATTGCTTGGGGTGAATGAAATATGGGCTGTTTTAGATGTATTCACGCTATGGTTGAGGAATAGGAAGTAATTTCAGTTAAAAGAGTTGCAGATGATTGTGGCTGTTTTGATTCGGTGACTATTGTTGGTATATATTCAGTTGGTATGATGATGATGGTTTCTTCCGCGAATAAAATGTACTGAAAGGTCATTTATGTATATGGTGAAGAACAAGGGCCCGAGGATTGATCCCTGTGGAATTCCGATCCTCATTAAAACGTTAAAAGTGTCAGTGGAGTTGATAAACGCAGAAAATAAAAATACGAATTTAGTGTATCCTAATGTTTTAATCCGACATTTGACACGTTGCCAATGGAAGTGACCTCGCCGGTATTGGCGTGTACGTGTGCGTGTGTGTGCGCGTGTGTGAGAGATCTCGGCGTGACGGCCAGGGGCAGGTCTGGTCCGGCCCTTCCGCATTTGTCAATTGAATTTGTATTCTCCGCACCGCCGCCGCCCGTCGCATGCCTGTCCGAATACCTCTACTATTCTCGAAATTGTTTGTCGTTTAAGGTGGTGCGAGCGAAAATAACGACTATCTTAAAAAATCATAATTTAAACTTTTATTTGCTGATTGTGTCATAAACATGCTTTGGCATAATTTGTTCATGTTTTAATGAAAACCTTTCTAGTTACAGAGTAATTCATTTGGAAATTTGGCGTTTTTCGTACAAGGAGTGTGGGAAAACGGTGTGGGAATGTTTTTGAGCTGAAATTTTGGGAATGTGGATGAATAACAGACCTTTTTCACGTAACCCATTTGAAAATTTGAAATAAGAAAAAAATTCCTTTCCTATAGTAAATGATTTTTATGATCTTATAAAATATGTATTTTGGACGTCTAAAAATGTTTAAAACCCAACAAAAACAGAACTGTTTTCTTAAACGAGTCACTCAGGAAGCTTGCACGAATCAACCACATATGCGTAACGAATAAGCGACACTAGCGCCGACCTAGCGGATTTCAGTTGTCCCTAACGCCACTCGCACCGCCTTAAAGTTTATGCAACATGATAGTAAATACACCGACCTCATTAGGCCTACTGACAGAGCACATTATAAGATATTTTCACAGCGCGACATTGGAATCATGATCTGGGGGGATTGCTTAATGTGACCAATTTTCTTTTTGCAGTTTTTATATCAATTACCCGTAAAAAATAAAAATTGTACCTAGCAGAGTCACGTGGTTTCGACATGATAGTTTTTAAGAAGAGCGCTCAAACGACAAACCGGCGGCGGTAGATAAATCTACAAATCAATAGTGGCTGCCACCTGTTGCGGCCAGAACATCCCCCCTCACCCCTCACCCACCCCCTGTTATCATAACCCCTCTCAGCTAATTCGCAGCTAGTGCCGCGTGATTTTCGCCACGATTTCCCTTCCTGATTAATAAATTCGTTTAATCAAAAGGAAACGTAATATTGTTCCTTTCGTCAAAATATTTTACCATCTTTGGTTTTTACAAATAGGGTTGCTGAAAATAATTTTTAGTTTAAGTTATATATAAATTAAAATTTCTAATACAGTAATTCTAAATTCTAATAAAATTTAAAAAGAATTTTGCAAATGTGTAAGTATATTTAAGTATTATCGTACAATGAGAAATATATATTAAGAGTACTATTGTGTTGATATTTTCTTGCTCTCTATAGTGTACGACAATTTTTGTTAAACTTGCAGCACAATTATAGGCTGCTGATTTTCATCAAATTTTTTAAATAAATACTCGCAGAGTCGGTAAAAATATTCATTTATAGCATTTTTTACGTAGAAGTAATTATGTTTATAAATAT